>JAFEMH010002347.1:0-352077 GCA_022495995.1 Adenophora triphylla var. japonica
ACTCAAAAAACTCTTTGTCAATGCCCCGCCTTCAACAAGTGGGATAAGTACGCATTCGAGCTAGCAATGCCCAAGACAAAAGCAAAAGACTCCGCATGACGATGCTTGGAACGAGCCCGCTTCCACTGCTCTTCAATGAAGAAATCGAGATGCCGGACCTAATCGATTTTGTTTCGATAACTCTATGATAGCCATGATTGGGAACGGTGACACAAAGCCTTTCAAACCCCGCCTCCTATCAAGATCATTGCCACTCGATAACCGGGCCACCTTCTCCGGACCCGTCGCCCGGCCAAAGGAACATGATCGAACAACTTGAGTGCGACCCCTCGAGTCCTAGAGTCCGGTGTCAAAACCCATCCTGTGTCCCACTTATCTTTGAATTTGAGTCTCTCGAGTCATCGATGGCCTCGCGCCGGAAGATTACGAACTCATTGCCAATAATGTATTCCCGTATGCTCTTAATGAATGCTTCGATCTTTCCGAGTATCCTCTCAATACATCTTTAACAAGCGATAAATTAACTAACACACGAAATAGTTAATAACGATTCACTTGATAAAGAAGCGGACACATTAAACGAACAATACATTAAGCACATCTTTAAGCATGTTGTCAAATGAGAGAAAAACCCGGGCCCAGTGCGAGGAGGTTTTAACCAAAGTGAATTTGGGAAGCTGGCGAAGAGCTAAAAGAGGCATAAATCGGATGTTTCTTCACCGGCACGAGCAAGACGCATTGGCTACTGCTTGCTCGAAAGAATTCGTGGATGTGTTCGCTTGGTCTTACCGAGACATTCCGGATTAGATCCAAACATTGTAAGAACATCGGATCCCCTTGAATCCCGAGGCTAAGCCCATCAAGCAAAAGCTACGTCGAATCAAGCGGAATGGTCTTTACAAGTCAAGGAAGAGATCGAGAAGATGCTCCGCGTCGGCTTCATCGGGGTGATCGAGTACCCCACATGGCTCTCCCAATATAGTCACGGTCACCGAGGCCAACGGAAAAGTGTACGCTGCGTGGACTTCGGAGATCTCAACAAAGCAAGTCCCAAGGACGACTTTCCACTACCCAACATCGACATGTTAGTAGACACTCCAGCCAATTTTGAAGTCAAGTCCTTCGTGGACGGGTTTGCCGGCTACAATCCAAATCAAGATGGCCGAAGAAGATCAAGAAAAGACGGCCTTCACACCCCACACAGGGAACCCTATTGCTACATGATAATGCCGTTCGGACTAAAAGAACGCTGGGGCTACTCTACCAACGGGCGGCAACCGCCCTCTTCCACGATATGATCCACAAAGAGATCGGGAAGTGTACGTCGATGACATGATCATCCACTCAAATGGGTCGAGATGGACAACACCTCGCGAGACTTGAAAGTTCTTGATCGCCTCAAAACAGCTCAATGAGGTTAAACCACACAAATGCACATTTGGGGTCGGCCGAGGCAAGGTCTTGGGATACATGGTCACCAAGAGAGGCATCGAGGTTGATCCTCAAAGATCAAGGCCATCATCGAAATGAGACCACCGCAAACTCAAACGAGAGGTGAAAAGCTTCATGGGCCGCTGCGATATATCGGCCCGGTTTCGTCAATCAATTGACCTCCATGTGCGAGCCAATCTTCAAATTGATGAAGAAAAATGCCGGCATCGAATGGAACTCAGAATGCCAAGATGCCTTTGAAGAAATAAAGGCGTACCTTGTGAGTCCTCCGATTCTCTGTCCTCCCCACGAGGAGAAGCAACTGTTGCTATACCTAATTGTGGCCAGGCACACGACAGTTGGAGCCATGCTCTGTCCAAGAAAAGAAAGAGTCACGAGTTGAGAACGCCATCTACTTCGTCGGTCAAAAGTTTCAAGGCGGCGAACTCGGCTACTCGGCCCTCAGAAAACTGCGCAACTACGGTATGGAGTTGTCGGAAAATTACGGCACTACATGCGATCGCACACGGTACACTTGGTTTCCAAAATGGACCCGATCAAATACCTCTTCGACAAACCATCTCTCGTCAATGAGGCTCGCCAAATGGTCTTTCTTCCTAAGCGGAATTTGACATCAAGTACGTGAACCAAAAGTCAATCAAGGGACGGGCAATGGCCGAACAAGCGGGCCGACTTCCCAACCGACGAAGCTCGAGGCCCCAGAACCACAATTTCCGGACGAAGGAATCTTCGCACTCGAAGCGAAAATCGATGGCAACTGTTCTTCGATGGAGCGGCCAACAAAAAAAGGAAACGGCATCGGTATGCTCTTGGTCGATCCCAAGGATGAGCACGCCCCAGTCGCCATAAATCTCAATTTCGAGGTAACCAACAATGCCGCCGAATATGAAGCTGTATTTTATTTTGGGACTACATGCCGCACTCGAAAGGAATGTCCGAAACTCGAAGTTTATGGGGACTCGGTCACGATCATCAACCAAGTTTCCAACAAGTGGAAAACCATAGACCCAGGCTTATGCGAAATACCACACCTGCATGGAAGACCTCATCACACAATTCGAAGAGGTCACCTTCCACTACTTGCCGAGATCGAAACGGGTTTGCGGACGCCTTAGCCACCTTGGCTTCACTCGTGGAAATCCACGATGGAAAAGCAATCAACCGCCCTTCAAAGTTGGACGAAAAGGAAATTCACACCTCTTGTTGCGAGATCGAACGGAACCCAAGCCCATCATTAAGCCATGGTGCAACCCGGATCTTCCAATACCTCAAGAACGGGAAACCACCTTGATGAACGGGGAAGGCCAGCGCAGGGAAGGGAACCAAAGCTAAGAGCATCATGGCCACTAAAACGCCTCGCCTCTCACTTTGTCATCCTTGGGGACATGCTTTATACAAGAAACGCTACTAAGGACCACTCCTACGGCTGCACGCCAGGCGGGAAGAAGCAAGCGAGTTCATGAGCACGAAGTCCTTACAATGGGGCTTGCGGTCCCCACATGAACGCGAGCCCCGATGCAAATCATTCTCGGGATGGGCTACTACTCTTGGATCTCCATGGAGGCATCGCGTCCCACTTTGTCCGAAGCTGCGACAAGTGTCAACGGTTCTCCAACCTCAATCATCTACCTCCCCACGATCTCTACTGCATGACTACGCCCTGGTGTAAGTACCCCAATCTGGATCACCCCCTTTCAAACACACGGGAAACACCGCAGACTCATCAACGCAGTCTCGGAGACCTCTGGCACTCAAAACCCTCTCAAAACCCTCTCAAAACCCTCTCAAACCCCCAACCAAACCAAGGGAGGAGCCTTCAGGATAAAAAGGGACAAAAGGACCTTTTAGGAATTTTCGAGGAAATTGGGAAAGCAATATTGATCCGTACGGACCTCTTTGTTTCATAATGATTACTAAATCCCCTTAAAGTCCACAATATTCCCTCAAATCCCGGAAGAAATGATTACCCAAATGCGATGGTTGGTCGTACGGACCTCTTTGCATGCGAGATGGTCCGTACGGACCTTATTGCATCGGGGACATCATCATTCCGTAATATTCACCATCATTGCGCATTCCCTCAAATCGAGGAAATCCAAAATTACGGATAACCAAGAAGGTCCGTACGGACCTCTTTGCTCCGAAATTTTTACTATAAATAGAGGGCTCCCCCTCCTCATTTTGACACACCTCCCTCTTCTCTCTTCCTCCCTTAGCCTTACGGCTCCCCTCTAAGTCCTCTCGAGGCACTCCCGGCCCCTTTCGGATCCTTCCGAGGCCTTCCGAGCTCCCTTGTGGTGCTCAAGCCTCCCGAGCGCTCAGAGACGCTCCCGCGCTGCCGAGGCACTCTCGAGGTACTCTGAGGCCCCTCGTGGTACTCCGAGGCCTTGCACAGTCTTTCCACGGTGTCCGGCTCTTTCCGAGTCAAACCAGACGATCCCAAATCACGCCGAAACTCCGCCCGAGTGACTCCCACCACCTGACGCACGCCGAACCTCTGCCCAGTGATCCAGACGATCCCCACGCACGCCGAACCTCGCCCCGAACGCAGCCTACAACCTCAACTCACGCGAAACTCGTCGCGGACAACCGGTCCCTCGAAGCAATCCCGATCCGTGCAGGAACGCTACTCCGACCTCAAACACCATTCCCCGGCGGAAGACGGACGCGAACCAACATTGGTAAGGCTTCCTTCCATTACTATTTCAATACATTTCCATACATAACATACAATGTAGACATCCGATACAGCATGCATTTTTAAAAAGCACACACACACACAACATTTAAAGGATATTAGGGGTATCCGAAAGACTCGTTTTACGAGGCTACTTGGGTGAGCTCTAATATTCTAATATTCTCTTCCCGGGGAGTCATCGACCTCCGAACTCAAAATCTCATCACACAAAAACAAAGTTTAAAATTATCTTTAAGCGATGCCCTTTTTCAATGTTTTGGGCTTAATAAAAACGGCGTGGCGACTCTACAAAAACAAAAACGGCGAGACACGTCGCTCCAACGCGAAAGATGCCCGGATGCGGGGCGCGAAGCCTTTCTCGGATCGGGTAATTTCGGTTGGCGACTCAGCCCAGGGACATTTTGTTTTAAAAACTTTTAAACAAAAACAAAAGATTTTAAAACGATGATGAGGGTCAAACTTTCATTTTACCCCTTCCTTTAAGCTTATTGTGTGTGTGTGCACGTGCTTTACTTTTATTTTACAAAAAAAAAAAAATACAAAAAAATGCATCAATATACATCTCGTGCATACATTTAAAATTCTTCAAAAACTTCTATTTTACTCGGAAAAGAATTTTAGAAACCGCACACTACGCGCCTTCTTTGCCTCGGTTACACCGCACACTACGCGCTTCTTTGCCTCGGTTACACCGCACACTACGCGCACTTCTTGCCTCGGATACACTGCACACTACAACCCTCAACCCGGAGTGGTCTCGGTTGCGATCCGTTAGGTCTTCCTAGGCCTCTTGGCGCGCACGGGATCATTCCAAACATCCCATCCTAGCCAAGCGTCAACCACACGTTTGAGTCTTGAGTCACACTCTGTCCGGACTCGGTTGGTTTTTACCCGGTCAGGTGTCATACGGCTGGATACATATACCATGCCGGCCATTTTCGAGTCAAGGCTCGGAACTCAAGATCCCTTGCGCAAGCTAAAGCGATGAAAGGTCATGCTAAAATCTTGACTGATCTTGATTTCGAAGCTACACCCAGACGATGTTCCGTCCAGGATATACATCCATGCTCGCATGCCACCATGTCATCACGCCTTTGATACGTCGGCCATGACGATATGACCCGACCAACGCCTAACGTCACGGATCCCTTGCGCAAGCAAGGTAAAGAGAAGGTCATGCCGAACTCTTGACACGATCTTGACTCGGTGGCGGCTCGGTTCACTATTCACATGGCTAACGCATCAAAACGAACATGACGAGGCTCGGTCCTTAGGTTCGATTTTTCTTTTAGGCCGGTGGAAACCGCTTGCACTATAGGACCCTCGCACAGGCATCCACCACAGGATGTCGAAATACGGGTGCAAAACGAGGGGCTTATAGCCGCACGGATGGTCTCCGGCGACCCAGGATCTAGCATAGTTGCGAAAAAGAAGAGCAATCTTTTCCAACCTACCTAGGACTCTGAGAAAACATGTTTTAAGTAAATTAAAACAACAAAAAAAAAAATCAAAAATAAAAGAAACGGAAACCGCATGCCACGTGAGCTTTCCCCCTTTTATCCCGTTAGGCCATTCCTGTGTCTAAACCTTGCCCGTCACCCCCTCCAGCGAACCGAGAGTGGTTGAGAATCCCTGGAAGCCGCCTTTTCGATGTCGAGTCACAAGGTCCGATAGCCACTTCCGGTTCAACGGTCCGCACCATCCGCGACTCCCCCATGACAGGATCAACAGAGAACAGGGAGGGAAACGGAACCCCGCCACTAAGGAATCTCCAGACAATGGAGGAGGTGCTGCGAGCCTTCGAAACCATCAAGAAGCGCCAAGAAGAACAGCAAGCCTGGATCGTCGACACCTTGCGTCTTCGAGGAACAGTTGCAGTTCCCCAACCCGACGGAACCTTTGTTCTCATAGAAGACGAAGATATACCGGCTCCCAGGTTTCTCAAAGCTATCGGCGGGTCCCGCCTCCGCCAAGCTACGAGATCCCGGCAACGCAAAGCGGCTCTCGCTCAAAAGCTCCCCTCGGGCGTCGGTCAAGCGGCTCAGGCATGCCCGCCTCGGCACGGTCGGTTTCCGGCTCTGCACATCAAGCTCGGTACCAACGGCACACATACGTGCTGCTCGCTTGAGATCCCAATGCATCTCGGTATCCCCGGGATTCAATCCTTTGCCTCTATACGAGCCTCGCAACCACAATCAAAAGTCCCCATTCTTACCGGGGACGAGGCATCCGGCGGATATCCCGACATCTCCAGTTTGCCACACTGCTGAGTACGCGATTGGGGCTAACGAATCGTTTCCCAGGTTCCCAAACACAACCCTTAGCGGACCTAGCAATCACGCCCTCAACTTCAACACCCCGGGGTATGGGTTGGTATACACTCAACTACCTCCCCAAGACTCCCGAATGGCGATCCCATCGGCCAATCCACCTCCATCTTCGGTTTCCGTCCACACGAAAATGGAAACCCTCCTCAACCTACCGATCCTCACATGGCTTGGTTGATCGAACAAATGAAAGACATGCAAGGCAAGCTAGCTAGTTCTCGGAAGGACTCCCTCACGCCTGCGATCCGAACAAAGTGGTCCCTCTCCCTCCAAAGTTCGGGATGCCGGAAATGGAAAAGTTTGACGGAGCAGAATGCCCAAAAACCCACATCGACACCTACGTCACGGGTATGAGAGCGAAGGGGCAACCCCTCGACGGATGGCGGATCATTTTCGGCATTCCCTCAAATCCACGGCACTAAGGTGGTTCCTCAATGTGAAGAGCGAGAAAACCGCTCCACGTGGGATCGAGATCGGTGAAATCTTCTGGGAGAAGTACCGCGCCAATCTTGAATGGGAAACAAACCGCCATGACACTGCAAGCCACCGAACAAAAGGATGACGAACCGGTGGGCGAATTCTACAAAAGATGGGCCCGGAAGCTAAGCGAGATAATGGATCCACTTTCCAAAGAAGAGCGAGATGGACATCTTCCATTCCTGCCTCAAGCCATCTTTGAGAACCTTGATCGGCCACCATTTCTATCCGGATCTCCGTGCCATGGTCAAGCGCCGGGACAAAGTTTGAAAAGACTACGAGTCTTCAAAAGGCAACGGCAACCCCTGCCTCATCTTACCGCTATCGAACAAACCTGGCAACTTCAACTCCTGCCCCGACCAAAGGAAAGGAAGCAGCCGGAACGAGTGCACTACATTCGTAACGGAGCTCGGGTAAACCGCGATCAAGCGGCCCCGAAGAATAACAACCCCCTCGCTTCCCGCGGTTCCGGCATTTAGATAACTGGAAATGCCCTTGGGTCAAGTATTTGAAGCTTTGGTGAAACGAAATCTTCTCAAACCACTCGAGAATTTCCAACCGAAGACTCTCAAACCCAACATGGATATGAGCAAGCACTGCGCCTTCCACAACTACCCCGGCCACACCACCGACAATTGCTTCGTGCTCAGCGGGTGGTCCAGGGCTCATTGAGGAGGGAAAATTGGAACGCCCTCGTGGTCCCAATACCATCGGAAATCCATTCCCCGGAACGACGGGGTAAACTCAATAGCCTTTGTGAAACTCCTAGCGAGAGCGGACCCCCTGCAATTTCCGAAACCGTCGGCATCTTTGTCCCGCTATTTGGGAGCGTGAAACAAGAGTCAAGAGATCTCGTGGCCGGGAATTCCGACAAGAACGCCCAAGGGCAACCTGTCTCCCTACGATCTTTGCCCCGGCCAAGGCATACGAATGGATGGATCGAACGTTCCCCGAAGGGCGGAGTCAACGGTAGCACGGGAAGCGGTTTAGCCTTCACGAGACGATGACTTGCCAATATGTGAGAATCGGCACAACGAAGCCCTCCTCATCCTCATAAAGATAGAGATGTTCTTCCTCCCGAACGTCTTGATTGATAACGGCTCATGATCAACATCATCGCTTTGAGCACATTGAAACGACTCCGCATCGGCCGTTCTACGATAAGGCCTTCGCCTCGGGTAATCCCAGGAGCCTACGACTCCTTTGCACGACCCAATCGTAGGAGTCATCAATTTGAGGATCCAATTCGACGTACAAGCGGAGTCGGTAGAGTTCCAAGTCGTGGAAATCAAACCCACCTTCTGCTTTGTTGGGACGGCCTTGGATACATCGGATGAAAGCAAGTATCATCTACTCTTCACCAATGCGTGAAATTCATCAATGCCAACGGAGCGATCGAAGTGATCCGCGGAAGCGGTGCAATGGCAAGTGCTTGGCCGGCAAGCTATGACCCGGAAGAAGGTCCCGACATGACCGAATACTCTTCTCCGAGATGATTCTCCTACCTGTCCCGCTACGAAGTGGATCCTTACATCCACGCTCTAAGCCGCGACGAGCTGGAAATTGAAGAACTCATGGGACGGGATGACAACTCGACATATGCGGCGTGAAGAATGCTTGAGAGAGGATCAAGAGATGGATGCCCTAATGGAGATTGATCGAGGAGTAGACCACTTACTTCGCCGAAAACCCTCTTGCAAGCGGCTCATCACCGATCCCCGGTACAAGACAACCCTCTAGCCGACACTCTCGGATCTTACGGGGACAGCCATCACGGCTTAGTTCAATTCAACATTCCGGTGTCCGACACGGACGAACAGTGGCGCAACCTCCTCCAAGGCTTAATCGGGGAAGGAGATATAGCATGCCCGCTCGAATCGGACATTGTAAACGTCGTCCAAGCAAAGATCCCGAGATAAAGAAGCGGATTCTATGAAAGTGATCAACATCGGCAAGAATCCACTCCGAATCGGCGAATGCTTCGCCCTCCTAGAAGTAGCCCTCGGCGACTTCTATCATCAAAAACCCCAAGGTGGTGGCAACACTAATGGAGGGACATCATCGGGGGAGCAGCCAAAAACCTCCGCGATCTGGTTTGAAATCGAACCGCATGCAAGCTACTTTCCGGGACTCGTACGAGGAAGATTGGCCACCCTGAACCGGCACCACTCCTCTAGAGCTACGGCCATCCGAGAGTAATGAAGCTCGGTCCAATCCCTCGTCGCCTATAGTCTAGCTTCGAGTCTTGTTGTCTGTCTATTCACATCTTTTGAGTCTTTTGACGGCTTTACGCCCGACGATTGTGAATCTTTGATCAACAATGTACGGTCTTCACGCTTTCAATAAAAGGTCCGACCTTCCTAAAAAATCATTTCATTGCATCTTTAACAAATGATGATATTAACTAATCAAAACAAGTTAATAACAATTGCATCTATACAAGAGGCAAACACATTAATTAAATAAATGCATCAAGCAAACATTTAAGCATGTTGTCAAACGAGAGAAAAACCGGGCCCAAGCCGCCGAGAAGGTTTTAATCACAACGATTTGCAAGATTCTTTGAAGAGCCGAAGAGACGCAAGTCCAACGCCATTTCCGGCTAAACCCGGATCTTCCAATACCTCAAGAACGGGAAACCACCTTCATGAACAAGGAAGACCCACACACGTAAGGGTCAAAACCAAGAGCATCATGGCCCTAAAACGCCTTGCCTCTCACTTCGTCATCCTCGGGGACATGCTATACAAGAAACGCTACCATGGGCCACTCCTACGCTGCGTCGGCCAAGAAGAAGCAAGCAAGTTCATGAGCAGAAGTCCACAATGGGGCTTGCGGTCCCCACATGAACGCCCGAGCCACGATGCAAATCATTCTCGGGATGGGCTACTCTTGGATCTCCATGGAGCGGATTGCATCCACTTTGTCCGAAAGGCTGCGACAAGTGTCAACGGTTCTCCAACCTCAATCATCTACCTCCCCACGATCTCTCTTGCATGACTACACCTTGGCCCTTTGCCACTTGGGAATTGACGTCATCGGGAAAATCGCTCCGCCCGGGCGGCAACGGTCACGAGTTCATCTTAGTAGCCATCGACTACTTCACCAAATGGGTCGAAGCCAAGTCCTACAAGGTACTCACCTCCAAGAAGGTCGCGCATTTCCTCAAGGAAAACATCATATGCCGATACGGCATCCCAAATGAGGTCATATCGGACAACGGCTCACACTTCGAAGGGAATTCGACGGGCTGGCTGAATTCAAGATCACACGTCACAAATCTTCTCCCTACCGGCCACAAACAAACGGCGCCGTGGAAGCGACAAACAAAACCCTCGAACGGATCATCCGAAAAATGACCACCCGAGGACGAGATTGGCCCGAGAAGCCTGCACCTTGCACTTTGGGGCTACCGCACATCGGTCGGAACAGCCACGGGAGAAACCCCATTTGCCACGACATACGGGATGGAAGCAGTCCTTCCCATCGAGCTAGAAATTCCCTCACTCCGAGTCTTTCTTTGGAAAATGACATCAACGAAGTCGAATGGCTCGAAGCCGAGCATGACGAATTGGCTCGCTAGACGAGCGACGACTAAAGGCCATGGAACACGTCAGGAGCCTATCAAAGCGGGATGGCTAGAGCTTTCGACAAGAAAGTCAAATCCCGAGACATCGGGGAAGGCGACCTTGTACTCGAAAGAAAAGCCTCCCACTCGAACCAACCCACTGGGAAAATGGGAACCCACATGGATCGGCCCTTACGTGGTTCAAAAGATCTTCTCCGGAGGCGCCATGAAACCGACGGACCTAGACGGCAATCCCTTCATGAATCCGGTCAACGGAAGCAAACTTCGCGGATACTTCGCCTAAAGAAGAACAGTGCATCTCTTGGCACTCCATGTAGTGTCGAACTACGCGGACTGAGCCCTCTAGTCCGGAGGAACGTAGGCAACCTTAATTGGTCCGGTCTAAAAATACACAAAAAGTCAAAAGTTTGAATGTCAATCAAGACCTCCATCAAGCTACGCACTTTTCAAGAACACGCCCCGAATCACCTTGACCAAGTCAAACGACGGCGGCAACATCAAAGGACATCCGAGGGTCACTCGGCATCAAACGACCGACTCATGTTTGCTTCCAAGCCGGGGCTTGTCTTCGCCTCACGCGCTTCAAAAAAAAAAAAAAAAAAGAGAGCTCGAGCAAGGGCTCACAAAAAAAAAAAACAAAAAAGAGCTCGAGCAAGGGCTCACAAAAAAAAAACAAAAAAGAGAGCTCGAGCAAGGGCTCACAAAAAAACAATAAATAAAAGAAGCTCAAGCGAAGGCTGCAAAAGAGGTCAAGAGCCCGACGCCAACAAGAGGCAAGGAAGCTACGAAAAAGACCGTCGAACGACTTGTCAAGGAGCATTCAACCTCTCGGCCAAGCACAAAGCCTCGGCAAAGGGGATTGCCGTCGGGCCCAGGCTTCGCCCCGAATGCAATGCGTAAAAGTCCAAAGATGGACGCCGACAAAGTGCACAACGAAGCAAAGGCAAACAAGAGATCTTGCGTCTCGATAAAGCTTTAAAAGTAAATCACAAATCACTAACGGTTACAACATTTCTTGATGAGTTCAAGCACGGTCTACTCTCAAGTTCACAACATGCTAAAAGACAAATTTAATACATTTAACAAATAATGTGTTTGCAAATGCAATGAATGGATGCCTAGGAGGTCATTCCGCGCCATCTGCGCTTGTCCCCTCGCCATTCTTTCCTTTCTTCCCTCGTCTCCGGCGAGTCTTCTTTCGCTTCACGTGAACCAACTCTGCGTCTCTCGGTCAGAGATCCGGGGTCCTCCCCGTAGAGTCAAATAATCCGAGTAGCTCTCGGGGCTTCATTCGCCCGTGCTTCGGCTCGGATCTCCTCCCCTGCGAGTCCGTAAAGAGGACCTCTCCTGTCGGTCGGTCAACTCTAGTCTCGTAGTCAAACAAAGTGTCTCCCGTCACATCAAAGGGTCGAGACCAGGCTTGAACTCCTAAGGCAATAGGCTACTTCAGCCGGGTCCCAGAATCGCTACACGCTGCTCTCCAAGACCACTTGGGATCGCCCAACACGCTTGCTCATACCGGGCCGGATGCGAGTCGTCAATACAACGCTCCCAGACGTCTAAGGAGTACCGCGGGAGGGAAGCGGAATACTTCCATACCCTCGGAAAATACAAGAAGGCACCTGGAAAGTTGCCATACAAAGAGGAGCTATCTCCGCAGATAGCAAGGTCATCCCGGCCCAACAAAGGCTCTGCTTCATCCCAAACCTGCCGGGAAACGAGCGACGGAATATAGAAGGAGGACCAAGACAAACCTGGAACTCGACAACGTAGGACCCCTCTGCGCAAGATCCTCCTGGTCTCAATCCTCCCGGTGCGGAACCCACCCACCGGATTCGATGCGTACCAAGCCGTGCCATCCATCTCTCCCGGGCGGGCGATCCATATCCAACACAAGAGGTCGGCGAGCAAACGACCACGGGCTAAAGACGACGTCGGAGCCTCGGACATGGCCTGAAGTCTCTCTCGCAGCCACAAGGTGAGCAAAGCGGGGCTTCCTCTCATAAAACGATCCCCGGTCGCCGGACGGTCGATACCATGAAGAGTCTCCCCCAGCACCAACGGGACAATATCCTCTCCAGCTCTGCAGTGCCCTACCACATCTAGCAAAGCGCCATCACAAATGCCAAGGGAGCTGACCAGAAAAAGCGTCGCCATCACGCACAAGGCAAATACATCCCAAGAGACGTCACTCTCATCATCACCCACAAACACACTCTCAGCTCACGTGGCATGTACAAAAATAAAAAATAATAATAGCAACAATTTCTAGGACAAATCCCAGGAATCACAAAAATGACATTACATCTTAAAATAAAATGCTGTTTGCCACGCAAATACATGTGTTTTATTACAGGTACCCATAAATGTCTGTTGCTAAACAAAAAAAGAGGGATATGAAAAGAGGGAAAGCAAATGAATACTAATCAGAATCCTCAGCATCATCATCCTCGCCGAGGTCCTCAAAGAAAAGTCGGGCATCCCGGCCGAACTCGCCCGTCACATCCTCGTCGTCGAATCACCGAGCACCCGCCCGAGGCTCCCTACGAAAAGTACTAAGAAGGATCAAATCCGGCGAAAGGATCAAAGAAAGAAGGCTCGAGGAACCCTCGCCTGTGCGCCATGCGGAGGCATGAACCGATAAAGGGCTGCTCCCTCGAAGGCCACTGCGGCTCCCGAAGATGTCCCGGCATCCATGCTATGCCGCCCCCTCAAAGGTCCCTCCCTGCGGCTCCGGCTCGGCTCTAGGCGGAGGAACGTCTACTGAGTGCCTCGAAGGCATAGGCTCGTGCGGCCGGCACGCGTCGCGAAGACCGGCAAGATATCTTCGAAGCCATCTTCTTCGCAAACGACCTCATCGCCACGTCGACGAGTCGGCATATCATAGGCTCTACCCGGACTGCACCAACAAGCGCCTAAGGAAACGCTCGGCAATACGGTTATACTCAACAACAAAAAGAGAAAAATACGAAAAGATGCCAAGATGGAAAAGAGTAAGCACACTCACCGATCTATCGGGGTCCACTTCTGCAATGCAGCGAGCTCGCTCCGAACGGCAGATGCATACCCTCCTCCTCGATCCGTCCCCGCGGACGTACGTGAAATCCGGTCCCGGCATCGGAACCTGCAGGGGAGCTGCGGGCGCCTCTCTCTCACGCGCCGGTACTGCGGCGTCCTCGGCTTCCTCCTCACGAAGGCCCCTGCACTCCTCTCCATACAAGATGAACTCCTCGGCCGACACCGCCAAGGTACCTCTCAAAATCGAGCACGTCCATGTCCCGGAATCAAGCATCCCAAAGGGAGGGTCCCTCGGAGCCACAGGGAGCACACTTGGCCATCTTTGCCCGGAAGACCCGCTCCCAGTGCATACGACGTCACAAGTCAAGCCCCGCATCTTCCGCCGCGGTCGTCACCTCGGGAGCCCCTCAAACTCATCCCCCTCATACCGAGCCCACGGAACAAGACGAACCCTCCGGCTATCCCTCTCCAGGATGCTCGCACATCCCCGTAGGCGATGGTGAGCTTCCCCAGTGGTCCTCCTCTTCCTCGCCACGAGCCCGGCCCTAGCATAGCGGGGTACGCAGCAATGCCCCCCGGATCTCTATCCCACGGGAAGCACTTGGAAAACCTCATAAAACCACACTTTGTGACAAAAACAGAGAAGGCTCGGTGCAAAAGAAAACGGAGAAAAGACAAGTTGCTAAATCAAAAACAAAGAATAAACTCATACCTCCAAAGCGAAGTCAAACAAAGCCAACGAATCGCGGACACCCTGGCTAAACCGGTCCAAGGAGAAATAGAGCTCACGGCTAAGCTCGCCTCGCCCCCTAAGCAATGTCGTGCACTTATCCAGTGTCAATCAAGCTCTCAGCCCAGAGCAAATGGAGCGCGGTCGCGTGGTTCGAGAACAAAGTCTCGGACAGGCGCATACCACAAAAAGGAGCGCGCCAAGCTGCTCCGCCATTGCCACTGGCGGTCCCCGGATGTAGGCCCCAATGCGACGTGATCTTCGGCTCCACGTCGCTATACAACATGCCCAGCCCTGCGAGGACGAGGCTCAAAGCCCAACAAATCGACAAGACATCATCACCTATCATATCCTCCCACCGCACGCCGGCCCTCCTTTGAAGGAAAGCCCGTGATCGCGAAAGTCGGTGGCGTCACCGTCACCTCTCCCGGCTCGGATGGAAGGTGTGGGTGGTATCCCACCAAGCACTCGAAAGGCCAAGGAAGACGCTCTTGTTCTTCCTCGTATCGAAACTCCGGCCGGGTTCTCAACGAACACACCCAGGCCGAAGCATAAACCGACCTCCGGACTCGGCCTACCGTCCACGGAAATATCGGGCATCCATTGCCATAGCTTCAACAACGGCCTCGAGCGATCCCCGAGTCTTCATCCTCTTGGCCTTCCCTGCCATAAGCCCCGCATCCTGCGGGTAAACACAGCCAAAGGTACGTCAATCACGTACTTAATATAAAGGCACATATAACCCTGGTCACAAAACACGGCACATATATTGCACATAATTTTCACATATATCATGCATATAATTTTTCCCATGCAAATTCGTCACAAAAACACGGCACACTGTACACATTTTCTCAAAAGAAAAAAAGGGGGATTAAACCCTACACGACACATTTTCAAAAAAAAGATCCGTCCCAACACGGCAAAGGCACATATAACCCGTCACAAAAACATGGCACATATTGCACATATTTTCCCCACAAAGTCCGTCACCCAAAAACATGGCACACACACGGCACGACACATATGCATAACACATTTTTCAAAAAAAAAAAAATCCGTCCCTACACGGCACACACTTTCACATATAACCCGTCACAAAACACGGCACGTGTCACATTTTTTCACAAAAATTATCACTACACGATAATTTTTCTCATAATGTACATACATAAATAGCATACGGTACAACACACCAAAGCATGCATTTCATTAGAAAAGCACTTTATTTTCACAAATAAAAGCTAATCTACACATCTCTGCACAAAATACACATACCCACAATTTTCACATGTCCATTTTCAACAATTCATCAAGAATTTCACAAAAAAGGCATAAAAAAAAAATAACAAAAAATTCGAAAATGCGAAAAACTAAAACCTAGTTCTAGCATTCAAAAATTCGAGCAGGGAATCAAAACGGAACAGATTTCTTACCTCCCCGACGTTCGTAGAGCGACGATTGTGCACCTCCGGATTCGGATACAAGACATCCGGGTTCTTCGAAGATGGAACGAACGAAATCCAATTCCTTTGAAGCTCCATCCGTTGCTCGACCACCTCTTGACTGCGTTGACGACGACTCCTTCGAGATCCTTCAGCCATGGCAAGCAATTCAAGCAAAAAATCTTTGATTTTGGTTAACAATGGAGGATTTTCTCCTTTTCTCTCTCTCTGGTTTACGCCTGGAAGAAGAAGGAATGGGGAAGGGCTCGGTCATTTAAACACGGTCAAAACACAGGAAGCTGTAAAAAACCAAAGTGGTCCGTACGGACCTCTTTGCAACCGGAGTTGGTCCGTACGGACCTCTTTGCAAGGGGTGGCCAAATTACTTTCACCTGCCCTTATAATCTTTGCCCCCGGCTGTCCTAAGGCCTTTTCAGCAAATCCAAGTGCGAGAATGGTCCCTAACCCTTCAAATTCAACCACCGGCCGTCGGCGTAAGACCGGTCCTCGCCCCACACTTCAACGGCGATTCAATCCTCGGCCATCGCGTAAGACCGATCCTCGCCCAGCTTCAACGGCAATTCAACCACGGCCGTCAACGTAAGACCGGTCTCGCCCACTTCAACGGCAATTCAACCACCGGCCGTCGGCGTAAGACCGGTCCTCGCCACTTCAACGGCAATTCAACCACCGGCCGTCGGCGTAAGACCGGTCTCGCCACTCCAACGGCAATTCAACCACCGCCCGGCTCAACGGCAATTCAAGAAGGAGCCAACACTCTCCCGGCCACGAATCCCAAGGCACGAGATGCCTCCAAACGCTCGCCACGCAATTCAACCCACCAACGCCCGCTCAACGGTAATTCAAGAAGGAGCCAACACCTCCCAGCACGAATATCAAGGCGCAAGACGCCTCCAAATGCTCAACGACAACTCAACCACTGGCCCTCAAAAGAGGTCCGAAGTCATCTTCCCAACAGAAAAGGGCCCCTACCAGGTCACGCATCCCCAGCAATTCAAGCACCGGCAGTCAGATGTAAGCCCGAACTTCGCCCACTTCAACGGCAACGCAAGCACCGGCCATCAAAGTAAGCCCGAGCTCCTCCCCAACAAGTCAAAGGGAAGTCATACAAGGCTGCATATCCCCAGCACCGGCCATCATCCTTGCCCACTCAACGGCAAAACAAGCGCAAGAAGGAGCCAACACCTCCGAGTACAAGTCCCAAGGCACGAAGCGCCTCCAAAACGCCAAATGGTGAAGCAATCACCAGCCGGCATCCTTGCCCACTTCAACGGCAGCTCAAGCACCGGCAGTCATCGTAAGTCCAACCCTCTACTCAACATGCAAACACACAAAGGCATCTACGCCTCTCGAAGCACAAGGCAGCCACGCCTCCACAAATGCGGCTAGAAGACGATTCAAAGTCCTCGCGCATTACATCAACTGCGGCTAGAAGACGATTCAAAGTCCTCGCGCATTACATCAACTGCGGCTAGAAGACGATTCAAAGTCTCGCGCATTACATCAGCTGCGGCTAGAAGACGATTCAAAGTCCTCGCGCATTACATCAAATCGCGGCTAGAAGACGATTCAAAGTCCTCGCGCATTACATCAACCACCGCCAGAAGACGATTCAAAGTCCTCCAGCGTGGCACCAACCTCCGCCGTAAGACGATTCAAAGTCCTCCGGCGTGGCACCAACCGCGAAAGACGATTCAAAGTCCTCCCGGCGTGGCACCAACCGCCGCCCGAGAAGACGATTCAAAGTCCTCCGCCGTGGCACCAACCGCCGCTGTAAGACGATTCAAAGTCCTCGGCGTGGCACACCAACCGCCGCCGAAGACGATTCAAAGTCCTCCAGTGACATCAACCGTCGCCGGAAGACGATTCAAAGTCCTCCATGGCACCAACCGCAATCGAAGACGATTCAAGTCCTCACTCTATCTCCGGCCGGAAGGCCTTAAACCACCCGATTAGGAAAATCGTAAAATTTCCATCCCGAGGACACCACCACGTCCCCACAATTGACCTCGGCGGTCACCACATCCCAGACACCACCACGTCCTTACCACTGACCTCGGCGGTCACACAACACTTCGGGGCACCACCACGCCCACGCACTCACAAATTCACGACCTCGAACTACGACCGGGCTTGATTCCCGCCGGGGATACGTAGGAATCCTATCACAGGTCCGGCCATCGACCTATGCGGTCACCCGGGACACCACCACGTCCTCACCACCGACCTCGGCGGTCACACAACACTTCGTGGCACCACCACGCCCACATTCACAAAACACTCACCCCACACCCGAACTACGACTGTGCTTGATTCCCGCCGGGGATACGTAGGAATCCTATCACAGGTCCGGCTATGGACCTAAACGGTCACACAAAAGGACACCACCACGTCCTCACATTGACCCTCACGGTCACTTCCTCTCCCGGCCACGCGATCCAGTTAGGACCCTTATCTTATCGGCGACCCCACTTCTTTCATAAGTGACGTCGTCGAGGGCTTGTAAGTACCCCAATCTGGATCACCCCTTTCAAACACACGGAAACACCGCAGACTCATCAACGCAGCCTCGGAGACCTCTCTCACTCAAAACCCTCTCAAAACCCTCTCAAAACCCTCTCAAACCCCCAACCAAACCAAGGGAGGAGCCTTCCGGATAAAAAGGGACAAAAGGACCTTTTGGGAATTTTCGGGGAAATTGGGAAAGCAATATTGATCCGTACGGACCTCTTTCTTTGTCATAATTACGAATCCCTTAAAGTCCACAATATTCCCTCAAATCCGGAAGAAATGATTACCCAAATGCATGGTTGGTCCGTACGGACCTCTTTGCATGCCGAGTTGGTCCGTACGGACCTTCTTGCATGGGGGACATCATCATTCCGAGAATATTCACCATCATTGCAGATTCCCTCAAATCGAGGAAATCCAAAATTCTGGATAACCAAGAAGGTCCGTACGGACCTCTTTGCTCCGAAATTTTTACTATAAATAGAGGGCTCCCCCTCCTCATTTTGACACACCTCCCTCTTCTCTCTTCCTCCCTTAGCCTTCAGGCTCCCCTCTAAGACCCTTCGGGGCAATCCCGGCCCCTTTCGGCTCCTTCCGAGGCCTTCCGAGCTCCCTCGTGGTGCTCGAAGCCTCCCGAGCGCTCCCGAGATGCTCCCGCGCTGCCCCGAGGCACTCTCGAGGTACTCGAGGCCCCTCGTGGTACTCAGAGGCCTTGTCACGGTCTTTCCACGGTGTCCCGGCTCTTTCCGAGTCAAACCGACGATCCCAAATCACGCCGAAACTCTGCCCGAGTGACTCCTGCCACCACAACGCACGCCGAACCTCTGCCCGAGTGATCCCGACGATCCCCACGCACGCCGAACCTCTGCCCGAACGCAGCCTACAACCTCAACTCACGCCGAAACTCTGTCCGCAGACAACCGGTCCCTCCCGAAGCAATCCCGATCCGTGCCGAAACGCTACTCCGACCTCAAACACCATTCCCCAGCGGAAGACAGACGCGAACCAATATTGGTAAGGCTTCCTTCCATTACTATTTCAATACATTTCCATACATAGCATACAATGTAGACATCCGATACAGCATGCATTTTTAAAAAGCACACACACACACACACACAACATTTAAAGGATATTAGGGGTATCCGAAAGACTCGTTTTACGAGGCTACTCGGGTGAGCTCTAATATTCTAATATTCTCTTCCCGGGGTGTCATCTGACCTCCGAACTCAAAATCTCATCACACAAAAACAGTTTAAAATTATCTTTAAACTGATGCCCTTTTTCAATGTTTTGGGCTTAATAAAAACGGCGTGGCGACTCTACAAAAAACAAAAACGGCGAGACACGTCGCTCCAACGCGAAAGACGCCAGATGCCGGGGCTGCGAAGCCTTTCTCGGATCCGGGTAATTTCACCTGGCCCTTCGCCACTTGGGGAATTGACGTCATCGGGAAAATTGCTCCGCCAGGCAGCAACGGTCACGAGTTCATCTTAGTAGCCATCGAATACTTCACCAAATGGGTCGAAGCCAAGTCTTACAAGGTACTCACCTCCAAGAAAGTCGCGCATTTCCTCAAGGAAAACATCATCTGCCGATACGGCATCCCGAATGAGGTCATATCAGACAACGGCTCACATTTCGAAGGGGAATGCGATAGACTGCTGGCTGAATTCAAGATCACACGCCACAAGTCTTCTCCCCACCGGCCACAAACAAATGGCGCCGTAGAAGCAGCAAACAAAACCCTCGAATGGATCATCCGAAAAATGACCACCCGAGGACGAGATTGGCCCGAGAAGCTGCACCTTGCACTTTGGGGCTACCGAACATCAGTCAGAACAGCCACGGGAGAAACCCCATTTGCCCTAACATACGGGATGGAAGCAGACCTCCCCTTTGAACTGGAAATTCCCTCACTCCGAGTGCTGCTGGAAAATGACGTCAACGAAGTCGAATGACTCCGAAGCCGACATGACGAATTGGCTCTGCTAGACGAGCGACGACTAAAGGTCATGGAACACGTCCGAGCCTACCAAAGCAGAATGGCTAGAGCTTTCGACAAGAAGGTCAAGTCCCGAGACATCAGGGAAGGCGATCTGGTACTCAAAGAAAAGCCTCCCACTCGAACCAACCCACTGGGAAAATGGGAACCAACATGGATTGGCCCTTTCGTGGTTCAAAAGATCTTCTCCGGAGGTGCCATAAAGCTGACAGACCTAGACGGCAATCCCTTCATGAATCCAGTCAACGGAAGCAAACTCCGCAGATACTTCGCCTAAAGAAGAACAACTGTGCATCTCTTGGCACTCCATGTAGTGTCGAACTACGCAGACCTGAGCCCTATAGTCTGGGGGAACGTAGGCAACCTTAATTGGTCCGGTCTAAAAACACACAAAAAGTCAAAAGTTTGAATGTCAATCAAGACCTCCATCAAACTACACACTTTCCAGGAGCATGCCCCCACCATCACCTTGACCAAGTCAAACAACGGCGACAACATCAAAGGACATCAAAAGGTCACTCAGCATCAAACGACTGACCCATGTCTGCTTCCAAGCCAGGGGCTTGTCTTCGCCCTCACGCGCTTCAAAAAAAAATAGAGCTCGAGTAAAGGCTCTCAAAAAAAAGGAGCTCAAGCAGAAGCTACAAAAAAAGAGGTCAAGAGACCGATGCCAACAAGAGGCAAGGAAGCCACGGAAAAGACCGTCAAAATGACTTGTCAGGGAATCATCCGACCTCTCAGCCAAACACAAAGCCCGAGCAAAGGGGATTGCCGTCAGGGCCCAGGCCGCTTCAGTCCGAAAATGCAACAGAAAAGTCCAAAGATGGACGCCGTCAAGGCTCACAAAAGAAACAAAAGCAAAAAAGAGATCTTGCGTCTCGACAAAGCTTTAAAAGTAAATCACAAATCACTAACGGTTACAACATTTCTTGATGAGTTCAAGCACGGTCTACTCTCAAGTTCACAACATGCTAAAAGACAGCTTAATACATTTAACAAATAATGTGTTTGAAATGCAATGAATGGATACCTAGGAGGTCATTTCGCGCCATCGGCACTTGTCCCCTCGCCATTCTTCCCTTTCTTCCCTCGTCCCCGGCGAGTCTTCTTTCGCTCCACGCGAGCCAGCTCTGCGTCTCTCAGTCCGAGATCAGGGGTCCTCCCAGTTGAGTCAAACAATCCAGCAGCTCTCAGGGCTTCATTCGCCCGTGCTTCGGCTCGGATCTCCTCCCTGCGAGTCTGCAAAAGAGGACCTCTCTCCGTCAGTCGGTCAACTCTAGTCTCGTAGTCAAACAAAGTGTCTCCCGTCACATCCTGAGGATCAGACCAGGCTTTGGCACTCCTAAGGCAATAGCTACTACGGCAACCGGGCCCTAGAATCGCTCCACGCCTGCTCTCCAAAGCCACTTGGGACTGCCCAACACGTTGCTCATACCGGGCCGGAGTGCGAGTCGTCAATACGACACTCTCCCGACGTCTAAGGAGCACCACAGGAGGGAAAGCGGAATACTTCCATACCCTCAGAAAATACAAAAGAGCACCTGGAGCTGCCATACAAAGAGGAGCTATCTCCGCAGTAGCAAGGTCATTCCAGCCCAACAAAGGCTCCTGCTTCACCCCAAACTGCCGGGAAACAAGCAACGGAATATAGAAAGAGGACCAAGACAAACCTGGAACTCTGACAACATAGGACCCTTCCTGAAAGGCCCTCCTAGTCTCAATCCCCCAGTGCGGAACCCACCAACGGATCTGATGCGTACCGAGCCGTGCCATCCATCTCTCCCGGGTGGAATGATCCATATCCAACACAAGAGGTCGCCGAGCAAATGACCACGGGCTAAACGACGTCGGAGCCTCGGGCATGGCCTGAAGTCTCTCCTGCAGCCACAAGGTGAGAAAAGCGGGGCTTCCCCCTCTCATAAACCGATCCCCAGTCGCCAGACGGTCAATACCATGAAGTGTCTCCCCCAGCACCAACGGGACAATATCCTCTCCAGCTCTGCAGTGCCCAACCACATCTAGCAAAGCGCTATCGCAAACGCTAAGGGAGCTGACCATGAAGAGCGTCGCTATCACGCACAAGGCAAATGAATCCCAAGAGACATCACTCTCATCATCAATCATGAACCGCTCCGACAGCGCAAAAATGTCAATATGACCCGAATCAAGGATCATGCCCTGCACTTCCCCCAGCGAAGTCCGAAGAAAGCCTGCAAGCTTCACACTCACAGCGGCACCGCCAATCAAAGGAAGTGAGATGGTCTCCACCTCCGGTCCTCCAATCAAAGCCCGAAAATCCTCAAAGGTGGGCACTACCTCATTGTAGGAGAAGCAATACACATGCCTCCTAACATCCCAGAACTTCGTGGCAGCCCGCAACAACTCCCAATCAGGAACCAACTCCTTAAGGGACCAAACCGAGCAAAGTCGAAACCTTACCTCGAAATCCCACCTCTGATGCCTCATACGGCGTCGCATCCACATTTTCAGTCGCTCAAGGAAGTCTGCTTGCCGCTCCTGCGAAAGCCTTGGCAAAATTCTTGGAACGTACGAAGAATCCATGGCAAAAATGGAGGTTCCTAGAGAAAATGGGGAAGAAAGCTTGAAATGGCTGCAAATGGGGAGTGGGGAAAGTCCAGACATTCGAAAAGCATTTATCCCTTCCCAAAAGCAAAGGTGATCCGTACGGACCTCTTTGCACCCTAGGTTGGTCCGTACGGACCTTGTTGCATCCTGGCCCCACTTTCCCAGCAAACAGGCCAACAACCACTGTTCCCAGCAGGACCTTGCTCCAAACTGTCCAAACCCTGACCAAAGCCATTTCCGGCAAACACATGCGACCCGCAAACGCACTCTCAGCTCACGTGGAATGCACAAATTAAAAAAAAAAATAGCAACAATTCCTAGGACAATTCCCGGGAATCACAAAAACGACATTACATCTTAGAATAAAATACTTTGCGATGCAAATGCGAATGTTTTATTACAGATACATATAATGTCTGTTGCTAAAAAAAAAAGAAGATATGGAAAGAGGGAAAGCAAATGAACCCTAGTCCGACTCTTCAGCATCATCATCATCACCAACATCCTCAAGCGAGAAGTCGGGCATCCCTGTAAATTCGCCAGTCACACCCTCATCGTCAGAATACTGAACCCCCTCCTGGGGTAGGTACTCAAGATACTCGGAGGGGTCAAACCCGACAAAAGGGTCAAAGAAGGAAGGCTCTGACGAACTCTCTCCTGGTGCCTCCTGCGAAGGCCAGAACTGGTGAAAGACTGGCGGCCTCCAGACCCCCGAAGACGTCCCGGCATCCATGCTATGCCGCCCCCGCGAAGGTCCCTCCTACTGTGGCTCTGGCTCGGCTCTCGGTGGGGGAACGTCCATAGAATGCCTCGAAGGCATCGGCTCGTACGCCGGCACACGCCGCGAAGACCGGCAAGACAGCTTCCCCGCCAACTTCTTCGCGAAGGACAGCATCGCCACATAACAGCGGGTCAGCGTGTCGAAGGCTCTCCCCGGGACCTGCACAAGCAAGCAGCCAAAGAAACGCTCAGCAATATAGTCATACTCAACAAAAGAGAAAATACAGAAAAGATGCCAAAATGGAAAAGAGTAAGCACACTCACCGGCGCATCCGGGTCAACCCGATAAGCAGCAGGAGCCAGCTCAGGCACGGGTACTGACACCCTACGCCTCGACGAGTCGCCCCGTATATATGTGAAATCCGGCCCAGGCACCGGAACCTCTGGGGGACCTGGCGGGCCAGCCTCCCTCTCCCTCGCCAACACCTGTGGCGTCCTCAACTTCCTCCTCACGAAGGACCCATACTCCTCTCCAAACAGGACAAACTTATCGGCACTCACGCCGCCAAGGTACCTCTCAAACTCCAGCACATCTATCTTACGGGAATCCATCATCCCAAAAGGTGGGTCCCTCGGAGCCAAGGGAAGCATACCCGGGCCATGCTGCCAAAAGACCCTCTCTCCCAAGTACATGACGTCGCAGGTCTGGCCCCGCAGCATCTTCCTCTGTGCTGTCACCACGGGAGCACCCTCGAAATCATCAGCCTCATACCGAGCCCAGGGATACAGAGCAAACTCTGCCAGGCTATCTCTCCCCAGATGCGCCTGCACCTCCCCGTAGGTAATGGTGAGCTTCCCCCTACTGGTCCTCCTCCTCCTCGCCGGATGGGCCCAGCCCAACATAGCAGGATAGGCCGCTATGGCCCCAGGATCTCGATCCCACGGGAAGCACCGGAAGATCTCATAGAACCACACCTGCGACAAAAGCAGAAAAGGCTCAGTGCAAGAGAAAACGGAGAAATGATAAGTTGCTAAATCAAAAACAGCAATAAACTCATACATCCAAAGCGAAATCAAAGCAGGCCAAGGAACTGGCCACGCCCCGGCTAAACCGGTCCAAGGAGAAGTAAAGCTCGGCCAGGCCCGCCTCGCCCCAAGCTATATCGCAGACTCTCTCCAAATCAATCAAGCTCTCCAGCAGAGCAAAAGGAGCTGTGGTCGCGTGGTTCGAGAACAGAGTCTCAGAAAGGGCAAACCACAGGAAGGAGCATGCCAGCTGATCCGCCGTCACCAGGCCGGTACCACGACAATAGGCCCCAATATTGGCCGTAATCCTCATCTCCACATCACTGTACATCATGACCAGGCCCCTGCGAGGAAGAGGCGCAAAGCCCAGCAGCTCAGCCAGCACGTCCGCTATCCTATCCCTCCACCGCACTGGCCCTCCTTTGAAGGAAAGCCCGGTGATAGAAGCAAAATCGGTGGGCGTCACTGTCACCTCGCCCCAGCTCAGATGGAAGGTGTGGGTGGTATCCTACCAATACTCAGACAAACCCAGGAAGATACTCTTGTTCTTCCTCGTATCAGAGATCCCGGCCAAGTTCTCCACGAACACGCCCAAGCCGGAAGCATACACCAACCTCTTAGGGCTCGGCCTGCCCCCCATAGAGATGTCCGGCAACTGCTGCCACAGCTCCACCACAGCCTCGAGCGACCCTCGGGACTTCATCTTTTTGGCTTTCCCAGCCAAAAGCCCCTCATCCTGCAGGTAAACACAGCAAAGGTACGTCAGTCACAGTACTAAATACCAAAGCATAAAAAAAAAAAAGGTCCGTCACAAAACACGGCACACATTGCACATACTTTTCACATGTAACCCGTCACAAAACACGGCATGCATTACACATAATTTTTCCCATGCAGTCCGTCACAAAACACGGCACACACTGTACAAATTTTCTCAACAGAGGGATTAAGTCCTACACGACACATTTTCAAAAGACCCGTCACAAAACGCGGCACATATTGCACATAAACTCCCCACAAAAGTCCGTCACCAAAAACACGGCACACACTGCATGACACAAGAAAAGTCCGTCCCTACACGACACATACTTTCAGACAAAACCCGTCACAAAACACGGCACATGTCACATTTTTCACAAAATTTGTCCCTACATGGCAATTTTCTCACAATGTACATACAAAAATAGCATAAGGTACAAAACACCAAAGCATGCATTTTTAAAGAGAGGCACTTTATTTTTACAAATAAGAGCTAATCTACACTTTTTTGCACAAAATTCACATATCAACAATTTTTACATGCTCAATTTCAACAATTCATCACGAATTTCACAAAAAGCATGGCAAATAACAAAAGCCCCAAATATGCGAAAAACTACAACCTAGTTCTAGCATTCAACAATTCAAGCAAGGAATCAAGACTAAATTGATTTCTTACCTCCCCGGCGTTCCTAACTCGCCGATTATTCACCTCCGGATTCGGGTACAACACATCCGGGTTCTTCGAAGAAGGCACGAAGGAGATGCAATTTCTTTGAAGCTCCATCCTTTGTTCGATCACCTCTTGGCTCCGTTGACGACGCCCCCTCCTTGATCCTTCCGCCATTGCAAGCAATTCAAGCTAAGAAAATGGAGAAATTTGGACAACAATGGAGTTTTTCTCCTTCTCTCTCTCTCTCTGGTGCACGAACTGGAAGAAGGAAATGAAGGGTGGCCTCAGTTTTGAAGATGGTCAAAATCTGGGAACTGTTGATCCGTACGGACCTCTTTACATCCCAGGTTGGTCCGTACGGACCTTCTTGCAATCCGTGGCCAAATTACTCCTTTGTCCTTATAATCTTTGCCCCTGGCTGTCTAAAGGCCTATTTCAGCAGATTCAATGCAGTTTGGTCCTTAACCCATCAAAACAAGCACCGGCCGTCAGTGTAAGTCCGGATTTCGCCCACTAAACGGCAACTCAACCACCGACCGTCATCGTAAGCCCGGACCTCACCCACTAAACGGTGAAACAAGCGCAAGAAGGAGCCCGTACCTCCAAGTACAAATCTCAAGGCACAAAACGCCTCCAAAATGCTCAGCGAAAACGCAAGCACCAGCCAACAAAGTAAGCCCGAGCTCCTTCCCCACCAAGTCAAAAAGGAAATTCTTGCAAACCCGTACAAGACCGCATATCCCCAGCACCGGCCGTCAGTGTAAGTCCGGATTTCTCCCACTAAATGGCAACGCAACCAACGGCCGTCATCGTAAGCCCGAACTTCGCCCACTAAACGGCAACTCAAGCATCGGCCATCAAAGTAAGCCCGAAGTCACCTTCTCAGCAGAAAAAGCCCCTACAAGGACATAATGATCAACAACGGATGAACACCGGCAGTCATCGTAAGTCCAACCTTTTCCTCAACGGACAAAACGTGAGACGTTCACACCTCTCAGAGTCAAAGCTCAAGGCAGCCATGCCTCCACAACCGTAGTCAGAAGACGAATCAAGTCCTCGCGCATGACACAACCACAGTCAGAAGATGAATCAAGTCCTCGCGCATGGCACAACCGCAGTCAGAAGACGAATCAAGTCCTCATACATGACATACCTCCAGCCCGGAAGGCTTTAAACCACTCGGTCCGGAAGACCGTATAAACCTCCCACATCACTATCTCCAGCCCGGAAGGCTTTAAACCACTCGGTCCGAAAGACCGTATAAACCTCCCACATCACTATCTCCAGCCCGGAAGGCTTTAAACCACTCGGTCCGGAAGACCGTATAAACCTCCCACATCACTATCTCCAGCCCGGAAGGCTTTAAACCACCCGATTCGGAAAATTGTAAAAATTTCCATCTCAGGACACCACCATGTCCTCACAATCGACCTCGGCGGTCACCACATCTCAGGACGCCACCACGTCCTCACAGTCTACCTCGACGGTCACACCACAAACCATCTTCTCGTAAGATTACCCATCTTCTCGTAAGATTACCCATCTTCTCGTAAGATTACCCATCTTCTGGTAAGATTGCACACCCAGGACGCCACCACGTCCTTACCACCAACCTATGCGGTCACACAGGACGCCACCACGTCCTTATCACCGACCTATGCGGTCACCCCAGGACGCCACCACGTCCTCACAGTCGACCTCAGTGGTCACACGACACTTCAGGGCACCATCACGCCCGCATACACTCACAATTTCACGACCTCTGAATTACGACCAGGCTTGATTCCCGCCAGGGATACGTAGGAATCCTATCACAGGGTCCAGCCATCGACCTACGCGGTCACCCAGGATGCCACCACGTCCTTACCACCGACCTATGCGGTCACCCAGGACGCCACCACATCCTTACCACCGACCTATGCGGTCACCCAGGACGCCACCACGTCCTTACCATCAACCTATGCGATCACCCAGGATGCCACCACGTCCTTACCATCGACCTATGCTGTCACCCAGGACGCCACCACGTCCTTACCATAGACCTATGCGGTCACCCAGGACGCCACCACGTCCTTACCACTGACCCTCACAGTCACTCATAGGACACCACCACGTCCACGCACAGAGTTTAAGTCAGAGGACATCTCCCGTCCTCGTGCACAACAACACTCACCCCACACATGAACTACGATCAGTCTTGATTCTCTCTAGGAATACGTAGAAATCCTATCACAGGGTCTAGCCAACTGACCTAAACGGTCACACAACAGGACACCGCCATGTCCTCACACACCGACCTACACGGTCACTTCCTCTCCCAGCACGCGATCTAGATTAGGACCCTTATCTTATCGACGACCCCACTTCCTCCGAAAGTGACATCGTCGAGGGGCTTCTGTAAGTACCCCAATCTGGATCACCCTCTTTCGAGCACATGGGAAACACTGCAGACTCACAAACGTAGTCTCGAAGACCTTTGACACTCAAAACCCCCCAAAACCCCCAGCCAAACCAAGGGAGGAACCTTTCTGGGATAAAAAGGGACAAAAGGACCTTTTGGGAATTATTCAGAAATCAGAAAAGCAAATAAGGTCCGTACGGACCTCTTTGCTTCAATGATTACTGAATCCCCTTAAAGTCCAACTTATTCCCTCAAATCCCGGAAGTGATCATTACCCCCCTACATGGTTGGTCCGTACGGACCTTTCTGCATGCAAGGTTGGTCCGTACGGACCTCTTTGCAACCAGACATCATCATTTCAGAATCCTCTTAAAGTCCACATTATTCCCTCAAATCGAGGAAAACCAAAAAGTTGGATTACCTAGAAGGTCCGTACGGACCTTCTTGCACCTAATCTGGCACTATAAATAGAGGGCTCCCCCTCCCTCATTTCACACATCTCCCTCTTCTCTCCTCTCCCCCCAGCCTTCAGGCACCCCTCTAAGACCCTTCGGGGCAATCTCGGCCCCTTTCGGATCCTTCCGAGGCCTTCCGAGCCCCCTCGCGGTGCTCCGAAGCCTCTCCGAGCGCTCCCGCGACGCTCCCGCGCTGCCCCGAGGCACTCTCGAGGTACTCTGAGGCCCCTCGTGGTACTCCGAGGCCTTGCCTGGTCTTTCCCAAGGTGTCCCGGCTCTTTCCGAGTCAAACCAGCAACTTGAACGCACGCCGAAACTCTGCCCGAGTGATCCCTGCGATCCCAACGCACGCCGAAACTCTGCCCGAGTGATCCCTGCGATCCCAACACACGCCGAACCTCTGCCTGAACGCAACCTACAATCCCGACGCACGCCGAAACTCTGTCCGCAGACAACCGGCTCCTCCCGAAGCAATCCCGGTCCGTATCGGAACACTATTCCATCCTCAAACACTATTCCCCAGCGGAAGACAGACACGAACCAACATTGGTAAGGCTTCCTTCCTACACTATTTAAATACATTTCAATAAAGCAGTGTACAATGTAGACATCCGATACAGCATGCATTTTTAAAAGCACATACACACACACACACAACAGTTAAAGAATATTAGGGGTATCCGAAAGACTCATTTTTACGAGGCGACTCGGGTGAGCTCTAAGATTCTAATATTCTCTTCCCGAGGAGTTATCTGACCTCCGAACTCAAAATCTCATCACACAAAAACAGTTTATTTTTAAACTGATGTCCTTTTTCAATGTTTTGGGCTTAATAAAAATGGCGTGGCGACTCTACAAAGCGAAAACACGGCGAAACACCTCCCAACTAACGCAAAAGCGGAATAAGCCAGATGCCGGGGCGCGAATGCGCTGCCACTCGGATCTGGGCGACTTTCCCGAACGTGACGCAACAAAATGCGAGATGCCAGGGCTCCGCGCGCGAGCCGGATCCGGGTAATTTCACCTCGCAGCCCAGTTCAAGGAGGTCAGTTTCCACTACTTGCCCAGAGACCGCAACAGGTTCGCAGATGCTCTGGCTACACTAGCCTCCCTTGTTGAAATACCCGAAGGAAAATCAGTCAAACCCTTCAGGGTTGGGAGAAGAGAGAATCCAGCCTACTGCTTTGAAATCGAAGCCGAGAAGAAGCCGGTAGACGACCCATGGTATGCTCAGATCTACCAGTACCTAAAAGGCGGTGAAGCCTCCTTAAAAAATGAAGACGGGGAATACAAAGAAGGGATCAAAGCAAAAAGATTGATGGCCCTGAAATGCTTGGCTTCCCACTACGTCCTTTTAGGGGATACGCTGTACAAAAGGCGTTACCGAGGTCCCCTCTTACGTTGTATCAGCAAACAAAGGGCTGCCGAGCTAATGAACGAAGTACATTGCGGTACCTGTGGCCCTCACATGAACGCTCGAGCCTTAATGCAGGTCATCCTGAGAATGGGCTTGTGGGGCCTCCCCAACCCCGGAACCTATAAACTCGTGCTCCAGCTGGAGGGTCCCCAAACCACCTCCTATTAAATTAAAACTTTTTATTTAAATAATTTGAAAGTTGAATAAACTTTTAAAACAACAGGACATGACCTATCCACTAGGAGGTGATCTCAACCTGTTTTAAAACAAACCATAACCTATTTAGTTTACAACATTACATTGAAAATATTTATAAAACTTTATACACATTTCTTTTCCCCAATTTAATAATAACCACACTTATTCCCAACTCCCAAACAGTACACATACCCTGACAACCCAAAAGACGATCCAAACTCCTTTCCGACCTCACCGGTCTGGTCTACCTTTCTCAGCTTAGACAAAAAAAATTAAAGGGAGAAGGGGTGAGAAAGAATCTCAGTAAGTTATTATGCATGCAGCAATATGTCATATAAGAATACAACACATAAACAAGTTGCACAATATCACATTTTGGAAAGCAGTAAACACCTTACGTTACCTGACCTTACCTTTTCCCGTCTGAACAATAAGTCGTACTACTGGGAATACATCCTCTTTATTTGTGAAAGGCTTAGGCCTATTCACGCCTTACAAGACCCATTTTTCAGGGAACCGTGTAAGGTATCAGTATCCTATGAACTGCTTAGGCATATCCATAGTAACTGAGCCCCAAATTGTGGCCACAGTGGGGTGGAAACGGACACAGGTATAATGAAAGTCGAGCACCTTATGTTACAACTTCTCATAAGTGGTCGTATTCCATTATACCCCCGAAATATCAGCTGATATTAATCACAATCATATTCACATTCAAGCACATAGCAGTTACTTGAAGTCAAATCCACACATCGGGATAACAATATATAACATGGTACAATTACTCATGTTCAACAATATATAACATGGTACAATTACTCATGTTTAATCAACATATAACATGGTACAATTACTCATGTTTGAACCTCAATTAGCGTAACATATATATATAAACACTATTGAGTCACAATGATCCATAACAGGGTATACATACACATGTTAAATCCAATGATATCATGCAACATATACTTAACAGTATTGAGTAGCAACAATTCAACAACATGGTATTAATATTCTTGTTCAAACCAATAACATAGTGCAACATTAATGTCATGCACTAAATAAACCAGTATATATGAATAAGTGATTACAAATGGCCCAATGTAAATCAAGTAGGCCCTAAATATCCCTGTCATACCATTGAACACTTTTTATAAAGTTCACATAATCATTAACCAAATTTTATCACTTTAGTCACTTTTCAAATCAAGTCTTTCAACCATTTTCAGAGCAAGAATTAAGGACTTTCCCAACATCATTTTGGTCTATTTAAAATGCCCTTGTAAAGCACTAATGTTGCTCTAGGATTATAGTTAAGGAAGGACCAAACCCGAACTAGATTGCTTAGGTTCCAAGTTGTTTGAAATTTATACCCCAAACCAGTCCTGGGCACGACTCGTGCTCCAGGGTACGAGTCATGCCAAACCCCTGCACGACTGCCCAAATTCTCACGACTATGTATCACGACTCCAAGCTGAGGGTCACGACTCGTGCTCCAGGGCACGAGTCGTGCCCAACACCAGAAGTGTTACCGATGTTGAACATCAGCACCACCCAAACACCAAAACCACATTCCAACTTCCCAAGGCTGCATCAACCCAACCTAAAAACCAGTTACTTACTCATTTTAACACATACCAACATTCAATTCATGCTATAGAACATCTATTTCCCATGTCATCCTAACCCTTCTACCACCTTTGCCATAACCTTAACCCCAACTTCTTTCTACTCCATTTCCTAAGCCAAGAAAATAAAGTAACCAAGTTCTAAACATAGTTAATAACACATTTCAAGATCATTTAACTTCATATGATCATTCCGACTTAACTAAAATGGTTCTAGAATTCCCAACAGCCATTAAAACACAACTTCATCAATTTCAAACCAATTCCTAAGGCCATGACATATAAAGTTCTAATTCCACCCAACTCATTTTCTTTTATTTTTAAACACCCAAATATATGTTCCAACATTTACAAAGTTCATTTATAACACATAATATCAAGTTTTATATGAAATCTTTCCAGTTTGTTTTCGAAGCCATTTCAAGTGACTAATCCTTAAATTAAACACCCATATATCTCACCTAAATTCTTTTCATTTCCCAGCCAGATAAAATGATCCAACACTACCATATTCATTTTAACCCAAACTTCTCTTGTTATTTTCCTAGTCATAAAAATTGACGAAAATCTCAATAATCATATACATAACATGATAACACCATATATAATAATACTTTCTCATTTTCAAGCCAATCTTAACCTTATCAATCAACTAATCAATTTTCCTTTTTATTCCTACAACCCAAATAAATCCGAAATTTACCAAAAGCCAAATCATATATCGATCCCATAATATCAAATATCATTTAAACACGAAATATCATCATGTATCTTAATATGAGCAGCTATTTGAAAGGAATCATAATAACTTACCCAAAAATATGCTGAAATAAAAATACGATCTGATCGGCTCTAAATGTTCTCCTCGTCTCCCTGATCGCTTTGCCGCAGTCGGATCGAAAAATGGAGCATCGGTGAATTTTTAGGGATTTTTAGAAAATGAAGAAATCATAATGTTTTTAAGATGAAAGAACGATCGAGGTGAGGATATTTTTCTTTCTTTATTTCTCCCGTGTTCTCTCTGGAAGGATTGAGAAAGGTGTAGGATATATATATTAATCCAATTTACATTTTAGTCCTTCATAATTTACGTTATTATAATTAATTACCTTAACTTTAATATTACACCTAGGCCCCTCAACTCTTTATAAACCGTTATTTAGATTTCAACAATTACAATATCAATTACAAAATTATTATTTATTCCATTTAGACATTAAATAATTACAATTAATTTAATAACAAAACTAAAATGTCAAATAATTTATTAAAATGCTAAAACAAATCACATAAAAATCTCACTTATTATGAAATGCTGCAAATAAAATGCTACACACCCCACTCACTGTGCTCAACACGTGACCAAAAATGGTGCCTAGGTTTAGGATCGTGACACTCACTCCCCCTTAAGGAAAATTCGTTCCGAATTTTAAACACACTTACCTGAATACTCAAATGAGCACACATCTCTCACGCCTCCCGAATTCTCGAAACCCAAGTGGCTTCCTCCATAATATGATTTTTCCACAAATTTGCACAACCCGAATAATATAGATTTCCATTCCCGGATTTGATTCTAATACCACTCAATGGTTCTTTCACATAAGTCAACTCACATGGACAACCTCGGTTGAAAAACTCAATATAAAAAAAGGATCATCAAGACTCTTTTCCACTGCACTGCCTCATACGGCGTCACTTCAACTCTGGACCGATCACGGTTGATATACGCACTTCAACTAAGGTTACACAAACTTCTCAAAATGAATGAAAATCCATCAGATACACGCATAACACATTCTCAAGATTCTGTATCGTTCTCTCTGCCCAATCTATCGAAAATGGAACGCAACGCTAAACGCATTTGAACTCAAAGTCTCGTACCCAGTCTTTCAAAAATCGCAATATGAATCTCGAATCTCGATCTGATGCAAAATATTGATTAGTACTTCGTAGAATCGACCAAATCTCTCGCCCATACACCGGTGCTAACTTCCCTGTCAATAATCCCTGAATATTGGTAGAAATGAACGGGTGTTGATTAATGTATCTACTATTACTCGAATGCGTCCCATATCTTCGATGTCGAAGGTAGTCCCGTTATAAAATCCATCACACTGTCTTCTTATTCTCTTTCTTCTAATCCTTCTTCAGTGCTGGATACCTCTTCAAACCCCTCGAATACATTGCAATTCTCAAATTATGGTCTTCCTCTAAAATGTCTCTTACTCTCTTGTGAATATGGTAGACCAATTCTATCGTTGAAGGTTAATATTCCATCCATATTCAATATAATATCCTCGATCCTTCCATCTTGAAACGGTCAGATAATTCCCACAATTTTGAATCATTTGTTGAACTTCCATAGGGTCTTCATACCAGGTAGGTGTAGCTCGAACATTCGCAATTAACATCTCTTCTTGCAACTCACAGGATAACAATGATGATAAGAAAGCCTTTTAGCTAATCGCATCTGCAACCACAGTAGTCTTCTCGGATGGAATGTAATAACACAATCAAGTCTTTTGGTAGCTCCACTCATGTCTCCACCTGTTGTTCAATCCCCTCTGATAAAATAAATACTTCAATTCTTGTAATTAGTGAAAATCTCAAAGTTAACTTCATATAAAGGATGTTTCCACTTAAGTAACGCAAAATAGTTGTAATCAATTCCACGTTGAGAGTAGAATAATTCTGGCTTGCCGGTATTGATTCCCTCGAAGCATAAGCTATCGCTTTCCCCATTCTGTATAAGAACACAACCCAAAACCTTCCTTTTGACACATACATGACAATTACAAATTTTCACATCCATCAAGTAGGGTAAAGATAGAAACGGTAGTCGATCTACTCTTCAATTCTGCAAGGCTAATTTCACCTTTAACATTTCACATAAATGATAACTCCTTCGAAAGCAATTGACTCACTGGTGTTACAATTCTTGGAAATCCCTCAATACTCTTTTGATAATAACCTGTCAAACCCAGAAAACAACGGAGTTCTAATCCTGTTGAAGGTTATTCCAATTGACCAGGGTCTAAATCCTCGAAAAAGTAATAACCATACCCGGCTTGACACTACAAGACCCAAAATTACCATCTTCTTGAGCCAAATTCACCCTTGCTGAATTTCACCAACATTTAATTCTCACGAAACACCGATAACATAACTTACAATTGATTTTCATAATCTTTTCACAACTCTGGATATACAAGGATAGCATCCATCAAGATTACTACAAAAATATCAAGATCAGGTTTTAAACTCCACTTATCCTATTTACAACACAGCCAATGCCCTTCTATAAGGTGTTTTGGATATGAGCAACAACCCTGACATTAGATCCCTACGGAATTCTATCGCCCTAACTGGCGGCATGAACTACTCTAATGAAAACACTTTACCAATTCGTTTACCACCTGTACATGAGATATTTTAGGTGACTTTTACTCACGTCTAATACATAAACCAAATAACCCTCACCTTTTAGACTCTACTTTTTGACCTTTAAAGCATATACAACATAATATCAAATAATAACTTATCCACCTCAACCACACACAGAGGCAAATCAACATAGATAAGGAGACTCGCTTCTTGCGACAGTCTACCCCAAATACAACAACTACTCATCCCATTCGGGTCAAGTATAACCATAAATCACGGATTTGTATATCTACCACATCTACTGGCACTACATGCCCACATAATCACGACTACCATGATAATCAAGTTTGATTCGAGGTACTCTCCCATAGGAGTAGATACCTCCAGCACGTAAGGCAACTCTTAGGCCATTATGCAAGTAAAAACAAACATGCAATGCCACATAAAAATGAAGTAGACTGGGATCTATACAAGTATGACCCCTAACTCCTGAGATAGGTAATATACCTCTAATAACTGCGGAGGCATCTATCTCTCCATATTACTCATATTTCCTTGATCCCTAGGTTAGTCATTACCATTTTCCGTCATTGAACAATTTCCTGCATTAAACACTCGTAGTCAGGTATCACACTCCCCCTTGGACTAGACTTCTACCCTTGACTCCTAACCTTAGCTCTGATACCAACTGTGGGGCCTCCCCAACCCCGGGACCTATAAACTCGTGCCCCAACTGGAGGGTCCCCAAACCACCTCCTATTAAATTAAAACTTTTTATTTAAATAATTTGAAAGTTGAATAAACTTTTAAAACAACAGGACATGACCTATCCACTAGGAGGTGATCTCAACCTGTTTTAAAACAAACCATAACATGTTTAGTTTACAACATTATATTGAAAATATTTATAAAACTTTATACACATTTCTTTTCCCCAATTTAATAATAACCACACTTATTCCTAACTCCCAAACAGTACACATACCCAGACAACCTAAAAGACGATCCAAACTCCTTTTCGGCCTCACCGGTCTGGTCTACCTGCCTCAGCTGAAACTAAAAAAATTAAAGGGAGAAGGGGTGAGAAAGAATCTCAGTAACTTATTATGCATGCAACAATATGCCATATAAGAATGCAACACATAAACAAGTTGCACAATATCATATTTTGGAAAGCAGTAAACACCTTAGGTTACCTGACCTTACCTTTTCCCGTCTGAACAATAAGTCGTACTACTGGGAATACATCCTCTTTATTTGCGAACGGATTAGGCCTATTCACGGCTTACAAGACCCATTTTTCAGGGAACCATGTAAGGTATCAGTATCCTATGAACTGCTTAGGCATATCCATAGTAACTAAGCCCCAAACTGTGGCCACAGTGGGGTGGAAACGGACACAGGTATAATGAAAGCCGAGCACCTTATGTTACAACTTCTCATAAGTGGTCGTATTCCATTATACCCCCGAAATATCAGCTGATATTAATCACAATCATATTCACATTCAAGCACATAACAGTTACTTGAAGTCAAATCCACACATCGGGATAACAACATATAACATGGTACAATTACTCATGTTCAACAATATATAACATGGTACAATTACTCATGTTTAATCAACGCATAACATGGTACAATTACTCATGTTTAATCAACATATAACATGGTACAATTACTCATGTTTGAACCTCAATTAGCGTAACATATATAATACACACTATTGAGTCACAATGATCCATAACAGGGTATACATACACATGTTAAATTCAATGACATAATGCAACATATACTTAACAGTATTGAGTAGCAACAATTCAACAACATGGTATTAATATTCTTGTTCAAACCAATAACACAGTGCAACATTTATGTCATGCACTAAATAAACCAGTATATATGAATAAGTGATTACAAATGGCCCAATGTAAATCAAGTAGGCCCTAGATATCCCTGTCATACCATTGAACACTTTTTATAAAGTTCACATAATCATTTACCAAGTTTATCACTTTAGTCACTTTTCAAATCAAGTCTTTCAACCATTTTCAGGGCAAGAATTAAGGACTTTCCCAACATCATTTTGGTCACTTTAAAATGCCCTTGTAAAGCACTAATGTTGCTCTAGGATTATAGTTAAGGAAGGACCAAACCCGAACTAGATTGCTTAGGTTCCAAGTTGTTTGAAATTTATACCCCAAACCAGTCTTGGGCACGACTCGTGCTCCAGGGTACGAGTCGTGCCAAACCCCTGCACGACTGTCCAAATTCTCATGACTATGTATCATGACTCCAAGCTGAGGGTCACGACTCGTGCTCCAGGGCACGAGTCGTGCCCAACACCAGAAGTGTTACTGATGTTGAACATCAGCACCACCCAAACACCAAAACCACATTCCAACTTCCCAAGGCTGCATCAACCCAACCCAAAAACCAGTTATATACTCATGTTAACACATACCAACTTTCAATTCATGCTATAGAACATCTATTTCCCATGTCATCCTAACCCTTCTACCACCTTTGCCATAACCTTAACCCCAACTTCTTTCTACTTCATTTTCCAAGCCAAGAAAATAAAGTAACCAAGTTCTAAACATAGTTAATAACACATTTCAAGATCATTTAACTTCATATGACCATTCAACCTTAATTAAAATGGTTCTAGAATTCCCAACAGCCATTAAAACACAACTTCATCAATTTCAAACCAATTTCTAAGGTCATGACATATAAAGTTCTAATTCCACCCAACTCATTTTCTTTTATTTTTAAACACCCAAATATATGTTCCAACATTTACAAAGTTCATTTATAACACATAATATCAAATTTTATATGAAATCTTTCCAGTTTGTTTTCGAAGCCATTTCAAGTGACTAATCCTTAAATTAAACACCCATATATCTCACCTAAATTCTTTTCATTTCCCAGCCAGATAAAATGATCCAACACTACCATATTCATTTTAACCCAAACTTCTCTTGTTATTTTCCTAGTCATAAAAATTGACGAAAATCCCAATAATCATATATATAATATGATAACACCACATATAATGATACTTTCTCATTTTCAAGCCAATCTTAACCTAATCAATCAACTAATCCATTTTCCTTTTTATTCCTACAACCCAAATAAATCTGAAATTTACCAAAAGCCAAACATATATTGATCCCATAATATCAAATATCATTTAAGCACGAAATATCATCATTTTTGTTATTATGAGCAGCTATTTGAAAGGAATCATAATAACTTATCCAAAAATATGCCGAATTAAAAAGACGATCTGATCAGCTCTAAATGTTTTCCTCATCTCCCTGATCGCTTTGCCACAGTCGGATCGAAAAACGGAGCATCGGTGAATTTTTAGGGATTTTTAGAAAATGAAGAAATCATAATGTTTTTAAGATGAAAGAACGACCGAGGTGAGGATATTTTTCTTTCTTTCTTTCTCCCGTGTTCTCTCTGGAAGGATTGAGAAAGGTGTAGGATATATATATTAATCCAATTTACATTTTAGTTCTCCATAATTTAAGTTATTATAATTAATTACCTTAACTTTAATATTACACCTAGGCCCCTCAACTCTTTATAAATAGTTATTTAGATTTCAACAATTACAATATCAATTACAAAATTATTATTTATTCCATTTAGACATTAAATAATTACAATTAATTTAATAACAAAACTAAAATGTCATTTAATTTATTAAAATGCTAAAACAAATCACATAAAAATCTCACTTATTATGAAATGCAGCAAATAAAATGCTACGCACCCCACTCACCGTGCTTAACACGTGACCAAAAATGGTGCCTAGGTTTAGGGTCATGACAGGGCTACTTCTGGATCTCTATGGAAACGGATTGCATCCAGTTCTTGAGAAGCTGCGACAAATGTCAACGCTATTCAAATCTCAACCATTTGCCTCCACACGACCTCTATTGCATGACACCCCCTTGGCCTTTTGTTATCTGGGGAATCAACGTCATCGGTAAAGTTACACCACCAGGAAGCAACGGCCACAAGTTCGTTCTGGTAGCCATAGACTATTTCACCAAATGGGTCGAGGCCAAGTCTTACAAAGTCCTCAATTCCAAGAAGGTAGCCCTTTTCATCAAAGAAAACATCATGTGCAGATTCGGGTTGCCAGCCGAAGTGATTTCTGACAATGGTTCTCATTTCGAGGGAGAATGCGACAGATTACTGACAGAATTCAAAATCACCCGTCACAAGCGTCCCCTTATCGGCCCCAAACCAACGGTGCTGTTGAAGCAGCAAACAAAACTCTGGAAAACATCATCAGAAAGATGGCCGTCCGAGACAGAGATTGGCCAGACAAGCTCCACCTTGCCCTCTGGGGATACAGAACATCCGTCAGAACTGCCATCAGGGAAATGCCATTTGCCCTCATTTACGGAATAGAGGCCGTGCTCCCAATCGAATTGGAAATTCCCTCGCTCCGCGTGTTGTTGGAAAATCAGATCAATGAAGTCGAGTGGCTCCAGAGTCATCATGATGAGTTGACCCTGCTAGATGAACGCCGTCTAAAAGCCATGGAACATACCCGGGCTTACCAAGCAAGAATGGCCAGAGCCTTTGACAAGAAAGTGAAACATCGGGACATCCGAGAAGGCAACCTCGTACTAAAAAAGAAGCCTCTAACCCACGCCAATCCACTTGGGCAAATGGGAGCCCGTCTGGATCGGACCCTATGTAATCTTTTTCGGAGGATCCATGCAGCTCGCAGACTTAGACGAAAATCCCTTCGTGCATCCAGTGAACGGAGACAAGCTCCTCCGATACTATGCCTGAAGATCGAGTCACTTCCCTCCAAAAGTGCCAAAAGAGTAATACCCGACTAGGCCGAAAACCTGAAAGGGCGGCCTAGGTAAAAAAAAAAGGGTCACACTTCTCTTTACCCCCTCTAAAGAAAAAAAAAGAGAGAGAGAGAGAGCCCAAGCTAAAAAAAAAATAGCTCAAGCTTCTTCAAAAAAAAAAAAAGAAAGAAGAGAGTTCAAGCCTTCATAAAAAAAGGTGCCAAAAGAGTAATACCCAACTATGTTGAAAAACCCGAAAGGGCAGCCTAGGTAAAAAATAGGGTTGCACCTCTCTCGTCCCCCTCTCTACCTTCCCTTTCTAAAAAAAAAAAAACCAACAAATCATAGGGTCGAACTACGGAGACCTGAGCCCCTTAGTCCACTTGTAAGAGGGGAACGTAGGCAGCCGGAAACAGTTCGATCTAAAACATAAATAAACATCATATTTTGGCATCACCAAAATGATCGCATCTGCGTCTCGAAAAACTCTAATGCAATTCACTTGTCCATTACAGTTAAAAACTTCTTGATGAGTTCAAGTCCGGTCTACTCTTAAACTCACAACTGCGCTAAAAGAAAAGACATAAAAAATACATAACTAAAAACTAATGTGTCTGCAAAGGCGATCAATGGATACTCAAGGGTCTAGCCACTAGTGCCAGCATCCCCCTCTGTCCTCCTCCGTCTTCTCCCGCCATGCCTTGTGTTCTTTCTAGGAACGAGAATGATGTCCGTCCTCCTCCTCCCTAGCTCCGGTATAGGGGCCGGGTCCATCAAACCTGCCTCTATCAGAGCTCTGGTCACCTGGGCCTCATCTCTGATCTCCTGCCTCCTGGGTAGCGTCATGGGAACCCTGTCCCTCTGTCGTTCCACTCTCATCTCGTAGTCGAACATGTCATCTCTACTCCTGTCATATAGGCTAGCCCTCGCCTCAGTTCTCCTCAATACTAAAACAGAGACATCTTCTGGTCCCACCATGGCCTCACGCCTCCTCATAAGAGCCACCTGAGTCTCCCCCATGTGTCCCTCATACCAATCCAAGTACCAAGTGGACAGATAAATGCGCTCCGGATACCTGAGAAGGACCATAGGAGGAAAAGCATGATACCTCCATACTCGGGAAAAGAAGGGAAATGCAGATGGATCATCCATGGGAACAGATACCACCACCCGGGTGGCAATATCATCGCAGCCCTCCAAAGGAACCAGTTCCATCCCAAACTGTCTGAGAACCAAAGCCGGAATATAGAAGGTAGACCAACTGAGCCCCGGAAGCATGACTACCTGAGATCCCTCCTGAAGCGTCCTCCTAGTCTCTATCTGCCAGTGTGGAATCCACCATCGGATGTCCTGGGTACGATGCTGAGCCATCCAGCGCTCCCACAAGGCATGATCCTCGATCTCAACTGTGACTACCCTCCTGGCAAAGGTCCACGGCTTGAATACAAGTGGAGTCTCCCGCACGATCCCTAGCCTCTCCATCAGCCACATCGACAACAGGAACGGGCTTCCCCCGTGCATATATCGATCCCCTGCAGCTAACCGGTCAATAGCATGAAGGGTCTCTCCCAAGATCAAGGGAACTATGTCCCGGACCGATCGGCAGTGCACAACGACGTCTAACAGAGACCGGTGGCACATTCCAAAGGAGCAAACCATGAATAGGGACCCGATCGCACAAAGAGCAAAGGCATCCCAATAGCAATCACCAACCACATCCAAGCCCCTAAACCTATATGGGAGGCCAGAGATGTCAAAATAGTCGGGTCCTCGAATCATACCTCGGGCTTCCTCCAGAGAGATTTGAAGGAGGCTAGACAATTTGTTGACAAAGGACATCCCTCCGGACAAGGGAAGTGCAACCTCTTCCACCTCGGTCCCTCCAAGCAACGCCCTGAAATCTTCAATGGTGGGAACCACCTCGTTGTATGAAAAGCAAAAGACATGCCTCCGAGTGTCCCAGAACGAGGCAGAAGCCCTCATCAAGTCGTAATCCGGAACAAACTCTTTGAGAGACCATAAGGACTTGATCTTGTACCTCTCTTCGAAGAAATCCCTATTCCCGTGCATGATCTCCCTAGACCATTCCTTTAACTTGTCAAAGAAGATCATTTGCAATTTTTTCGACAATTTAGGAGAAATTTTCATGATTTCCATGGCTTCTTATGGTTTTGGGTCGTGACTTCAGAAAGAACAGGGAAGAAGATGAAGTTGAGTGGTGAAAACCAGGTTTGAGGTGAAATTTAAATAACCCTGTCAGGTGCTGCCCTCATCCGCGCGGATGAGATTGTAGCCTCAATCTCATCCACGCGGATAAGATTGATCCCCAGTCCAAAAACTTTTGTGACAACAATGAAAACTGCTTGCCCAAATGAGGAAATCCTTCCCCAAACGGCCAAACATGGAAATATGCCCATCTCCCATGATTTTCATTCAAAATCCCCACAAAGATGCCCCCTTTGTACCCATAAAAACATCAAACCGGGCTCATGCTACTTGCATTCAGTACATAATTAACAAAACCAAAAAAATAAAATATACAAAAAATACATGGCAAAATAAACTGTAGTTATTACATTCCAAAATAGAAAAACAATGTGCATCAAATGTATATGAGTTTTCTGCCCTAACAGGTACAATCAATCGGAATCACTATCCGACTCAGGAGCGGGATCCTCCTCCCTAATAATCTCCTTGTTGCGCCTCCGCACCCTCCGTTGGGCCGTGCTCGGCCCCTCCGCTGCTGCCCCCGGGAAGGCCATCCCCGGCTCTGCGTCATCCTGCTCGGCGTCAGAGTATCGATCCTCGAGATCGGCCGGCACGCCCCGGTACGGCATGCCAATATCTGCAAAAAGTCATACCCGAAGGAGAAGGCGTCGGAACCCTGGCCATATGTGCCCTGAGTCTGCAAGGGCATCCCATAACCTCCCTGCGCCTCAAAAGCACCGTAATCTCTGCCGCATGAAGAGGAAACTTCGCCGGTCCTGCCCTGTACGAAGCCCGATCCCTCCATACCACCGAAGATAATATGATCTCGGGAGAGCTCCACGCTCCTGTCCATATAGTCAGAAGGAGAGGCATCCGTCGACCCCCTAGTCTGAGTGCGAGGAGTCTCCATAGATCTCTTGCCCGGCATGGTCTCGCTGGTAGGAATAGGGGACCTCTCCCGCATGGAGGCACTGGATCCTAGCTGCCTCACCCTCTCTGAGCCCTGAGCATTCCCCTTCATCACGAGGTTGCGAATGAACCTCTTCGCCCCAATAACCTGGCGCAAAAGCCGATCCACAACCCGGGACGAGTACTGCAAAGAAGAAACCGAAGCATTAAAAAACAGTCTAAGCAATGACAAAAGAAGTACAAAGCCTAAACAATCAAAACGCGATCAACACATACCTGAGCATTCGGTTGAGGCCGAAAAGCTCGCGGTGTCACCTCTGGGAGCGGAATCTGCGCTCTCATCCTCACCCCTTCTTGGGTATACGAAAAGTCGCCCGAGGAATCCTCACAACCGATTCCCCCTCCCTCGCCAGCACCTGGGGTGTCCTCAGCCTACGCCTCAGGAACTGCTGGTAAGGCTCCTCAGTAACAAACTCCAAGGCAGGCCACCCACCTCTGAACCAATCCCAGTTCGCTGTCCCTTCCCGGGGAAACAGAATGTCAGCAGGAGGCTCGTGCGGCGCCAAAGCAGGTAACCTCAGACCATGCTGCCTCGTCACCCTCTTGCCCAAGTAGTAAACATCGCAGGTGAGTCCCCGCATGATCCACCTCTGGCTCATCCAGTGCTCAGCTCCACCCAGCTGGTCCACCTCGAACCGGCTCCAAGGGTAAAAATTGAACCTATCACTAGTCCCCGCCCTCAAAGATGTCACCGCGTCACTGTACCTCAGCTTGACCCTGGTTCGGGTAGTCCTATTCACCCGGGCGTTCTTCGTCCACCAGAGCATAGCCGGATATGCAAAATGCTCCCCCGAGACATGGTCCCACAAAGCGCAGCCAAAAACCTCCAAGGCCCAAACCTGCATCCAACAAAAGAAACTCGTCAAAAACCGGAAGTGCATACATAATATGTACAAAAGATAAGAGAGAGAGTGTACCTCCAAAGGGAACTCGAAGCAGGTCAGGAAAGTGTACGCCTTCCTGCTATATCTGTCCAAGGCAAAGTACAACTCCGCCAACCCCGCCTCTCCCCAGGCGTACTCATCAATCCTGTCTATATCTGCCAAGGACCCCAACAAAGCGAACATAGCAGTGCCCTCCACGTGCCCAAACAGAGTGCTGGAAAGGGCGAAGCATAAGAAGCATCGAGCGATCTGCTCAGCTGTGATGGTCAGGTCCCCTCTCTCGTACCTGGCAATACTCTCGACCAACTTAGCCTCAATCACGGCATACTCCATGCCCATCCCCTTCCGCGACACGATTACAATCCCCAGCAAGTTCGTCAGCTCCGCATCCGTGTACCCGTCGTGCCACTCCAAGCTGAGCCCCTAAAAGGACAGGCCAGTGATAGCAGCATAGTCCGTAGGGGTCACGGTAGCCTCCCCCCATGAAAAATGAAAAGTATGGGTGACATCCCACCAATACTCGGCCAGCGCCAAAGTGAGCCCCTTGCTCTTGTGCAAGCCACACACCCCCCTCAGGTTCTCAACAAAGCCATAGAGATTCGAAGCCACCACGAGCTGGCGAGGACTCCGATAACCCGGCCTACCAGCCGTAGGCAAAGCATCCCAAAGTCTGACCACCGCCTCCACGGACCCCCGCGTCTTCAGCTTATCCAACATGCGTTGGATAATATCGCCTCTCTCCTGAAAATAGACACAACACAAAGATGTCATCAAAATCGCCAATATGACATGAACAACAAAAGAACAGGAAAGAAAGAAAATAAACTCCGTCCTATTTTCGAATACATTTTTCTACACACATCCTTTCTCACATACAATTTTTCAAAATCTCTTATTCAAGAGTCCGTTCCAAATTCGGCAAATTTGTGTTAATTTTAAAATGCAATTTTTTCAAAATCTCTTATACAAAGAGTCTGTTCCAAATTCGGCAAATTTGTACATTTTTACCTAAGCATGCATCTTTTCTCGCATTCGTGCATCATGTTATCAAGCATGCATTCACAAAAGCAAATTTCATCACAAAAATCTCTCATACAAAAGTCCGTCCCAAATTCGGCAACTTTGTACCCACTTTATTTTTACAATAGGCAAACTACCAATGTTTTTCACAAACAAATTGCATACTCCTACTATCCATGACATCAATTAAGCGCATGCATCATTAATTTCAACTTTCCATGGCAAAATAAACAAAAGCCCCAATTGTAGCCATTCAAGTCCTAAGTCTAACATATACCAATTTTGGCACAAAATCAAACAAAATAGGCAAAATTGAGTGTCATACCATGCGGAGATCCTCGTCGGTGGCCCAATGTTGCCACATATCCGGATAATGATCCTCATTCATCGATTGTGAGAGGTGTAATGTCGGTGCATCCTCACCAAACCAAGTCTCCTCTCCGCCGCTTCCCGACTCACTCGAACTTGGCGGACTCCACGGGCTCCTCCCCATTGCTCCATTGCCTTGATTTCTAAGGATTTGGTGTTGATTTTGGACAAAAATGGCGTCTTCTCCCTCTGTTTTCTCTCCTTCTCTCGTCTGAACTTTGTGAAAAGTGAGGAGACAGGCACGGCTTTCCAGTTTTTGAACCAGGCGCATCGGGGGTCTGGTCCGCGCGGATGATATTGCAGGGCAAAATCCCTATTTTGCCCCTTTAATTCCTGGCCATCTGTATTCAGATCCCCTGTTTAACAGCAGTTAGCGTCCTTTAACGAAAACCTAACGGAAGTCCATTCACTTCCCCGTTTTCAACCCCGGCCGTCATCGTAAGCCCGTCCCTTAACGAAAACCTAACGGAAGTCCATTTCCTTCCCCGTTTTCAACCCCGGCAGTCATCGTAAGCCCGTCCTTTAATGAAAACCTAACGAAAGTCCATTCCCTTCCCCGTTTTCAACCCTGGCCGTCATCGTAAGCCTGTCCTTTAACGAAAACCTAACGGAAGTCCATTCCCTTCCCCGTTTTCAACCTCGGCCGTCATCGTAAGCCCGTCCTTTAACGAAAACCTAACGAAAGTCCATTCCCTTCCCCGTTTTCAACCCCGGCCGTCATCGTAAGCCCGTCTTTAACGAAAACCTAACGAAAGTCCATTTCCTTCCTCGTTTTCAACCCCGGCCGTCATCGTAAGCCCGTCCTTTAACGAAAACCTAACGGAAGTCCATTCCCTTCCCTGTTTTCAACCTCGGCCGTCATCGTAAGCCCGTCCTTTAATGAAAACCTAACGGAAGTCCATTTCCTTCCTCGTTTTCAACCCCGGCCGTCATCGTAAGTCCGTCCTTAAACGAAAACCTAACGAAAGTCCATTTCCTTCCTCGTTTTCAACCCCGGCCATCATCGTAAGCCCGTCCTTTAACAAAAACCTAACGGAAGTCCATTCCCTTCCCCGTTTTCAACCCCGGCCATCATCGTAAGCCCGTCCTTTAACGAAAACCTAACGGAAGTCCATTTTCTTCCTCGTTTTCAACCCCGGCCGTCATCGTAAGCCCGTCCTTTAACGAAAACCTAACGAAAGTCCATTCCCTTCCCCGTTTTCAACCCCGGCCGTCATCGTAAGCCCGTCCTTTAACGAAAACCTAATGGAAGTCCATTTCCTTCCTCGTTTTCAACCCCGACCGTTATCGTAAGCCCATCCTTAAATGAAAACCTAACGAAAGTCCATTTCCTTCCTCGTTTTCAACCCCGACCATCATCGTAAGCCCGTCCTTTAACAAAAACCTAACGGAAGTCCATTCCCTTCCCTGTTTTCAACCCCGAACGTCAGCGTAAGCCCATCCTTTAACGAAAACCTAGCGAAAGTCCATTTCCTTCCTAGTTTTCAACCCCAGCCGTCATCGTAAGTCCGTTATTATCGAAAACCTAACAGAAGTCCATTCCCTTCCTCGTTTATAACCCCGGTCATCACCGTAAGTTCGTCCTTTAACGAAAACCCTAACGGAAGCCCATTTTCTTCCTTGTTTTCAATCCCGGCCGTCATTGTAAGTCCGAACCAAGAACACACATCCCCAGCGGATAAAACCCGAACAACGACCAGGCTTGATTCCCATACGGGATACGTAGGTAGCCTACTATAGGTCCAGCCACTTGACCAACATGGTCACCCTTTTTCCCCGGCGGTTATCGTAAGACCCAATCTCCCCCAGCGAGAACACCTTCAAATAGGCCCCCTCCTGAACCAAACCCCCAACTTAGGTTCATACTCCTGAGCTAAGTTCCGATCTCGGTTCATACTCCTGAACTAAGTCTCACTCTAGGTATACACGCCTCCGCTAGGTCGAATACGTCTGCGGCAACGCTTTCGCTAGGTCGAATACGCCTTCGGCAACGCTTCCGCTAGGTCAAATACGCCTTCGACAACGCTCCCGCTAGATCGAATATGCCTTCGATAACACTCCCGTTAGGTCGAATACGTCTTCGGAAACGCTCCCGCTAGGTCAAATACGTCTTCGACAATGCTCCTGCTAGGTCGATTACGTCTTCGGCAACGCTCCCGCTAGGTCGAATACATCTTCGACAATGCTCCCGCTAGGTCGAGTCCATCTTCGGCAAAGCTCCCGCTAGGTAGAATACGTCTTCGGCAAATGCTCCCCTAGGTCGAATACGTCTTCGGCAACGCTCCCGCTAGGTCGAATACGTCTTCGGCAACGTCTCCGCTAGGTCGAATACGTCTTCGGCAACGCCTCCGCTAGATCGAATACGTCTTCGGCAATGCTCCCGCTAGGTCGAATACGTCTTCGGCAACGCTCCCGCTAAGTCGAGTCCGTCTCCAGCAACGCCTTCGTTAGTCAAGTCTACCATCGATAACGAAAATGCGGTGGGAGGTCCATTCGTTTGATCGATCCTTTCCCCTGCAAGACCTGAACTACGATTGAATTGATTTCCGCAAGGGATACGTAGGAATTCTTTCACTAAGGGTCCAGCCATTAGACCACCTCGGTCAGCTCCTCGCCCATCTTGGCAACGTTTACCAGATTGGGGTCCTCATTTTGTCGATGACCCCACTTCCCCTGGAAGTACCGTCGCCGAAGGGCTACTGTAAGTATCCCAATCTGGGTCGTTAATGTTCCGTCAGCCCAAATTAATGATTTATTATCATTTAGGGGCATTTTGGACATTATTTTGACAATTTGAATGAGGAAAGACCTTTTAGGAATAAAAAATATACAAAAACTCGCTGAAATTTGTCATTTCCCATAAAAAAAGGAATATTGACCAAAGGGAAAATGCCAAAACTGCTTTTCTGCACTGTTCAGGTGCGCCTGCTTGGGTAGTCCGCGCGGACAAGATTGCACCTACAATCTTGTCCACGCGGATAAGATCAGCATCCAGCAACCCTATAAATTCAGCCTTTCTCCCTCAGTTTCAAGAGGCCAAAAAATTCGTAAAACCTACTGTTACTCTGTCAAAATCCCCTCTCAAACACCCCTCAACACTCTCACCATTCAAATTCCACACCAAATTCAACACCAAATCCACCCCAAAACCATTCCCAAGCCATTGAAGCCTTCAAACCCTAACCACAAACCCAAGAATCACTGGTAAACCCTAATCTCTTCACTCATATCTCTCTCATTCATCCATATTCATATCATGTAGTTTAATCTCCTCCTTTTGTTCATCTCTTTCCCTCTTGTCCCAAGGATTCAAGAGGATCTCCATGAAACCCATTTCCATGGATGATCCTCCAAAATGATCCACATTCTCTTTTATTTTATGTCATTTCCCCACTCCCTTTTTTATATTTCTTGGTACTTGCTTGTTTGACCAAGAAGATGGTCATCTTGGAGTTCATCTCCATGGATGACCACTTCAAATGGTCCACATTTCATGCTCCTTTACATGTTTAGTTTTACTTGCTTCCTTGACCTACATATGGTCATGTTGGAGTCAATCTCCCTAGATGATCATTTCAAATGGTCAACATTATTTACATTTCTTGCAAATTCCCCTCCCTTTGTCTAAGATGCCCACCTTGGAACAATTTTCTTGGATGAACATCATCTAGACACACAAAATGGGTCACACAAGATGTACAAGATACACTTGAGTATAGGTCTCAAGGTTGGTCTTCCTATGACCACCTTAGAAACCTTCCTCTAAAAGTTGATACATCTTGACCTAACTCCCTTGTCAACTTACTTTTTATGTCAAAACCCCCATTCCCAAGCAAATGAAATGCTCACAAAGTCCCAACGTACCCCCGGGATGACTTGATTAAGTGGATTCATCACTTATGACTACTAATCCAAGTCTAGGGAAAGAGAGGACAAGCATGGATGCCAAAAATCCAAATCCTCCTTTATTTTCTGTCTTCCAGATACAATTCCAGTTAAGTTCTGTAAATCCAGTTAACTTTCTGGAAATTACATTGAATAAACTGGAAACTATAAAATATTTACACTGCATGTTAGCCCACGCGGACAAGATTGTACTACAGTCTTGTCCACGCGGATGATATTGTCATGTGCAAACAGTCCCTCAATTTTCTGTTATTTTCAGTTTAATCACTATTTTCAAACTGTTTTTCAATTCAGTCCCTAAAGTCCCAATTATTTTCAGAAAATCCCTTTTAAAACACACACACACACACAATAAAAATTTTTCAAGTGAGAAAGAGAAAAGGAAAAGGAAAAGGAAAAGGAAAAAAGAGAAAAGGAAAAGGAAAAACATCAAAAAAACCGCGGATGCACATCATCACAGTAAGAGCAAATGGTGTTTCCCCTGTAGGCCCCGGGTGGTTGTGCGGACTGCCCAAAGTGCAAGGGGTAGTTCATCCAACCATCTGCCAGCTCGACTAATTAGGCCCTTACTTAGTGATGTCAATACCAATTTGTTTGCCGCCTCTGCTTGTCCATTGCCTTGTGGATAAGCGACTGACGACTTCCAATGTTTAACCACCCAACTTCTTCATCTCTGTTTCAAAAGCAGTTGAAAACTGTAGGCTGTTCTCCATTTCGCTCGTCTGAAGTGGCCAACTTGGAGATCAGGTTGGCCAACTCATTCTTGTTACGGTCTACCCTCTTTATTTCCCAGAATTACAAGTCTTGAATCAACTTTTCCCTAGCTCGCATTACTTAATCAGGATAGGATTGATCACTTTGTAATCTCCCTTAACTTGATGCACGATCAACTGGGAGTCATAGTAGGCTATGATTTTTGACGCCCCAAAACACTTAGCATACTCAACTGCTGCGATCAAGGCCTCATACTCTGTCTGGTTGCTGGAGGCTTGGAATTTGAACCTTAAAGCTTCTTCAAAAGTTCTACCAGTCTCTGGTTAGATCAACACAGTCCCAGCTCCTCTAGCACTCTTCGTAGATGACCCATCAGAGTAAACCTTCCAGCAATCATCGGGCAAATTCATTTTCTGTTGGCTCGATTGCTCATTCCCCTTCAAGCTCTTTTTTGGGGTGCTCTTTGCATTATCCTCCTTGGTGAACGCAAGCTCGGCCAAAAAGTCAGCCAAATGTTGAGCTTGCAAAGCTTTTCGAGGCTTGTATTTGATGTCAAACTCTGTCAACTCTATGGACCAGTTTAGTAGTCGACCTGAACTTTCTTGTTTGTGCAGTATCTCCTCAATGAAGCACTAGTCAGCATGATAATAGGTTGAGTAGAGAAGTAAGCTCAGAGCTTTCTGGATGCTACCACTAGGGCATAAGCTATCTTTTCAGCATTGAAGTACCTCCCTTCTACGCCGGACAAGGACTTGCTCATGTAATAAACTGACTTCTGAAGGCCATTTTCCTCCCTTACTAGAATTGCAGCTACTGCTCGATCTCCAGCTGATAGGTAGACGTACAAGTTTTCTTCTTGAACCGGGCTACTAAGCAATGGTGGGGAGGCAAGGTATTCCTTGAGCTGTTGGAATGACGAGGAGCATTCGGACGTCCACTTAATGTTTTTCGTCCCCCTCAATGTTTTGAAGAAAGGGAGAGACCTCTCAGCTTACTTGGCTATGAAGCGACCCAAAGCAGCGATCCTACTATTAAATCGATAGACTTCTTTGATGCACGTAGGATCTTGCATTTCTACCAAGGCCTTTATCTTCTCTGGATTGGTTTCAATACCCCTCTGTGATGTAATGAAGCCCAGAAACTTGCCTGCGGCTACCCCAAAGACGCACTTGCTCGGATTCAGCTTCATGTCGTTTGCTAGTAGATTAGCGAATGTTTCCCTTAGGTCTACCACATGACGACCAACCTTAGTTTTGATGACCATGTCGTTGATGTAAGCCTCCATGTTTCGGCCAATCTGACTAGCAAAGACTCTGTTGTTCACTATTCTCTGATAAGTAGCTCTAGCATTGTTCAGCTCGAATGGCTTCTTAGTGTAGCAATAAATCCCTCCAGCTGCTTGGAAGGCTATATTCTCAATGTCATCTTCGTTCATTCTAATTTGATGGTACCCCGAATAAGGGTCAAGGAAACTGAGGATGGCATGTCCAGCAATTGAGTCGACCAACTTGTCTATCTGTGGAAGTGGGTAGCTATCCTTTAGGCACGCTAAATTCAGATCAGTGAAGTCGACACACATCTTCCACTTTCCATTGGCCTTCTTAACCATCGCTACGTTTTCCAGCCAAGTAGTGTATGATGCCTCCTTTATTATACCTTCACTAAGAAGTTTGTTTACCTTCTGTTTGATGGCCATTTCTTTGTCACGAGCAAAAATCCTTAGCTTTTGGCTTTTGAATTTCATGGTGGGGTTGACCTATAGGCGATGCACTGCTGAAATTACCCGGATCGCGCGTGGAAAATGCGGCGAGCGGCATTTCGCGGAATTGGGACCTCGCCTGGAAAATGAAAGGGAGAGTCGCCACGCCGTTTTGTATTATGAGCCCAAACTTTGAAAATGGCTTTGAAAGTGTGACGTTTTAATTGGTAGCCAAAACTTGAAAAAAAGGCTTTGAAAACGTGACGTTTTAATTGGTAGCCAAAACTTGAAAAAAGGCTTTTTAGGACCAGAGATTGTTAGGTTCGGAGGTCACGTTACGTTTCGGGAAGAGTATATTGAGATCACCCAAAATGACTCGTATGACGAGTCTTTCTACCTTTCTCGAAATTGTGTGTGTGTGTGTGTGTTGCATTTTGAAAAGGAGCTTGAATGACAAGCTTTAATCTTGGTTTGAATGTCAAACGTTGATTTGTGGTAAAAGACGAGCGTTTGAATGACAAACGTCGGTTTTGAGTTTTGAAAAGAGGTTTCGAATGACGAACTGAAATCTTTAGTTTGAATGTCAAACATTGATTTTAATTAAGAGAGCGTTTGAATGTCAAACGTCGGGTTTTGTGTCGAAAATGAGCGTTTGGATGCCAAACGTCGATTTTGCGCTGTTTTGAAAACGGGTTTCGAGTAACGAATTTAAATCATTAGTTTGAGTGACAAACGTTGATTTTAATGAAAGGAGCGTTTGAATGTCAAACGTCGATTTTGCGTTGTTTTAAAAAGGAGTTCGAATGACGAACTCCGGTTTTGAATCGGGATTACATTGTTACCAATTTCATGAAAAAATGCATTAAATGATATGCGATCGACGAGTCATTTTGTGCCTCGGACTTTTGAAAGTAAATACTATCATGAACCAAACGGTTCGAACTTGTAAATGACAGTATTTAAAGTGCGGTATCAACAAAATCAAACGATCCGAACAATAAAGATGCGATCGACGAGCCAAACGGCTCAGATTTGTAAAGGTACATAAATTAAATGACGGTATCGACGGATCAAATGATTCGGATTTTGTAAATGACGATCACGAACCAAACGGTTCGGACGGTAAACATACGAATCGACGGATCAAACGATCCGGACTGTAAATGACATAAACGTAAAATGGGGGCCAGAACGCCGTTTTAACCCGAAATTACTTCTCTTACGGGAGAGAAGATGATTAAAGGATAAAACGTATTGAGTCCCGTAGACGGCGTTACGTCTACATTTAGGGTGTTTTGATCGGATCGAAACTAGCGTTTGACGCGTAAATCGAGGTGAAACGGAGTTTTAGAGAGAGAGTGTGTTACCTATGGCTAGGGGTTGACTCTTTGGCTCGGTTTACGTTTACGGGATACGGTTTTGGTGTTTGGAAGGTGTTTCGAGGTTGTTTAGTTTGTGTTAGATTGGAAAATGAGATTTTCACGCAAATCGAGACAAAACGATGCTCGGGAGGGGGTAAAACAGCTTTGGGCCATGGGTTTTTGAGAGTGAGGGTAATGTTTTTCTTTTTTTGTTTTTTACAAATGACAGCCCTTGTATTTATAGGGGTGAAAATGCAAAACAGGCCGGACGGCCTAAGGCTCAATTTGGGGGGTTTTTAGGTATTTTGAAAATTTGGAGGACTTGATGAGAATTCTGGTTCTTCAAGTAAAACAGGCCGGCCGGCCTATGTCTCAATTGCAGGGACATTTTGATCTTTTCACCCTCGAATTTGATTGATGGCGATGGGGGAGGCTGTGCATGCGTGTCGTGTGTCCCGATGAGTTACCAGGGCTAGGGTTTTTGTCCCGTTATTTCCGATTTTGTCCCTTTCTTAAATAACTATCCGGAAAATGTCCGAAACGCTCTCGGAATGTTTCGGAAAGTGCATTTTCTTTCCTCGGCCCCCAAGTGTGGAGCTTCTACCTCGATCATATCATCTAGCTCAGCAGCTATTTCCCCGTTAGAGGCCCCTGAATTTTGGTTGACTTGAAGGCATAGGTCGCCAATGACAATCTGATCGACCAAAACTGTATCTGTTGTGACCCAAGTATTTTCAGAGGGATGTGTCGGCTCAGTCATGACATGGTCACGTGAGGGATAGGTCGCCTCTTCTATACACTTGATCGTAGATAATCTGAAATTAGTGGTGACAGACTTTGAGAACTTCCAGCTGGCATCTGGAGTGTCTATCTCTAACTCCCTCTTCTTCTTAGAGCGAAGCACGTGATTCAGATATTCCCTAGTTGTGCTTAAAACGTACCCCACTCCTAGCACGGTGGGGAACTTGACCATTTGATGAGGGATAGAGGGCACCATTCCTAGTGCGACCTGTCCAGGTATACCCAGTATAGCATGGTAATCACTTATAACATCAATGACTATAAATATTACCTTAGTTGTGGTCCTCAAGGGATGTTGTCCAATGTCCACCTCAAGCTCTATATGGCCCTTGGCGTCAACCCTGTGATTGGTGAAGCCCTCTAGTTGACCTGAGTAAGGCGACAACCTAACGTCTGTCAAACCCATGTCCAGGAAAATTTTGTATTATAGGATGTTTTTGCAGGCCCACGTGTCGACCAAAATCTTGCTAGACGTGCAGTAATCAATGAGCCCTGGAATTACCAATGTCTGTTCTCTCGCAGCCATGTTGGCCGATAGCTCGTAAGGATAGAAACTGATCACTTCGTCTAAAACACAGCTTTTAAGGGGCACATATGGAGCTTTACTCAACTGAAAAATCTTGTTTTAAGCATCGTGTTGCTTGTCTCTTCAGCAATTATGCCCAAAGTTAATCTTGGTTGCCTCTGCTCATGTACACCCCTTGTAAGTCGATCTCCTCCTGCACGACGATCTCCCTTCACAAACCTATCCAACCTTCCTTCATTCACCCACTTTTGAATGATCATTTTCAAGCTTATACATTCTTACGTAGTATGTTCGGTGTCCTTGTGATACTCGCAGTACCTACTATTATACCTTCTGATCACGTTGTGAATTCATACAACTCATCCGTCCACAATTACATTTGGCTAATAAATCTAACTTTGTATCTGTTGAATTGTTGTTATCTCGCATATTATTGATTCTTTTTCACTGCCATTCTTTGTTTTTTGCGTTTCATTCTAGTGTGATTATTGGAATTTGGGGGCAGTGCAATCCAATTTCACAATAGTCGAGTCGTATTAAAAATTGAGATTGGATATGACTTAAATGGATGGACGAGATTGAGTCAAGCAAGAAGACTAAAATATATTTGAATGAATGGCCAACTGAATGAGAACGTCAAGATCGAAATGAGCCGCCGATAAAATTAAGTGTAAGCCGAATTGTAATGCCATTCGACTGCACTGCCCCAGACCTTAACTATTGCTAGGCAAAGAATTATGTATACATGCATATTTTACAAAAAAAAAAAAAATGCTCTTGTTTGTATAAGAGATTTTGGAATGATAATCCAAGATTTGAAGAAATTGGGTAAATGAAACTCAAAATCATGTACTCCTACCTTATCAAAATGACAGACCAAGTTTGTTCTTAATAGATAATAAAATGAACATTCTGGTTTAATTTGTTCTAGTTACATCCCTACATTAGTTGTTGCTTAAGATTATATTAGAGACACAAAAAATCACAAAATCTTACAAAAATCACAAAACATTGCATCATTACAAAAAGCTTATACTCCATTCATCATAAATAAATAAATAAATAAATAAATAATCATGTCATTTGACTATTCAATTTTCTAAAGGACCGTGTTTTACTTATATTTATCAGTTCCTTAAATTCAAAAAATTCAGTGAATATCAATCAATTTATTTAAGACAATTTAAATTTGCCACTCACTGTAAGAGAATGTTATCCCACATTGGGAATAAACAAGACTTGTCTCTAACATATAAGGATCCTGAGCTACTCCCCTTAACACCAATTGGTTTTAAGGTGGAACCTCAGACTTTAACATGGTATCAGAACTGGTCCATTACACGTGCAGGCCCAACGGCCCACGATGAACCCTCCGCGCCACCCAACATCCAGTCCACGTTGTAAGCCTTTGGCAAAGCCCGGCTACACGTGAGGGGGCGTGTAACCCCTTAACACCAATTGATTTTAAGGTGGAACCTCAGACAGCTCAAACCCATTTCAACTCATGATTAAAAAATGAAGCAAGTGAATAGTGGGGAAAATATAGAAATATATCCTTATAATTAGGTCAATGATATAAATATGCTATTATACAAGTTAATTGTCATATTAACCCCCATTTAGAAAAAATGTGTGAATATTTGGAAACCGTTATATTTTCGTCCAAATTCTAACGGAATTGCTTAATAGACGTATTAGTTGGCATGTGAAATTAATTACATGTAAAAATATTGTCCAATTGAAATTTGCTAAGAATGAAAAGATCAAAATACGTAATTTTTATACATAAACTACAATGCCAACATTTGTTAAATAGTTAACAGACATGTTCAATAATTGATAAAATAACATTATTTTGCCACTTCAGTTAACAATTCCGTTAAAAATAAATTTTCTGAATCATCTTCATCATTTCCAACACCAGCCTACCGTCACCCACCCACCACTCACTACCATTGTCCACCATAACCTCAAAAATCAACACCACCATCACTACCCCAATCAACACCATAACAACCACAACCAAAATCACAACACAAAATTGAATAAATTAATTGATTAAGATAGATCAGAAGCAACACAAATTTGAAAAACCCCAATCTCAATCAATCGGAGGTTTCACTATGTCTTCTTGTCGACGCCGAAAAAGACAAAGGAGCTGAAATGAGGCAGAGATGTCGCGAATTAGAGGTGATGCAAACAGATTTGGGCAGATCCTGGTGGCTAACGACAAGGGATAAGGGAAGGAGGTTGGTGAGGTAGGAACGCCGGAGAGGACGAACGTAGGAGAGAGGATGGCGGAGGGGAGAAGTCATGAGAGAGAAAGTATGTCTATGTGTGTGAGAGAGAGCGAGCGAGAGGGTGTGGGTGTTTGTTGGGTATGTATAATGAGGGAAGGGAGTTAAGGTTTTGCTGAGTAGATGAACTTTGATCGAGAAGGAAGGGAATGTGTATAGTGAAGAAGACGAAGGTAGGATTAGGAATATGTTTTTTTTTTTTTAATGTAAATCTAATGAGATTAGGGATAATTTATGAGGGGTGTTAATTTGTAAACACATATTTTAGTTTTATCCTTCAACTTTTGTAAAATATATATTTTGGACTGATTGTTTCATATTTCTCATTTTACCCCCCATCAATTAAAATGACGTAATTTAGCTTTCTTATAAATAAGTGCCAAAACGATGTAGTTTTGAATACTTCATACTCAAAAAAATCCACTTGGGCAATTTTTTTTCACGTATTCAATTTCACATGCCAACTAATACGCACAGTCAGCAATTCCATTAGAATTTTGACGGAAAGATGACGATGTCTAAATATTCACACATTTTTCTCAAGTACGGGGGCTAATATGGCAATTAACTTGTATAATATCATATCTACATCCTTAAGTAAAGGGGCATATTTCTATAATTTTCCCGTGAATAGGGTTACTTCAAAGTTGAATCAACACTTTCACTTGCTTCATTTTTGAAGCAAGATTTGAAAATTGCAATTTAATCCCTCCAATTTTAAAAGTTACATATTGTATATTATATATATTTTAAAATATATTTATTATTTAAGTTAATATAAAATTATTGCTACATTAAATATTTGAATAATTTTTGGGAATAAATCAAAATTAAAAAGGAAGACGGATATATTTAAATTAATATAAAATACATAAAACACAAATTAAATGACATATAACATAAGCTAAAATATACATAACATAAATTAAAATACATATTACATATTTATTTGAAATTTTATCATTTCAAACAAAAAAAACATATTTATTTGAAATTTTATCATTTCAAACAAAAAAGAGGTTTCAATATATAAAACATTAAATTTTGTGTATGTTCTAGCAGAGTAAGACTACCCACAATGGGTTAAATGAAATGAGAATAAAATTTAATTTAATTTAGTTAGTTGAAATGGTGTAATGGGTTAAATGAATGGGGTGAATGAAATGAGAGGATGAAAGTTTTCAATTCGGATGAAAAAAAAGGTTGTCGAGATGACGCGTGGCGCAAGATCATTGGGCCGACATGACGCGTGCGCCTCACCGCCCGACAAGGTACGTGAGGTGGTCCCTTTTTTCCTTTTTTGGTTTTTTCTTAATCTGCCACATGGCGTATGCTGATTGATCTGTTGGATTTTCAGATTTTTTTTATCCCAATTCTTTGAGCTGAATTATCACCTAGCAAATTAATATTTTTTTTCGCCAAAATTCATCATTTTTTTTTCCTATAAATTGATGTAAGTTTCATTTGATTTGGACACAAAAAAAAAACACTCATTTCTCAATTATCCTTCTTCATTTTAGCCTTTATTTAAAAAAAATCATCGTCCTTTTAGTGAAATTGATTCCAATAATAATCATTTCAACACTCAAAATTCAAGTAATTTTTTCCCATTCAACTACAATCCTAATGATTTTCACTTAGAGAACCAATCTTCCAACCAACCATATATGTCCTCAAAATGTTTCAAATCTTTTTTTTTCACCAAATCTTATGCCTCTAGCTGTCCCAAATCTCATACCTTCAGGTGTGCCAAATTGGAATCCATATTATCCTACGCAATTTCAACCACCTCCGTCCCATTATTATCCTAATAATCCTTACATGCCAAGGATGAGAAATGAAAATTCTTAAGCAGGGGAATTTTTTCAGAATATTCAACACAAATGGGTCAGGATAGCATGAGCGGACCTATCGAAGCAACTCCCACTGAAGAATGTCCAACCCCGCAGCGCAAAAAAAAAGGTCAAATGGACGACGACACAAAATTTAGTGCTACTTAGTGGGTATATGAAATTTGGAACAGACAGTAACGAAGGTGAATCAAACTCAGTTGGATCCATTCCTCGTCCTATAGGAAGGGATTCAGTTAAGAGAAAGGGTAAATAAAATAAGGGCGTAGGCTTGAGCCCGGTAAAGAAAGGGTGGACAAGCTATCAACAAATGAAAGAGAACGATTGGGAACGATTGGACAAGATCTCCACACAACAAGAGGAGGCAAACAAAATTCAACTAGACATTGCTCGGGCTAAAAAGATGAAAATATGGATGAAGTTAAGTGAGAAGGAGCATCGCGATGAAAAACAACAAAAGCTTTTTTGAAATATTGACTGCCGAGCTATTTTAAAGATTCTCTGTAATGTGTGTTTTCTACTTTAAAGTATGTTTTCTAGCTTTATGTCATCTTTCTGCTATTCTGAACCACTTTAAAGATTGTTTGTTTGTAACTTTATCTTTTAATTAAATCGATTGAATTATTACTTCATGTCCGTCAACCTCAACCACTCAACTTGAATGATATCCTTATCTTTTAATTAACTTGATTTAATTCCGACTTCTTGTTCGTCAACCTCAACCACTCAATTTCTTATAAATAACACTCTGTTCTTTCTTTCTTCCTACACCAATCTTTCCTCCTTCCTACACCAATGGATCCATTCAGAGTTCCTTTTGATGTCGAAGCCTACAAAAGGCAACTTGAATGGGAGGAGAGTTTTATCGTCAACCCACTTTTGAAACAAACACCGAAAAAAAAAGAAAATATTTCAAAAGAGAGCATGCATTTCATAATAAGAGTCTGGTTGACGACTACTTTGCTGAAAATGCTAGGTACAGTAATTTCTTCTGCCGACGATATCGGATGCGGAAACGTGTATTCCTTCAAATCGTCGCGGACCTATCAAACCATGACAACTACTTCACACAAAGATTCGATACTGCTGGCAAAGAAGGCCTATCTCCATTAGCAAAATGTACCACAACGATGCGAATGTTAGCATATGGCATGTCTGCCGATCATATTGATGAATACATAAAGATAGGAGGCACTACATTATTGGAGACGTTACGTAGATTTTGCAAAGGGGTCATTCAATTGTATGAGCAAGAGTACTTGAGAGCCCCAACTGAAAATGACCTGCAAAAAATACTTGAAGTTAGTGAGATGCGAGGTTCCTATGGATGATCAGGAGTGTTGATTGCATGCACTGGAAATGGAAAAATTGTTTTACTGCTTGGGAAGGTCAATTTACTAGAGGTGATAAGGGAACCACAAGTGTTATTCTTGAAGCAGTTGCCACTCATGATTTATGGATCTGACATTCTTTTTTCGGATGTCCGGGCACATTGAACGATATAAATTTTCTGGATCGGTCGCCATTGTTCGATGATGTAGAACAAGGAAAAGCTCCACGAGTTAATTTCTATGTGAATCAACGTCAATATAATATGGTGTATTATCTTGCTGACGGTATCTACCCTTCTTATCCGACTTTCGTCAAATCAATTAGACTTCCTTAAAGTGATGAAGATAAGCTATTTGCAAAATATCAGGAGGGATGTCGAAAGGATATATAACGTGCATTTGGAGTGCTCCAAGCTCGATTTAAAATCATTCGAGAACAAACTCGAATGTGGGAGATAGACAACTTGGCTATCATCATGAGGTCATGTATCATATTACATAATATGATTGTTGAGGATGAACAGGATACGTATTCTCAGAATTGGCTTGACTATCATGATGAATCCGAGGCAAGTGGGTGGGTCTAGTACACAACAACCATTCTCGACTGAGGTACTACCTGCATTTACAAAGTATGTGCGTACTAAATCGAAATGCGTGATCCAAGAGTTCATCAACAATTGCAGAAGGATCTAGTCAAGCACATATGGGCAAAGTTCGAAAATTTGTGATTTAATAATTTTATTGTCTTTCATTACATGTGTCGCGAGCTAAGTTTATTGTAACTTTTCTTATTTTTAATAATAATTATCGTCATTTATCTAATTATTTAATTGCAAAAAAAATTAATTAAGTGTGAAATATTTTTTTAATTATAAATAATAATAATTATTATTATTATTTTACTAATTATAAAAATAGAGAATATAAATAAAAAAACAATGATGGGGTATATAATGATGAGTTGAAGGAAATTGAAATTTAATTTAATTCAACCATTGTAGGGTAGTTAAATGAAATGGATAGTTGAAATATAGTAAGATGGATGAGATAAAGTGAGGTGGATGAGATAAAGTGGTTAAATGAAGATGATTAAATGAAACCATTGTGTGGGTAGTCTAATGGAAAGATGAGGTGGAAAGAAAAAGATTTTAAGAATATTCTTTTTAAAGTAAAAATGGTGGATTCGAGAAGAAAAACAAATTGAAGCAAAATATGCTTCAAAAAGTTACTATATTGGGTTGGAGATGATGCCCTAAGGGCTCATAGATAAGCTAATAAACTTTACTTTTTCCTATGTACATAGATGCTAGAGATCTTACCTACCCAAAAAAATAATAATCACTCTGTCCCATCCAAAATGAATGTCCATTTTTTTTTTCAAAAAATCCGTGTACGGATGAACAATCAGTCTTCATCAAATCCCCCATCAAGTCCTTCTGCATCTCCATAGCCATAATCATTTTCATCCATCGGTGCATGATCAGCAGTATTATTAACATCAATCGGCACGTTAATATCCACGTCATCCGTAGGTTCATCTTGACCTTTTGGCACAAGATCCTCAACTTCCATGGTTTTCAGGTGATCGTCACTGATGAATTTGTCATACGGCTTGGAAACCTGATGTAAGAATGGTGATATACGAAAGCTTAGATCAGGGCTCTCGTTTACTCCCTCAGTCCCCATAAGTTCGATCCACTTTGACTTTTCAGGTCAACACAAACTTTGACCATAATTTTATGAAAACCTAATTTTCCCAATGCAATTCTAAAAATTGTGATTAATATTATTAATAATGGTGAATCAATAACAATTTTAAGAATTGCAAAGAAAGAACTAGGTTTTCATAAAATTATGGTCAAAGTTCGATTAAGTTGACTTGAAAGTAAAAGTGGGACAAACTTTCCGGGTTTTCATAAAATTATGGTCAAAATTCAATTAAGTTGACCATGAAAGTAAAAGTCGGACAAAATTGTCGGGACTGAGGGAGTATATCCTAAGTTGCAACACATATCGTTATAGAGTAGTTTTGAACTGCTCAATATCAAATGTTTATGAAACTTTTCTGGTAAAAAAATGGCAACCTGGTGCTAAAATAGCTCCCATTATGTGTAGGGTCCAAGGAAGGGTCGGGCCCATATGGGCTTATGGAACTTTTACAGTAAAACTTGAAAAATGTACCTTAAAAAGAACATTTCTCTGCTCTGCACTTTCAATCAGGTTATTCCAATTCTTGTTTTTCCTCAATGACAATGCATTACCCACCACCTAATGAGACCACAAATACAAGCTTGTCAATAAAAATGGGTTCTACAGAACTAATATATATATATACACGCACACACACTCCGTCCCGTTTGAAATTACACACTTTGGTTTAAGAACGAGGATTAAGGAAAAATGTTAGTGGAATAGCTGTTGCGAGTATGAAAAGTGACATAGGAAGGAAAGAGAAAGTGGGGAAGGGAATAGCAAGTGGAAAGTTGTTGCAAGTGTGAAAGTGGGTCCTATTAATTAAATAAGTATTATAAAATTTCCCAAAATGGAAGTGTAGTTTCAAATTGGACAACCTTTTGGGTAAAAAGTGTAGTTTCAAACGGGACGGAGGGAGTATATATATTTCAGGAAAAACGTCTTCAGCTGAACAAACCATACCAGGACAGAAGACCTAGCTCGAGTTATACCAACATTCATTCGCCTAAAATCAGCTACAAAACCAATGCCTTGCTCGTTAGATCTAACACAGGAAAATATTGCAACATCTTTCTCTCGCCCCTGTTTAAGAAGGTGGAACACTTTGTTATGACCAATGAGGCTATTCTACTAGCAAATGTATTGTATGGAGTAATACTCTTATTTTTGTATATAAAAAATGGAAGTTACTATTGAGACCAAATGCATGCGAATTTGAAAACGGGTAGGGTTGACTTACCTGGAACCCATCAACAGTGTTAATGTCAACTTGTTCCTTTTGTTCCTTTGGCTTCACGCCAAATTTGGTGCAAAATGTATCACAAAATAGTTTGACTTGAGATCTGTAAGGGGTTATAATTGCCAGTCGAGAACTCGATTTCAGGTCCGGATAATTTGTCACCAAGTGATGATATATGAGTAGAACAAACTCAACTTCGTCAACGTTTTCCCAAGATCCTCCCGAGGCCTGAGACTCTTTCCCCTCGTGTAAATCAAAGAAGCAAAAGGGTCCAAAGCAGCGAAATTTATGCCATAAACGTTGTGTCTGTTTTTTAACATCTGGCCCATCTTCCAATGACTCTGCATAAAATTCTCTTGAAGGAAAGCTTCTAATCTGTTAGATTTACTTAGGTCAAGAATGCTATACAAGTACAGAAATAAAAATCTTTTTAACGCTTTTTCAGAAGCTCTTAAAAGTTAAGACGGACCTCTGGATGCATGCGGTATTGGGTTTTCAGCATTTGTACTGGATATCCAGCCTTCTGAAATCTTTTAAATAAACTCATGCCATATCTATAGCAAAACATTCAAGAGAAAAACAATATAAGTAAATATGATAGGTGCACAATGAGGGGTCAACTGTCACAAGTTCTACACTTACCCAAACTTTTCGGCAACCGGAGAAATAACAGTGGCAGGCAATTGAACTGGATCACCAACCTGGAATATTGCGATCGAAAATTAGGAGAAAGTTACAAATGCATTATTTACGAAAATAATAGCTGCATCCCAAGTGGCAAAATAGCAAAAGATGTCATTGGGAACTCAATAAAGAGATGAAGTAAAACTCGAGTAAGATATATACCAGAAACACTTGTTTGCATCCAGTGGCCAGTGGGACAAGTGTCGCAGGCTCCACCTGTTCATCAATATGAGTTTTCTTAATGTCAAGTCATGCTAAAAACTGAGATCAGCGCTTCCACTTAAGGGAGGCCTGGTTTGTTTCTTCCTCGATTTTTAAATTTGGTTTGCTAAAATGTAGATTTATCTCTGAAACACCTAGATAGATTCTAGAGGTCCTGATATTGATCACTCCCTCCGTCCCATAATAAATGTCGCACTCTTCATTTTAGTCCGTCTCAAAATTAATGCCGCGTTTATAAATAAGGAAACAATCTTAGTGCATTTTTACCATGGTACAATCACTATACAAACAAGTAAAACAGACTCGTTAAAACGTTGACAAGTCAAATGCGACATTTATTTGGGACGGAGGGAGTACATAGTTTTGATTGCTACTTTAAGTATCATTTCATGATTTATATAGTTTGATGAGACCACATATTATGATACCAACATAGTATCGAATATGCTCACAGCATTCAGGCTGGTTAGTTTTCAGAAACAAACCTATCAACACTGAATATATGTTACCTATTCCAGATAGGAAAAGTCAACTATAAAGAGAAGCATGCTCATCTCACATGCTACCCCAATATCCGTAGTAACACAAAGAGCGAAATCCGCCCACTTATGCAAGGGATATCTAAGTGTAAACTGTGCAACGGTCGGATGAAGGAATGCTAACTTAAATACGCTAGTTGAACTTGTACGCTTAATTTCAAGGATCAGAACGTCTAACAAGACATCCATGAACATGCATACTTCTTTAGCTAAATTACACTCTGAACATCTAAAAGAGATTTCCCGCTAAGCTGCAATTCTTCCATACCAACTTAGCTGCCCGGCGCTGCTATTGGCATAACAACCGGTACACATAGGTTGGCCCAAGCCCAACCCAGTCCTCTCGTAGAGAAACATAACTGAAATCATATACTCCCTCCGTACATACAAAAGAGTCGTAATTATCATTTGTGTACGCCCAAAAAAAGTCACTTTTCAAAAGAGGAAATAATTTTGGTACAATTCATGAAGGCACAAACAAGTAAAGCTACATTCTCAAATGTACAACGCGATGCTTTTTTGGTACGGAGGGAATATCATTTTGATTGCTACGAACTTGCATATATACCATTATATTCAAGCATATGTGAAATATATAGAAAGGCAAAGGAACGCACCGCTTGGGCAGCTTCATCTATTACAACAACATCGAAGCTGCGATTAAGTTTACTGAAAAGATTTGAGCCGCTGAAACTAAGGGTCGAGAATACCTGCCAGTAATAGACAAGACATAGGGCATCAACTCTAAACTCACAATTTGGTCAACTAATCACTCATACCGATCAACAAAGTGCTCTAATTACATACAATTGCAGCCTCGTCCATAATTGAAGCGCGGATAGTATCTCTATCCCGTCCAGCACCGCCCTGCTTCTGCTTATCAGTTTGGAAGTCCATGCCTGAAAGCCTCTTTTCCACCTAAAAGAGCAACCACTCAAAAATGAAATGTAAATCTTGACAGAGTCAACAATAATACTCCCTCTGTCCCAAATTGAATGACTGTTTTTGTCCCAAAATGAATGATCTTTTAAAACTCTTTCTTCAAAAAACTGTCCCTAGATGATTTTTTTTTTTTGCCAATTTTTTTTCATAGTTCACTATATATTTGCAAAATTAAAAGTTTGAAAGTGAAAAGCAAGAATATTTATGAAATTTTGCTACTAAAAATCAACCTTTTCAAAATGGCCCTTAAACAAAATGGCCATTCATTTTGGGACGGATAGAGTAATTAGGTGCACACAATTCTGGAGATGGTTTTGATTAACTTACAAGTTTATCCATTGCCACAGCCTCAACTGAATGGTGCGCTTTAAGACCAATTCGCACAATATTAGGATGGTATACCCGGTCATTTTCATCATGAATCCCTAAAAACAATCAGAAGGTCAGCATCAAGTGCCAAAATGGACATTTCGGATTCGATAGCTACTTATCTTGTGATGTGACAAGTTTTTCAACATAAATAAAGGCAACTACTTAACTTGAGTCACTTGACAGTGCATTAGCATGATCAGAAAGTCAAGTGATCTATAATATCTTCACCTAATTGCATCTAACCTAAAGTGCAGGTTTGAGATATTTGAATGAATATTCTTGAACTTCCACTCCTACCTGCTTCAAGTACAGTGGGGAATCCATGTAAATGTTTTCATAAGATAGCAGCTAAAGTGACAATTTTGGCACAGAGAGTATAAATTTTGCACCCTTAACTCGGAAGATAAAAGAATGTATCACTTTATTTTTGCCCTTTCTTTTAACTCAACACAAATGATTGTGACCCTTATACTCACCTTTTTTTGCCCTCCAGATCCCACCTACAACAACCCAAAGCAAGAAAAAGAAAGGCAACTCTGTGGAAGTCCTGTTTACTTACAATTGGGCATAAATGAGCAGCAACTTGTTTAACTAAGTTAGTAGCTAAAATACAAAACACTGATGGAAGCTTGAAGAATACTCCCTCCGTCCCACTACAATCTACACACTTACTATTTGCACGGAAATCAAGGAAAAGTGTTAGTGGAGTAGGTGTTGTGAGTATGAAAAGTGAGGTAGGAGAGAGAAAGTGGGGTAGAGAATAATAATTGAATTGTTGTTGTGAGTATGACATGTGGGTCCCATTAATATAAAAGAATATTTTAGGAAGTTTGTAGTGAGACACCCTATGAAGAATGTGTGTAGTTTGTAGTGGGACTGAGGGAGTATATATCAAATTATCATAATAATGTCAAAGTGGTATTGCTTATGATTGAGCATGATCCACTAGTTTAATGGAACAGCACATTCAACCAACACTAGGCTCAATATAAGATCACCTTGACCATACCGAAAGTCCACAAGAGAATCTGTGATGCCAAGAGTTCAAAAGTTCGAACAAAAGAACCAAGTCTCTCGTATGGTTTCGAGTAGGTTGCCACAACCCCAAAAGCACTTAAAACTCAATTTTCAGAAATCCATAAAGACCAGAAGATTCTCAGACACAATTGCCTTTTGAGAAATCAATAATAAAAAGTAATCACGCTATTTGACTTTCTCGGCCACATATACATCAAACTGGTATGAAAAACTAGATCTGAAACATAATTGCAACCTAAGTAAAGACTGAAAAGCGACTGCATCTCTATAAAAAATTCACCAGCCTCCGAATTTGTGATCATATACCCACTAAAGATAGAAAGGAGTAGGTAGAACAGAAGCAGAAGTCGCAGAATGTAGCATTAACAAGTTATTGATGGAAATTATCATTGACCAATATTACCCAAGAATCATAACATGCAATTGGCAAAAACAATATTCCAACCAATTAGCAAACCATGACAGAGTAAAGAAGAAGAAAAGTTAGTATTCACCTCTAGAACCAGATTTTAGAGATCAAAATGATAGTGTGGTTAGAAATTTCTTCCTTCCCACCAGAATTATTTGTCTGTCGAAAAGAAACAGAACTTCTTACCAGCAGAGAAGAGAAAGCAAGAATGAACAAGAAGATACCCCTTATTAAGAAGAGATTACAACCAAAAAGGAACCGTCTTCTTTTGAACTCTCTCTGAGGTGATGTAGGACATAATACAGATATTTTTCCTATGGGCCAGTGTGTTTGGAGGAATTAACTGGGATATGATGAAATGTTGACACATAATTTACTTTTCGACCATAAAAATGAAGATCCTAAATTATTTATATTACAAATTTTTATACCGATATAAATGAAAACACTTAGAATATGTTCTAAGCATAAGCTAAAAAAGAATCAAATGACACTCACTCTCACTCTTCCTCTTGCTCTTCTCCACGAACTGAACATATACTTGTCAAGGGTCTCCTCAAGTGACCCTTTGTTCAAGTAAAGACAAGTTGCTAGCAAACACAAGCATCGTAATTTAAATGGAGTAGAGTAGCAATATTGAAGGGTGAACAATACACATGAATGTAAAAAAAAAAAATCAAATTTGTCTTGATTAAGAACAAATTTGAAACTTTTTTCGACATTTCATTTAGGAACGGAGGGAGTATTAAATATGACAGAAAGGACAAGAATTATACCAGTGTTCATAAGTCGCAATACGATCTCATCAAGTGCAGAGTTTGATGGGGCACACACCAGCACACGAACCCGATATTTGCGGCTAGATTTAACCACTTCTGGTTTCTATGAAATGATATAAAATTAGCACATTAAACAAGCAGGATAAGTACGTTATAAAAGAAACTAGACTTACCAAATCATTTCCACTAGTCGGATAAAAGCCATCGTCTCCATTTTCAGGCATGTTAGCATCTAGAGGATTAATGCCAGTCAACCATGGAGATGCTTTTTCCCAGTGATTGAATCTGCAAAAGTATTCATTTTAGGAAACAAGATTACGAACCCATGGATTGTCGACCACAAACTGTCAAAGGTCAAGACTGTAATGGAAGTTGTATGATGTCAGATACAGCCAGGGATACTGTAATACAGTCGAAAGCAGACAAATTAAGATCAGAGGCATAAAAGCTTCTCTTCTACTTTGCTTCTTTTCTTTTTCTTTTTCCTCTTATGGCGCTGCAGGGGTGAATCGAGGACGAATTGGCGTGGTACTATAAGATGAAATTTACTCCGTTGGTCCTTAAATGAATGACCATTTAAGGTTTTTTAGCAATGGTAAGGAGGTTTTTTAGTAATCCCTCTGTCCCAAATAAATGTCCAAATTTGCTCTTGATCAAGAGCGAATTTGGACATTCCTTTTGAGACGGAGGGAGTAGCACATATACATAAATACCCTTAATGGAAACATTATGTCACTGCAACTACAAACTAGGACATGGTAGTATATAACTATATAAGGTGACTTTAGTAACTTCTGTAGAAAATAGACACTCATTTAGGGGGGGGGGGGAATTCTGGAAGATGGACACTCATATAGGAATGGAGGAAATACTTAATTCTACCCCCCCCCCAAAATTTGGACTTTGTCTAGATATCGCCTGTTTATTATTTAATTGAATATTTTTCCTCAACTCGCAAATATTTTTGTGAAATCACACATGGCTGGCTATTCCTTTCCTAAGTACAAATCCTGGGTTCATGAATCGGGAAGAAAAATAAAATGTGTCATTACTAACCTGAACATTTGCACTTTTAAAAACTTGATCAATGACGCCCAAAAGTTTAGAAGCTTGAGGAAGAGATAAAACATACTCTCTCCGTCCCACCAGACTTGGGACAATTTGCCATTTTGGGCGTCCCATTTGACTTAGGACATCCTAAAATGGCAAGTTTATATTATTTTTTATATTTAATGAGACTCACTTGTCATACTCACAATAACAATCCCCTTACTATTCCTCCCACTCATTCTCTCTCCTATTTTACTTTTCATACTCACAATACCTCCTCCACTCATTCTCTCTCCTCTTATTATAATAGTATTTCTTAATTCCCGTGCCGAAAGAGAAAATCCTAAGTCGGGTGGGACGGAGTGAGTAGTCTATGAGAGAGACCATATCATATATGTTAGTGTTAACACCAGTGTTAGTCTCTTTTTTTGCCACACCAGTGTTGTCACTGTTGTTGCCTCATGTGTTGACATCGTGCTGGCAGTTTAAAATGAGTATAGTTATTACATGTTATTCATAAATTACAAAGTGATTGTTAATTGTTTTCATCTCTTTTGTTAGTTTGTAAGAAATGTGTTTGAACAGGTCCAAGTAGCTGAACAAACGTGACAATTGAGTAAGAAAAAGGAAGTTACACATAAATTCTTATCTATGTATAAAAGTGGAGATCAAGTAAAGTTGGTTAGAGTATTATCTACATGGATGACTGAAGAGATAACATGTACAAGGTTGAAGAAGCTTGGATGTACAAGCAATGAAGCAAGGGAATACCAAGTCTCCCTACAATCAATGAAGGTGGAGCTAAAAGTGAAAAGGCGGTTCCACTTCCCTCTCATGGCTGAAATCTGGTGAGATTGATTAGGCTCCAATTTCAACAAGCCTAATTTGTTAGAAAATGTGTTTGAACAAGTCCTAGTAGCTGAACAAACGTGACAATTGAGTAAGAAAAAGGAAGTTACACATAAATCCTTATTTATGTGTAAAAGTGGAGATCAAGTAAAGTTGGTTAGAGTCATATATACATGGAGGACTGAAGAGATAATGTGTATAAGGCTGAAGAAGCTTAGATGTACAAGTAATGAAGCAAGGAAAGACCAAGTCTTCCTACAATCAAGGAAGATGGAGCTAAAAGTGGAAAGGTGGTTCCACTTCTCTCTCTCATGACTGATATCTGGCGAGATTAAGTAGGCTCCAAGTTCAACAAGCCTATATAAGTGCAAGCATCTTTCAGATCATCCAATCCATAATTGAGATTTGCACAAGATAGAACACGGTCTCGCAGTGTTGTCCCATGTGTTGACAACACTCTATCCAACACTAGTGAGTTATAGTGATTAGCTCTCATTCTTAGAGTGTTTTGTGTGTGAGATAGAGCATTCTTATATAGAGTGTGTTCTAGAGTAGTCGTTCCATTGAGCTATTGATTGAAAATCATTAGGGATCTTTTCGGCCTTATAACAAATGTTTATTTATAAGAAAGGTCTTACCATCCGAGCACCCTCAAGTTATATATACTCCCTCCGTCCCACCTTAGTGTAGACTGGTGGTCAAATTGACCAAACTTTGACCAATAATTTAGCACAAAATAATTATCCTAACGAAAATCTAAAAATGGTTATTGTATCACAATTAAGATTATTTTCGATTTCAAGTTTTAGATTTTCATTAGGATAATTATTTTGGCCTAAAATATTGGTCAAAGTTTGGTCAATTTGACCATCAGTCTACACTAAGGTGGGACGGAGGGAGTATATAACTTGAGAAAAATCTACTCTCTTGTGTTTATTGTATTTCCGCTGCTATAAATATCTCAATTATTTTTGTCCATTTGGATTGGTGTAAACAGTGTTGTTATTAGTGTTAGGCAATACTATTAACAACACTCGTTTTGTTTTATCTCCTTTTTTAAGCCATTGACATTTTCAATATACGAACACCCAAGTGCGTATGTGTGTGTATCTATCATCTCTCTCTCCCTATTTATGTATGTGTGTGTGTGTGTGTATATATATATATATATATATATATATATATATATATATATATATACTTTCTTACAGAAAGAGCCATCAAGATGGCTTCAACATATGAATATCCACATCGCATTCCACATTGGCAAGTGTAAAATATCCAATACACTGATTTTCATTTGTATTAGCAAGTCCTTGCGTAAGGATATTACATGAAATGATGTGTATTACCGAGCAAATTTTACGCCCAGTTAGAAATTGAGAACTCAACTGTACTTGTTATAGACAATAGAAACACATGTAATCAAGCAAATAAATGAACTGATGGCAATACAAACCTGTCCTCAAGAGCTAATTCTGGACCTCGCTTTATTTCGCTTACTTTACCCCTGCATGAAATAGATAGTTTATTTACTTGTTTTATTAAGTGATACTAATCCTAGCCATAGTAAATGAAATACTCGCTACCACGAATGCGTACGATACTTACTTGCTCAGTAAACGAGCAGGTGTCGCATGCAATATGGCACTAAGAAGCCCAAGAATGGTTTGAGTTTTCCCTGTTCCCGGTGGACCCTGAATAATACAAGCTGTTAGAATTAAAATAACCAAAGAAATCCTTCAAGTCTCTCTGTGTGTCGTACAAAAACGCACAATTTTAGTAGTTCATATTTGTCAAACAAAACTTATTTTGCATTTTGGACTTTCCAGTAACTTTATAAGTCACTAGGAGCGTAGTTGTCCAATTAATGGTCTAGGTAGAAGGCGGCAGGACCTTGTGGATTTTAACTGAAGTATGCATCATCAGAATGTGAAGGTTTTGGATAAACACAAGATGGAAATATAATAAAAGGTCCTTTTTTTTCCCGTATCTACGGAATAATGGATCCGATATGTCAAAATAACCAATGTGTGCTAGCACATAACTCAACAAATAATAGAAATACAAAGAAGTGCACATGATTAGAGAGCTCCAACAGCTGAAGCGAAGTTCTATAAGCCGCTTTAAAGCGATACTTGCACCGGCACATAGACACACGAGACATGCTACAATTGTGCAGTGTTACATTCTTAGTGTCTGCAAAAGACTACATATATAGAGAGAGAACTTAGATTTTCGAAAGGACGCCATTTATGAAGAGCCAGTTTAGGAATGAATAATATACGCGAAGTTCCAAGTAAAGTTGCCGATATATAAAGAGCAAGGCCTAAGAAAGATGTTTGGCCATGTGCTTTAAGGTAAGATTCAAGTGGCACAGGGCACCTACTGCAACAAGACAAGTTACTCACCTCCTTCCCCAAATGAGTGTGCACCAATAGTTTTCCAGGAAAATCAAGGAAATTGAATTTTAAGTGATTTCGCAAGCCCACATGCATAATACTCTTATTATGACAGATCATGTCATTGTTCATGTCGAATAAACTGAGCAGTGCCAACCAAACTATACTACCTTAGTGTGTGTCAATAGACCAATATTTTCATTTTTCATTTTAACGAGATAAAAAATAACAAGGGACTCATAGGTACAAGTCTAAAACCTGTATGAGGACGAATGTTTTGCGAGAAAGACCTGCCTGCAAAAAGAAAATATATAAACTGGGAGTCAATTTATTTGAAAATATTCAGCATGAGATAAATAAACTTGTCATTTAACACAAAAAAACAACAGTCGTACATAGCTAGGATGCAAAAGAAAAGAGCATATCACACTTTGCTTAAAACTCACATTTATAGCCATCTGCTGAGATTCATTGTGATTACTTTGGATAAATTCAGTAAGGGCACTAGAAATTTTCCACGCCCGATCTTCGGAATTTTTATTGCTGTCGGTAGCTTTCAGAATCAAATCTTTGTACGGCAAGTAGGTAATTGACCTTAAAGCGACATATTCACGAGCTATAGTTGATAAACTGCAAATCTGCATGACAGAATGTGCCCAATTAATAGGAAAATAAATATTCCTCATACAAGGAGTTGAGGTTGTATAGATGACTAGTGAATTGGCCACTTAATAAATTTAGAATAGCAACACAAATATAATGATAGATGATGGAAATGAGGAGGAAGAAGGAATGAGAATAATTAGGAACCATTTTTAAGGCATGGTAAAACAGCCGGAGCAATTACATGTACCAGAAAGTAAATCTCTAGTTTGAATAAAACCCAATAAGAAAGAAAAGGATGAGAAAAGCACCTTCATGATACTCCATGTTCTGTTTTTGTTGCTAATAATAGAACACATGTTCGAGAGCCTCTGGCTAGGTTCACCCTCATCTGTAGTAACACGTTTAAGTCCTCCAGATAAATGCATTCGAAGTCTAATCTTGTCCATTTGACGATGCTCGACCAATGCAAATGCATAATTTGTAGGAAGCTTTTTACCCTCTCCAAACTGCAACATGGGACCAGCCATATGCTTGCACGTAAGAATTTAGCTTATTCTGGCAAATATATTCATACAAACCAAGCAAGCTAATAGAAACTAATACTCACTCTGCCCCAAAAAATAGACCTTCGTTACTTTTTGGCTTGTCCCAAAAAATTAGTCCCATTTCTAGAAAAGGTCATAAATATAATGCAATTTCATGATGGTACATGCATCAATATCCATATAAATTTTGACTTGACAAATGGGACTTCTTTGGGGGCAGAGGAGTGTATTAATATGTAAACTGTTTAACCGCAAAACAACTCCATCAACACATTGGATCAAGCTGGATTTTGACTTTTTGATGCCAATTGGAACAAATAAAAATTATAAGAGAAACAAAATAAATAGCAAATAGAAAAATAAATGTACAATAATTTTTCACATGCATATGTAAAGCCACACTCCCTTTGTCCCATTTGAAAAGTCTCTTTCTGAAATTAATGCATGTGCACATTATTGCCCTTGCAAATTCTTGTAAGAATCCAAACTCTTCTCTTTTTCTTTCTTTTCTAGTTACAATTAATAATGGTAAAAGTTACAACAGGATGGAATTAAGCTTAAGTTTATATATGATATACTCAGATAAAGTCTAACAGTGTGGACGGAGTATGGACTAATTATGTTTGACAATGTGAGTCCCTACTTTAAAGTTCGAACAAGTTGCTTATATTTTACACTATATTACAAGAAAGAATTGATGAGACTTAAGTTCAAGGGATATTATACCTTCTTTTCAGAAAGCAGTAACAGGTCATTCTGTGAAATGGATTGCATATCTTCGCCGAAGACCACAGGTAAGTGAAACCCATCAACTTCATTGCATTCTACGACCAAACCAGTCCTCCACTCCATATCTGTAATGCACAGCACCTTTAATTATACATTCAAAAATAAAAAAAAAAAAAGGAGTAAAAGATACTAGTAAAGAGGAATTGAGAAAAAGAAACCTTCTTCTTCCTCGTCTTGCCGTTGGGTAATCTGAGCTTTGACTTCTTCAAATAGAAGAGGCTCGAACGTCGAAAGATAATCATCAACATCTTTATACTTGTCCTTGACTGATTTCAAACCCAGTTCAGTTGCTTCCTTTTTGGTTTTCTTGTTTTTCTGCTTCCAAACAAAAAAAAAACAACATCAAATCGAAGCATAAAATTGAAAGAATCAAGAGGGGAAAGATACGAACGTCGGATTGTTGGAGGAGCTTTAAATAATCCCAACTAAGAACAATTTTGTAGAATCGAAGAATGCAGGCTTCCTGTTCAATATTGTTCTTGTCCACCACCGCCATCTCTCTCTCTCTCTCCTGTTGCGGAGAGAGAAAGCTAATTGAACTGTGAACGGTGAAAAGGAGAACGGATTTGAGTAGGGTTTTAGCAGGGTTTACAATTTTTGGCTGACATTTGAAGGTTTTGTTTTGGGGATTTTTTTTCAGTGCTGATTATTTCTTCTTAGTACAACTTTACGCATGTTATTAAATAAACCCCCTATTTTCTCATTTATTTTTTGGGAGAATTACCCAAATACTCCCTCCGCCCCGTCCGAAGTGTCTCAAAATGAGATCGACACGGGAATTAAGGAAAGTAAGATAAGAAAGAGAAAAATGTTAAATGTTGTGAGTATGGAAAATTAAATAGGAGAGAGAATGAGTGGGAGGAATAATTAGGAGAGAGAATGTTGTGAGTGTAAAAGTAAAGTAAGAGAGAGAATGAGTGAGGTAGGAAGAGTATAAAAATAATAAAAAAATTTCATTTTGGAATTGAGACACTTTAAATGAGACATCCAAGAAGAAAAGTTGAGACACTTCGCGCGAGACGGAGGGAGTACTTCTTAAAAAATACTATCATACTTCCCGTATTGAGTTATTCATGTTGGATTATTGTATAATACTCCCTCCGTCCCTGTCGAAGTGTCCCAAAAGGACATTTGCACGAGAATTAAGGAAAGTGATGTAAGAAAGAGAAAAAGGTTAAATGTTGTGAGTATGAAAAATTAAATAGGAGAGAGAATGAGTGGGAGGAATAGTTAGGAGAGAGAATGTTGTGAGTGTAAAAGTAAAGTAGGAGAGAGAATGAGTGGGGTAGAAAGAGTATAAAAATAATAAAAACTTTCCTTTTTAGGAATGAGACATTTTAAATAGAATGCCCAAAAAGAAAACTTGAGACACTTCAACCAGGACGGAGGGAGTATATTTTATTAAATGACGGTATATAATATTTTATAACTAAATATAATAATGCATTGATGGTAACATGCGAAAACTGATTTATGATGATTCGATATTCAATGGGTGGCTGCCGATCAGAGCGCGACAGCGACCGGTGACAGTCGATAACAGTATTTAGCAGTATTGATGATAATGTATTATAATTTTTAATTATTATATATTGAATGAAACATAATATACTATTGAATAATAATTTGTGCAATATTTAATTTAATAAAAAAATTTAAAAAATCATTGGTCAAAAAAAAAAATTCCCTTCTTTTTTTGTTTTTAGTTACTCGTTTGGTTTCAATGGAACTAGTAGGTAACCCGTGTCTCGCACAGGAAGCTAATTTGCTAATATCATGATTTATTTTTTATAATATAAGTATACTATAAATGAATCAAAACATTAACATTTATAAAGTTAGAAAAATTGTGTTCAATTTTAATAACTTTGTTGCACATAAGTTTAATAGGAATTGCATTGTGACTAACAATGTAGCAATTTTTGCTATTTTATTTTTGATGTTCATACTTTATGTCATTTATTTTTTATGTCATAATTTATGTCAGTATGCAACATTTTTTATGGACGTTAACAAAGTGAATGAAAAAACTAACGACCTATTTCTTTTCAAATTACAACATTTTAAATACAATATAGGGGGTTCCAACCCTTAACCTTCCCGAAAAAAGTACGTCTTTAAGCTAAATGCTCATTGACATTATTAACGACCTACTTTGATATACATATAGTAACTATTATGATTAACTAATATTATTAATAGTAATAGTTAACATATATTATAACTATAATACTATTATTTAACTTATATAGTAAATTAATACTATTTATAATAATAGTTAGCATATATAGTAACTATTATAGTTAACTAATACTATTAATAGTAATAGTTAACATATATAGTAACTATTATAGTTAACTAATACAATTAATAGTAATAGTTAACATACTCCCTCCGTCCCATACCTACGTGCACACTTTTCATTTTGGGCGTCCCAAACCTACGTGCACATTTCTTAAAATGGAAAGGAATCTTTACTATTCCATCCACTCATTCTCTCTTCTACATTTTTTTAATACTCACAACACCATTATAATTTACTATTCCCTCCACTCATTCTCTCTCCTATTTTATTTTCACACTCACAACACTTTCAATATAATACTCTCTCCTTAATTTACGTGAAAAGCCAAACTAGGCACCAAGGTCCGGGACGGAGGGAGTATATAGTAACTATTATAGTTAACTAATACTATTAATAGTAATAGTTAACATATACTCCCTCCGTCCCGGTAGAAGCGTCACCCTTTTAGGGGTGGCGCGCAAATTAAGGAAAAGTGTGGGAAGTAAAAATGTTGTGAGTGTAATTTAAAAATAGGAGAGAGAATTAGTGGAGAAAATAGTGAATTTTAAAAGTGTTGTGAGTGTAGAGGAGAGAGAATTAGTGGAGGGAATAGTGGATGGGATAATAAAATATTAATAAAAGTTTCCTTTTTAGGAAAGGGTGACGCTATAAACGGGACGCCATTTTGGGTAAAAAGTGACGCTTCGACCGGGACGGAGGGAGTATAGTAACTATTATAGTTAACTAATACAATTAATAGTAATAGTTAACTTATAAAATAACTATTATAGTTAACTAATACTATTAATAGTAATAGTTAACATATATAGTAACTATTATAGTTAACTGATACTATTAATAGTAATAGTTAACTTATATAGTAACTATTATAGTTAACTAATACAATTAGTAGTAATAGTTAACATACTCCCTCCGTCCCATTAGTATTAGCACAAACACTGTTTGCGCGGGAATTAAGGAATATGATATTTTAATAAAATGTTGTGAGTGTAAAAGAATGAGTGGAGAGAGAATGAGTGGAGGGTGTAATAAATTATAATGGTGTTGTGAGTATTAAAATAATGTAGGAGAGAGAATGAGTGGGGTTGGGTGAATATTTTATTAATATAAAGTTTCCTTTTTGAGAGTGTGCGGATATTAGCGGGACGCCCAAAAAGGAAAGTGTGCTAATATTAGCGGGACGGAGGGAGTATATAGTAACTATTACAGTTAACTAATAAAATTAATAGTAATAGTTAACTTATAAAGTAACTATTATAGTTAACTAATACTATTAATAGTAATAGTTAACCTATATAATAACTATTATTATTAACTAATAGTATTAACTAATAAGGAGAATACCAAAAGTCATATAGAATTTGGGATAGTGATGACGCGGCTTCTCCAAAATCAAGAGTTTGCCTAAACTTGTCCACGTGGAGAAGCCATAACCCTCCACACCAACTTTAATATATACTCCCTCCGTCCCACACCATTTGATACCAAAAAAATGGGCACGCGAATTAAGGAAAGGTAAGAGAGAGAAAAAGTGGGACTGGATAATTAGATGCCAGTGTATATGTTTTGGAGTGCTAGTTCATGTGTTTTCGAGTGCCAGTACATGTTAATTCGAGTGTCAATGCATGAAGAAGATGATCGGAGATGGAGTGCCAGTGCATTTTAATTCGAGTGCCAGTACATGTTAATTTGAATGCCAGTCCATGTTTTTTTGAATGCCAGTATAAAGAATATTAATGCCAGTGCAGAATGTTGGGTATGCATGTTTTAACCCTCCTATATTTGTATTAGATTTGATTGATACCATAACCTCCTGTCTATTTTAAGGACTTTAGGACCCTATGTAATGAAGCTTAGACTTCAATTCTTAGTTAAGTCCATTTTATAGATTAGGCTTGAAGACTGGCACAGACTCATTGGAATTGAGAGTTGCAGTTCAGAAGTTTCAAACCACTTCTTTGGAACCGCCCTAGCAAAACCGCCCTTAGCATTTGCTTGGTGAAATCCTTTGTTTGAAACTACTCTTGAACTACTCAAGTGCAACCGCCCTATGATGAACCGCACCTTGCAGCTCATTATCAACCGCACTTTGCAACCTCACCGGAGTTACCAACCGCACTTGTCAAACCTTTGTACTCCCGGAACCGCCCCAATGATTGAGACTTGAAGTGAACCGCTCTTTGACTTTGTGATCCACATCGGCAATATCCAATGTCAACCACCTTATCTTGTCACGTGATTCAAAGTCGAGAGAAGATGCACGAGGATCTTGAAAAGGTGACAGTGTCCAAACCTCATTGCTTGCAGTGGAGCATTATCGGCTTTATCTGCAACTGCGTACCAAAGGACAAAAGTGGTTCTTTGTGGACCAATAAGAAAGCATCAAATCTTGTCCTTCAACAAATTGTGTCCAACGGCTACATTTTGGATGCTTGGGTATAAATACCCCCAATCTTCTCCATTTGAAGATTGCTTGAAAAATTGAGAAGTACGTGTTCATAGAAAGCCGAAGCTACGCCGAAATTATTCAACCCTTTGAATCTTCATCTTCATACTTCAAGAAATATTCCTAGCCCGGAAATCAAGCCTTAACACATTCAAGAATCATTGAGCTCTACATCTCACGATTTAAAGAGCCTTGATCTTGTTTCTCACACACACACCTCTCTTGTCTAAACACATAGTTTATTCATTTGAGATACACTTTGGTTATAGTTTTGGATTTGTTCTTCATAGAAAAGATTTTATTGTACTTTGTAATCTCACAATACTTAATATAAAATCTCTCTTAGAAATCCAAGACTAACCATCTTGGTAGTGGACGTAGATCGTTTATCGATTGAACCACTCCAAATAGCGTGTTCTTACTTTACGCATTTATATTTCTTGTGCTTGCTAATTATTTATCTTTGTCTCATGTGATCTTTATTTAGCTATCCATTATTGTGAAATAGTGTTTGGAGTTAACAAAGTCAAAACCACACGTGTTTGTAAAGCTGCTCTTCCCAAACCGCACCACCAAAACCGCATTTTACAAACCGCCTCTCAAAACCGCTTTACACTCTATTATTCATTTGTGCATTTTACACTATCACTTGCGCCTATTATCAGCTGCAAGAGGATTTTGTAAGCAAGAGGTTCGATCTTTAAAAGAGGGCGAAAAATTTTAAACGACTATTCACCCCCTCTAGCCGTATTTTCACCCTTGTTGCCACCTTTGGGACCAACAAGTGGTATCGGAGCTAACACATTTTAAAACCCTTTGTTTTCAAGCTTAACGGCTTGTGTGCCGATTCGATATGGCAACCTCAAAGACAATGACTACGGTAACTATTCACACATTCCAATGTTGGACGAAGACCACTTTGACATCTGGAAGTGCCGAATGCTTATTCATTTGGAAACCATAGATGAGATCTTTGGTGGAATGCGTGATCAATGGCCCTCTAATTCCAATGAAGGCTAACAACGATGCAACCACCAATCTTTGAAACTCCAGAGGTCAAAAAGCCAAAAGATGAGTGGTCGGATGAAGAGAAAAGGATAGTTGCCTTGGACGGCAAGGCGAGGTTCATCATTTACGGAACCCTCCCGTATCAACTCTACGAAAGTGATGTACCTCAAAACCGCAGCGGATGTGGGATGCCATAGAGAGCTACCTCGAAGGTGATGATGAGTGCAAGGAAAACAAATTATACACTGTTGAAAGATCCTACAACAACTTCAACGGAAAACCCAACGAAACCTTGCGTCAAACCTACGATCGCTATGTTGAGGTAGTTAATGCTTGTAGATCTCTTGGTAAAACTTTAACCGATAAGGAAATCAATATGACTTTCCTATACGCTTTAGGTTCTAGATGGGTAAATAAGGCTACCTCTCTAGAAGACTCCAAAGTATTGGGTACTTGGTCATTAAGTAACTTGTATGCCAATCTTAGAGTCTATGAACTTAAACTAAATCATATTGAAGAGATAGAAGGAAAAACCAAATCGCTTTCTATGTACGTAGTGGAACATGAAGAGAAACCATCCACATCCAATCAAACCACCGATCCTTCCATATCAACCTCATCACTCATCGAGATGGATGATGATGATTTTGCCATGTTTGTGAAAAGATTTCAAAAATTTAGAAAATCCTCAAAACCTTTCACAAAATCATTTTCAAAAGGCAAACCTCCTGCAACATTTTCTAGGGCTACGAGATACAAAGAAGAAGAGTGACTTGGTATGCTACAAGCGTAGGAAACTGGCCACTTTGCATGCAGTGTCCACGGCCTAAATATGAATATATGAAAAAGAAAACTTTTCCTTCGAAATTTTCTCATCGAAAGGGAATGGTTCTTTGAGGAGGAAGAGAATTCCAAGGAATTAGCAACTTGGATTGAAAGCAGTTACGAGGATGGAAGTGACGGTGAAACCGAAGAGGTTAACCTACTGCTTAGTTGCGGACGCTTCGATGACTCGGATTACGAATCATTTGAGTTGCATGATATGGAGGAAAAGGAGGTTTTTGCAAAACTTCCAAATTATAAATTGGATGATGATATTAAACTTACTCCTAGCGTTAAGATAGGAAATTGTTCGTATTCACGTCCCATTTTCTCATCTAAAAGCTTGCTCCACCTTCAAAAGCTATTCCAAAGAAAATTTTGAAAAAGGTGGTGGAAGAGGTTTCTCCCATGGAACATGAAAAGATGTTCAAGGAAGCTGAAATGGTGATCCATCAATTCTCAAATCTTAAGAAAGCCTTAAGCTTAGCTCATGATGAACTTAATGCGTACAAGACGGAGAAAGCGTGATGAGGTCTGAAATCTCTAATCTTAAGGACCAAATCAAACAGATGACTCCTCTTCGATCAAAACCGCATCCTTGAAACTAAGGTTGCTTTGCACTTCAACTCGGGAATGATGACTTGGTAACCCAAATCGACGATCGTCGAAAGATTATTGATTCGTGGCTCAAGTCTCAATCCACCAAGGATAAAATCTTGGACTTCCAAGTTCCTCCTGGAACTAAGGATGGTCTAGGGTTTGGATGCGAGGAAGAGGAGAAGTGTGCATCCTCGAGTGAAAAGGATGAGGAAATTTTGGAACTAACTAAAGAAATTCCCAAGGGAAGCATGCTAAAGGAAAGGGTAAAAGAAGACAAGTAAATTATGTCTACCTAAAGGAAAGCAATATGGGAAGAATTACGTGTTAAAACCTAAGAATTACGTGGAAGCACCTGAAGAGGAAATGGCTTATGGAATTGGTAAAATCCCTGCTCCAACCGCTTCTAGTGGAAAAGGCGGTTCTGCTAACTCCCGGGTCGACCGCGCTTCTTCTTCGACCGCTCCTCCTGCATTCAAAAGCGAGAATAGCGTTCCCGAGAAAATACGTGGTCAAACCAAAGCCTGTTCCCTTCGTATCATCAGTGGAATGTTAGGCTGGGCTGCTCCTCCCAAACCGCTTCCTTGTCCAAAACCGCATGCAACTCCTAAGAAGAGTAAGGAGTTAGTAAAACCTCATGAAGCTTGTAGCTATTACAAATGTTACGTGTGTGATGGTTTAGGTCACAAAGGCTGCGAGAATGCCTTTTGCGGTTCACATCCGATGCCAGGAAGAGCAAACCTCCTTCATCCAAACGGTGTGGGTCGTAAAGGGTTGCTAACTTCAGGACCCAAGGAATAAAGGGGACCTCGTTCTTAATGTTTACATTTCGGGTCCTCTGCTTCATGGCTGGTCACTCAAGGATAATGAATGGTATCTTGACGGTGGGTGCTCAGAGACATATATTTGGAGATAGATCATTACTTGAAGATGTCGTTGAAGCAAGTGGTCCGTCTGTAACCTTTGGTGATAACAACAAAGGCAAAACCATTGGATATGGTGTTATAAGGAGAGGAAACCTAACTATTGAGAAGGTTTCTCTTGTCGATGGACTCAAGCACAACCTCCTTTCAATTTCTCAATTTTGCGACAAAGGAATGCTTTGCAACTTCACGTCATCAAATTGCTTTATCAAAGATAGCATTTCGCGTCACCCTACTCACGGGGATTCGTAAGAGTAATATTTACATTATTGATCTAAATTACGCATGTAGTATTACTAATCTCTGTTTTGTAGCTAAGAATGTGAGCGAAAATAGTTGGCTATGGCACAAGAGGTTGAGCCACTTGAACTTCAAGTATCTTGCAAAGATTGGTAGGGAAAACCTCGTTCGTGGTTTACCCAAAGTGGCGACCACCATCCGAGAGAAATGCGGTGCATGCCGGCTTGGTAAGCGATCCGCGTCGTCTTTCACCGGCCAAGACCGCTCCTTCAACTTCAAGATGCTTACAAGCGCTTCACATAGATTTGTTTGGACCCGTAACCACTTTGCCGGCATTGGAGGAAATAGATATACCTTAGTGGTGGTGGATGATTATTCAAGATATACGTGGGTTGAGATGATGATTTCCAAAGATGACTGCTATGAGATTCTCACCGCACTTTTTAGACGGCTCCAAACTCAAAAAGAAGATGACATTGTTAGTGTTCGATCAGATAATGGAACATAATTTAAGAACAACGGTGTTGCTCAGTATTGTGATGACCACGGGATTGATCACAATTTTTCCACATTGGTGTTCCACAACAAAATGGAGTTGTGGAAAGGAAGAATAGGACGTTGATTGAAATTTGGAAAGACAATGATATACGAGCGAAGCTACCTCGGTATTTTGGGTGAAGCAATCAATACCGCATGCTTCACTCAGAACCGCTCCCTCATCAACAAAACCTATAATAAGACTCCCTATGAGCTTTGGCGAGGAAGAACCCCCAACATTGCATTCTTCAAGATCTTTGGCTGCAAATGCTTTGTCCTCTACAACGGAAGAGAAAATAGAGGTAAATTCGGAGCCAAGGCCGATGAAGGTATTTTTGTTGGGTATGCTAAACATTCTAAAGCTTTTCGTGTTTTCAATAAAACTAGTTTAAAAATAGTAGAGTCTGTCCATGTTACTTTTGATGAGCATTCTCTCCTTGAGCCACATTTGGCTCCAAATGTTCTTGATGATTTTGTTGAGCATAATGAACCGGGTGAACCTCAAACCGCACCCGAACCTCAACCTCAAAATCCGGCACCCTCAACCGAAATTCCCAAAACCGCAATTTTGAAACCGCACTGAAGATCCCTCTCCGGATGCAACCCCAAAGGAAGAAGAAGTTGAGAATTCCCTATCCGGCTTATAGAACCTCTTCGTCAACTAACCTTCCATGACTTATTTGAAGGATCTAACGATGTTCCAATTGAAGATCTTGACAAACCTCGATTCAACCGGACTTACCCCAGGAGGTTCGTGAAGTCGGCGGTCACCCCCTCACAAATGTGATTGGTGATCCGTTTTCCGGTGTTCAAACAAGGAGATCAAATTATGACGAGCATACATCTCTTTTATCTCAAGTTGAACCCAAGAAGATTGATGAAGCACTCCAAGATTCCGGTTGGGTCATTGCTATGCAAGAAGAACTCAACCGGTTTGAAAGATGCAAGGTCTGGACTTTGGTGCCTAGACCTCAAGATCAAGGAGTGATAGGAACTAAGTGGGTATTTAGGAACAAGATGGATGAGAATGGAAGCATCACTAGGAATAAAGCAAGGTTGGTTGCACAAGGATATAGGCAAGAAGAAGGAATTGATTATGATGAAACCTTTGCTCCGGTTGCAAGATTGGAAGCTATCGAGAATCTTCTTAGCCTACGCCTCTTTCAAGCATTTCAAGTTATATCAAATGGATGTTAAGAGTGCATTCCTCAACGCGAGGCCCAAGAGGCAGTGTATGTTGCCCAACCACCTGGATTTGAAGACTCCAAATTTCCCAATCATGTCTACAAACTCCGAGAAAGCTTTGTATGGACTTAAGCAAGCTCCAAGGGCATGGTATGAGACTCTTTCTAAATTTTTACTAGAAAAGGGATTTAAACGGTAAAATTGATACAACTCTTTTTATTGCCAAATATAATGAGCATACTCTACTTGTTCAAATTTATGTCGATGATATTATTTTTGGTTCTACTAATGAGTTACTTTGTAAGCGTTTCGAGAAGCTAATGAAAAGCAAGTTTGAGATGAGCATGATGGGAGAATTAACATTCTTCCTCGGGCTTCAAATCAAGCAATGCGAAGAAGGTATTTTCCTCAGCCAAGCCAAATACACCAAGGAGTTGATAAAGAAGTTTGGATTAGAAAATGCTAAAGCATATGATACTCCTATGGCCACCGGCAATAAGCTAGATAAGGATCTCAAAGGTAAGAAAGTTGATCGAGACTTTATATCGAGGTATGATCGGCTCATTACTTTACTTGCTAGTAGGCCCGATATCATGTTTAGTGTCTCTGTATGTGCACGCTATCAAGCGAGATCCTAGAGAAGCACATCTTATTGCGGTCAAGCGTATAATCCGCTATTTATACGGAACCACTAACCTTGGACTTTGGTATTCCAAAGATTCGAATTTCGATCTTGTAGGTTATTCGGATGCAATTATGCGGCTTGTACTATTGAGGGAAAAGCACTAGTGGTACTTGTCATTTCCTCGGGAATAGACTAGTTGCTTGGGCGGCCAAGAAGCAAGCTTCGGTTTCGGTGTCTACCACAGAGGCCGAGTATATTCTTCTTGGTAGTTGTTCTTTGTCAAATCCTTTGGATGAAGCAGCAGTTGGTGGACTATGGAATCCATGAAGGGAATTGCCCCATCATGTGTGACAACACTTCAACAATTTCAGTCTCCAACAACCCTGTCATGCATTCCAAGACCAAGCATATTGATATCAAGTATCATTTCCTCAAAGACCATGTGGAGAAGAGGAATATCCATTTAGAGTATGTGGGGACAGATAATCAAATTGCTGACATCCTCACCAAGGCTCTTGACTCCAAGAGGTTTTCCTTCCTCAGAGGAGAAATGGGTATGCTTGAACTTAAATGATTCCATACTTTTTATTGACTAACTTGTGTGTTGAGTTTAGGTTGTATTTCTTATTGAAAATTTCAACCGCATCATTGTTGAACCGCGGTTATTCAAACCGCTTGAGTAGTCAATCGCCTATGTGGTCAACCGCGTATTACCAACCGCATAATGCTTCTGACCGCTCCATCTTCAACCGCCTTCATCATATGGTATTTTCAAAAACAATTTTAATTCTTTTCTTAGCTTTAAAGAAGCTAAGCGGTTTTAAAACTCTTTTCAACCGCACTGCCACGTGGACCCCAGGTAAGTTCCTTTATTTTTATTTTAGTCCACATTTTGACATAAGGGCATTTTTGCAAATGTTTTCCCACGTTATTTCAAAATTTAAATGCATTTAATGCAAAGGGAACATTAGCATTTAAAGCTATCTTGTCAGCCGTCATTGGCAATAGAGAAGAAGATGAAAGGGTGCAACAGAGGAATGATTTCTTTTATGGGAAAATCAAATAGTCTCTTCAACTGTCCTTTACTTGAAAACTTTCCTATAAATAAAAACCAACTCTTACAATTTTAACTTTCCAAACTCTGTCACTCTCTGCACCGTCCTTTCCTACCAAACTTCATCTTCTCTCTCTCTCTCTCTAAAAATCTTCAAAAACTTAATCTTTAAATCTTGAATCTTCAATGGCACCTAAAGCACCATTCACTGATATGGTATGTCTTTCTTAACTTCATCTCTCTTCATTTATGTACAAATGTCTATGAATCCGCCATTAATGGACCTTCAAGCTTCGAAACCCTTGAAGAGATTTTTGTTCATAACTGTCTATTTAGTTGATCATTTTGCATGATTTCAGTTGGGTTATGCTCGGAATTGTTGTTAGATTCTTTATATGTAATTTATTTTACGATCAACCAATGATTTGAACACTGATTTTGGATTTTAAAATTTTCTTATTCGAAAACCCATTTGAGTGTTCTTGCTTGTTCTTGGTGATTCTGAGCAAAGTATGAATTTTTAAGGTTATATTGTTAATCTACTGCTCAATGTGATCATTTTGACATGTTATTTGTTGATTTTGGTGAACTTTTGTTGAATCTCTGTTTTTAGTGTTCTTCGTGTTCATCATGCCTTCAACATGACTGTTCATATGCCATGTTAAAATTGTCACATGTTTTGGTTCATTTGATTTTCACACATGTTTTTATACTTAGAAAATTTTTCTATAAAATTTTTATGCACTATTGTGAATAATCAACCGCATGCCTTGATTGTTTGGAACCGCATTCATGAAAACTCCTTGATTTCAACCGCATGTTCTCTTCAAACCGCATTCACTTTTGAACCGCATGCAAAATATGAACCGCCTGTCATTTTGAAACCGCATGCTAAGTTTGTTTGAGATATTACTTAGTATATGGGCTGGACACCATAACCTTCCTCTCCAAGCACCGCTTGCAGTGTGGGATAAACTTGGATTACAATGCCACGTACTAGTATAATCTTTTACATATTTTCTAAGTGTTTTGTTGTGTTCACAATTTACTTGAGGTTTGGAGTTCTCAACATTTTCAACCGCATCAATTGCCAACCGCATAGATGCCCAAACCGCTTGTGAATTGTGAATCACTGTTTGGATCTAAACCCTTTGTTTCATTTTGTAGGATCCTAAGTTCTTTCTACCAGGATATGAGATTAATGAGACTGAGCTCCAAGGAGATGCTCTTGGTAGAGAAATGATCAGAAGACTCACTTCCTCTGGAATCCTCCCTCTCTTCAACAAAGGCCAATCTTATATCATTCCTTCCTTTGTGGATCAGTTCTACTCCTCTGCTGTTCTAGGAGACAGAGTATTATCAGATGGCACCAAGATCAAATGCACTGGTCTGTTGAAGGCTTCGATATATCCATTGATCATCTGGATATTAGAAGTACTTTTGGATTTCATGTTTCTGGATGCCCCATGGAGGTTGATCAGGAAGTGTTGGATGCAACCGCTCTATCAACAGTCAATCTGACTTCTCTCTCTGGTTATTACAAAAAGAAAGCAAGGAGGGAATTTGGTGAGCTTATGAGCCACTTGGGCTATTTAGTAGGAATGTCTGTGTGTGGTAAGACTGGCAACCACAACAACTTCACTACTCAGCAATGGATTTACTGCTGTGCCATTTACAATGGAATTAAGCTGAATTGGCCCAAAATTTTGATGAAGGAACTGGCTAGTTCTATTGATGCATATCAATCTAGGATCAAGAATGAGCATCAAAGGTGGAGACCATTCTGCAGGCTCCTAACCGCATTGTTTACAAGCTATCAGCACTTAGAGGATCTCAGACTCTCAACTCCTGAGTTATCAGTATCAATGGGTGAAGGTGACTCCCTTGGAACCAGGGTTTGTCACAACTTCAGATACTCTTTTGGAGATACCCAGTATAAATTCCTATATGATGCTGATACTCTCAACCCCAAGGAGTTCTATGTTGAGATGTCTCCTGCAACCGCGGTTACTGCTCTAGGAAAGGCAATCAAGAAGGCCTCTAGAAGGAAAAACATTGTCCTAGAACCGCAGGCCAAGAAGCCAAGGACCGCACCACCTCAACCGCGTGCTCAAACCGCAGGTGCTAGTCAAAGTGCTAAGCCTCAGGAGAAATTTGGTTTGAGAGATGAGCCTACTGATGAGGAAGAAGAAGAGGATGCTGGAGTTGCTCCTTTAATCAAGAAGGCAAAATCTGTGAAGACTGCTACTGCCAATCTCACTGAGGAAGATAAAGCTGCCTTTTACAAGGCAAAGCTGGACAAGTTGGAAAGAAGGGCACTGAGGAAGGCCGCCAAGGGAAAGAAACCACCTTCTAAACCGCTTGCTACCTCTCAACCGCAAGCTCAAGTTCAACCTCCTGTCTGGCCGCAACCCCAACCGCAACCTACTCCTCAATCCCAACCGCTTCAAACTCCTCCAACCTCACCTATTCAAACCTCTTCCCCAATTCCTACCCAACACCTTTCTCCTTCCAAATCTCTTTCTCCCAAACCGCTCTCTCCCTCTCCACCTCCTAAAACTGCAACCTCTCAGGGGGAGAATCCCAAGAAGAGGAGGTTCAAACAAATGGCCAAGAAAACAACTCCTCCAAAGAAACACTATCTTCACACCATTGCCAAATCCAACATCAAAATACCTGGTGAAACCTCCTCATATTTTGATAAATCCTCCTCTCAAACCAATTCAAATTCATCATCCCCTTCTGAATTTCAAACCCCTCAAAATCAAGCCACCTCAAATCCCAAAGCCTTCACTGAATGGACATCCAAGCCATCAGCAGGCCCAGCCCATTCAACCTCTAGACTTAGAACTCCAACTCCTTCACCACAAAATTCACCCTCACACCATTCATCCCCTCATATATCAAACCGCACCCATAAATCCCCTTCCAAATCACCTTTCTCTTCCCCACAAAAATCCCATTCAACTCATTCCAACCCAATCACTTCAAATCCTCCTACCACCTCCATACCTATCCCAACCGCCCCTATCCCAACCGCCCCCATCCCAACCGCCCCCATACCAACAGCCCCCATCTCAACTCAAACCTCATCCCCTTACACAATTCCTGCCTCACGCATTTTCCAAACCCTATTATCTCAAATGCCTCAAACCGCTCCTCCTACTTATTCTGAACCGCCTCCTTCCTTCACCTTTATTCCTTCATCATCAACCGCTACTCCACCAACTGACTACTCCCAAATCCTTTCTACCCTTAATCTTATCCAATCTCAACTACTCATAAACCAAGGCCACATTATCAAGTTAACCGCTTCAAATGCCTCCCTTGAGTCTTCCAACCGCTCCCTTCAAAAGTTAGCTGAATCTCAATCTCATTTGATTGCCTCTCAAACCCTTCAAATGGCTGATCATAAGAACTCCCTCAAGAGTTTTGCTCAGAGGCTTGATGCCATTAAGGGGGAGAAGGACTTAGCAAACATTGTCAAATCCTCAGCTGAGTCAAGGTTTCAAGAAGGATCTAGCTGAAGGTGTTGTTCAAATTCAATCATTTGGAGATTCTGATCTCAAGGAAATGATTTCTCAGCTTGCAATCTCTCCAAAACCGCCTTTGATTCCCTTCAAGCTGAATTCCTTAAATCTGTCAATTCTCAACCGCCTTCTACTCAAGACCTTCAAACCTCCTGGAATGCGGTTGAAGCAAATATCCTTCTGGAAATTGATAATGTCAAAGAGAAGTTGGAGATCAAAACAAACTCCCTTGATGATGCTTTGATGGCCAAGTTGAATGAAGTCAAGGATGAATTCAATGACCGCCTTGAAAATATCAAGTTAGGATTCACCACCAAACTTGAAGCCACGATCAATGAGCTGAAATCCTCCATCCAAGTATTTGTGAATCTTGATGAAATGACTGAAGCCATCTCTTCCCGGACAGCGGCCAGGTTCGGGGGAGGTTCAAACTTTGTACAATTCTTTGAACTCCTCCTTTCACACCTTAATTGATGAGCTATCGATCAAGTGTCGATAACTCCAAGGCGATCTCGATGCCAATCTCAAGATTGATTCTCAAGCAAATATTTTAGAGAGATTGGTGACCGCTCAAGGAAGGACCGCGAAGAGGTGAGAAAAATTAGAAAATCCCTGAAGTACGAAACCTCTGCATCAAATCTTGCAAGGAACCCTGAGATCAATCAACCGCAGCAGCAGCAGAATGGTCAAGAACCGCATCAACCCTAAACCGCTATTGCTCTGTATTTTTTTAAACTCTTTTGTTGTTGGACCGCACTCTCTTTGTATTTTCTTTTGTCCAACATTTTTGTAACCCTGTAATTTTCTTTCATTCCTGTTTTGTAACCTCTTGAGGAATTAATGGAAATTGCATCATGGTTCCAAAAACCTTGTTCATATCAAACTGCTTGTTTGTAGAACAATGAAACCTCTTATGGTTTTAAACCTCATTCAAATATTTTTCAACTTAAAATCATATTTTTGAATTGAAGTTTAAACATTCAGTTTAAACCGCACTTTGAACTTAAACTCATATTTCTTAAGTGCACTGAATGCATTTCTCTACTTTCCATATTGTAAGTTTTTATCTCTTAGAAAGTATAGAAATCTATAGCTTAAGCTAAGTGTGTGCATTGACTTGGGACATGAATTACCATGTTAATTCTTATGGACATGTTTTTACCAAGAACAATGTTTGCTTTAGTTATAGTAGGTAATGGCATCAATCAAATAGGGGGAGATTGTTGGGTATGCATGTTTTAACCCTCCTATATTTGTATTAGATTTGATTGATACCATAACCTCCTGTCTATTTTAAGGACTTTAGGACCCTATGTAATGAAGCTTAGACTTCAATTCTTAGTTAAGTCCATTTTATAGATTAGGCTTGAAGACTGGCACAGACTCATTGGAATTGAGAGTTGCGGTTCGAAGTTTCAAACCACTTCTTTGGAACCGCCCTAGCAAAACCGCCCTTAGCATTTGCTTGGTGAAATCCTTTGTTTGAAACTACTCTTGAACTACTCAAGTGCAACCGCCCTATGATGAACCGCACCTTGCAGCTCATTATCAACCGCACTTTGCAACCTCACTGGAGTTACCAACCGCACTTGTCAAACCGCCTGTACTCCAGAACCGCCCCAATGATTGAGACTTGAAGTGAACCGCTCTTTGACCTTGTGATCCACATCGGCCAATATCCAATGTCAACCACCTTATCTTGTCACGTGATTCAAAGTCGAGAAGATGCACGAGGATCTTGAAAAGGTGACAGTGTCCAAACCTCATTGCTTGCATTTGGAGCATTATCGCCTTTATGCGCAACTACTGTACCAAAGGACAAAAGTGGTTCTTTGTGGACCAATAAGAAAGCATCAAGTACCGTCCTTCAACAATTTGTGTCCAACGGCTACATTTTGGATGCTTGGGTATAAATACCCCCAATCTTCTCCATTTGAAGATTGCTTGAAAAATTGAGAAATCGTGTTCATAAAGGCTACGCCTAGAATTATTGACCCTTTGAATCTTCATCTTCATACTTCAAGAAATATTCCTAGCCCGTAAATCAAGCCTTAACACATTCAAGAATCATTGAGCTCTACATCTCACATGATTTAAAGAGCCTTGATCTTGTTTCTCACACACACACCTCTCTTGTCTAAACACATAGTTTATTCATTTGAGATACACTGGTTATAGTTTTGGATTTGTTCTTCATAGAAAAGATTTTATTGTACTTTGTAATCTCACAATACTTAATATAAAATCTCTCTTAGAAATCCAAGACTAACCATCTTGGTAGTGGACGTAGATCGTTTATCGATTGAACCACTCCAAATAGCGTGTTCTTACTTTCTGCATTTATATTTCTTGTGCTTGCTAATTATTTATCTTTGTCTCTGTGTGATCTTTATTTAGCTATCCATTATTGTGAAATAGTGTTTGGAGTTAACAAAGTCAAAACCACACGTGTTTGTAAAACTGCTCTTCCCAAAACCGCACCACCAAAACCGCATTTTACAAACCGCCTCTCAAAACCGCTTTACACTCTATTATTCATTGTGCATTTTACACTATCACTTGCAGTCTATTATCAACTGCAAGAGGATTTTGTAAGCAAGAGGTTCAGTCTTTAAAAGAGGGCGAAAAATTTTAAACAGCTATTCACCCCCCCCTCTAGCTGTATTTTCACCCTTGTTGCCACCTTTGGGACCAACACAGAACAAATCAGATGGGAATTTGAGTGCCAGTGTATGTGTATTTGAGTGCCAGTGTACATGATTTTGAATGCCAGTTCATGTTTTTTTGAATGCCAGTGCTTGTGTTTTTGAGAGTCAGCAAAAATATTAGTGTAACAATGTGCCGGTGTTAGTGTAACAGAGTGCCAGTGTGAAGAGTGTCAGTTCATGTATATAAAAGTGTCCATGTAAAAGTGTCAGTTTAACAAAGTGTCAGTGCCAGTTTACACTGGCACTTTGTTAAATTGGTAATGGAACTTTTTTCACTGGCATTTTGTTATACATGCACTGGCACTTTATCACACTGGCACTTTGTTAAACAGGCACTAGCATAAACGGGAAAACTCAAAACACGTTTTTCCTAAGATGCACCCAAGGGGGGGATACATGACGGGGGAAACTCAAAACACGTTTTTCCTAAGATGCCGGTCCATGTTTTTTTTGTATCAAATGGTATGGTGTGGGGCGGAGGGAGTATATAGATTTCAACACTCTAAAACCTAGTCATGTATGGCCCCCCCTTGGGTGCATCCTCCTCATATGACCATTGACCAACAACCCTAATACACCCATTATATTTTTTTGCCGGAATCTGCATATTTCAATCAATCGCCGGTTAAATCCCAGTCAAACCCATATCGGGAATTCCGATTATTTTTTAATCCCAAACCCAGAAAATCCAATCTTTTCCGCCCCCAACTGAAATGCCTTTGCAAAACTTGCATCTGTTATAAATCTTACTATATCTTTTGAAACTGGGACGGCGTGGTGATTGGAAATAATGCCATTTTGGAGCCTCAACCATTCGCCAAGAGCCTATCGTGAAGCTTTGCACTTCATCAGTTTCCCCAGGTTCCAATCCAAGATTGCCTCCAGGGCAAATTTCTATGGTCCCACTTACACAGAATCTGGTGCCTCTGCTCATGTTTGGTTCGTCAAAGTTGTGTGCACATTATGTGTTCGATGTTCGTCCTCACTGAATATCTTTTATTCCGATTACTTTCGCAACAATTTGGGTTCTTTGATTGCTTTCGATGTGATTAAGCATGTAAATTTTAGTTTCAATAGCCCTAATTTAGCTCTTAGTTTCTTTCAGTTCACTAGGTTGAATTTGAATTTAGTTCATTCTTTGGATACCTATAACTTGCTCCTTAGGTCATTTTGTCAAATGGGTCTTTATGATTCAGCAAAATTGATTCTTGACTACATGAGGGTTGATGGGTATCTTCCCAATAGTTCGCTTGTAGGATTCTTGGTGTTGTCATTTGCCAATGCTGGCAGGTTTGAGATTGCCATGGAGTTATTGATTGGTTATGCTCAATCCGAGAATGGGAAAGTTTTGCCAGTGAGTTTTTTGGTGTTCAATAACTTGTTAAGTTTGTTGGTAAAGAGAAACAGGCCAGATGAGGCAGTTGTTTTCTTTAGAAACCATATCTTACGCTCGAACTGCTATGCCCCTGATACTTCTAGTTTTAATATTGTCATTCGCGGTCTGTGTAGGTTGAGAAAGGTCGATGAGGCATTTGAGATTTTTAGTGATATGGGCAGATTTAGTTGTTTGCCTGATATAATTACCTACAATACTCTTTTAAATGGGCTTTGCTGCCGAGGGGATGTGGATAGAGCACATGAGTTGTTGAAAGATATTTATCTACAAAGTGGGTTATCTCCAGATGTTGTGACATATACTTCACTTTTATCGGGGTATTGCAAATTGGGTAAGATGGAAGAGGCTTTGAATCTGTTTGATGAGATGATTGGTCATGCAGTCATGCCTAGTTTATTTACGTTTAATGTTCTTATTGATGGATTTTGCAAGGTTGGCAATATGGTGTCAGCACTGAGTATGTATGAAATGATGCTTGCTTATGCTTGTCATCCTGATGTTGTTACATTCACATCTATTATCTATGGTCACTGTCGCTTGGGAGAACTACACCAAGGATTGAAAGTTTGGTATGAAATGAAAGCAAGGAATTTACATCCGAACTTATACACATACTCTGTTCTTATTTCTGCTATGTGTAAGGAAAATAGATTGAATGAGGCTCGTAATTTATTGAAGGAGTTGAATTTGAGAGGGGATATAATCCCTCAACCATTTATTTATAATCCTGTAATTGATGGGTTTTGCAAAGCTGGCAATGTGGATGAGGCGAATGTGATTGTTAGGGAAATGGAGGAGCAGAAATGCAGCCCTGATAAAGTGACATTTACAGTTCTCATTATTGGGCATTGTATGAAAGGGAGAATGTTTGAAGCAATAAGTCTTTTTAATAGGATGTTAGCAGTTGGTTGTGTCCCAGATGCGATAACAGTAAATAATCTAATACCATGCCTTTTAAAGGCTGGTATGCCTAAAGAAGCCTTTGACATAAAGAAAACTGCAACTGAGGGCTTGAATTCCTTGCCATTTGCAAAGAGAAATACTGCATTCAAGACAACTTTGGATATTCCTGTAGCCGTTTGATTGATACTTGTGCACCTAAGAGTTGCTTGAGACCATTAAAGGGATTTGCACGACAATGCACAAAAGCATTATCTCATGGCATAAAAAGATGCAGTTGGTAAGTGCTTTTCCTCATTTTTTGAACTTAGTGTTCGTTGTAGTTCAGTTCCATCAATAATTATGTCTTCTCTAACCTTTTAACTTGATATTAACCTATTAGAATTTGTTTAAGCACTGCGAATAAGCACCTGATCATCAGACAGATGGAAATATTACTATCTATGAAGACTGCTCAATAAATCAACTTGTCTAACCTTTAACTTGATTTTAGCCTATTAGAATTTGTCGATAAATAGAACTATTAACCACTTTAGTGGTTCACCCTGTGTCTACTTGTATAGTTGCTCATCTCTGGTGGTGATGTTGCCTTCATATGAGTTTACTTGGATTAGATGATAATATGGCGTTGATTAGAGCGGAGTGGTGGACAGATATTCATGTGGGTGGTGGTATTCCTGTGTGTCTACTAACCTTTAACTTGATCTTTTTTCAATTTTTCTATTTTATTTTATTTTTCTTCTTTTTCCACAATTATCTTCCCACCCATTTCTTCTTTTAAATTGCTTCTTAGTTTTTTTTCACATTTTTCTCTGATGATTATATATAGCGAATCATGTTAGCTGTCCCCAAATCATTTTGGGACTAAAGCTTTGTTGTTGTTGTTGTTGTAATCACGAGCAAGTTGAAAATGAGTACATGGAAAGTGTAATTGATTAGTCCTGTCCCCTTAAAGTAGAGCTTGGAAGATAATCAGTCATGAGTTAATTATGTTAACTGCTTGAGTCATCTCTACGATAGGCTGAATTGGTGTAACCAGCTTGATGACTTCATATGGCTGCCATCTCTGTACTTGGCATCATAAGTAACTGTGGTTCATAACTGTCATCTATGTATGTTTTCTTTTACAGTTGTCATAATTAGTTGTGCTCCAAGTGCTTGAAAAAAAATTATTTTTATTTTTGTTAGGCATTCCTCTTTTCTTGTGGTCATTTGCATTGCCTTCTTAAAAAGCCTAACATTTTTCGTTCAGAAACAGAGATGCTATTTCTGCACGTCAGAGGTTGTTATTTTTCTGAATGATTATTTGAACTCCATTACTTATTTTATGTTATCCTATTGATGTATGCATTGTGGTGTTGATGTTTGTGATTTCTTTGCAGGCACAATTTGAAGGAACCTTTCAGCTGACAGCTTAGTCCTGCCCCAAGTGCTCGCTTCTCTTCTCTTCTTTTGATGCCAATGGCGAGGTAGACCCTGCTTGAAGTTTCCCTTCTAGTTGTTCCTGCTTTCAATACTTTCCGGCTATACTTCCCTCCCACTTTGATATACCCAAAATGAATGTCCGAAAAAAATTGCAAATTTACTCTTGATCAAGAGCAAATCTGAAACTTTTTGGAAATTCATTTTTGGGACAGAGGGAGTACAATTTAAATAAAATTACTACTTGCTTCAAGAATCTGATTCTTCATGCTTAATGTAGAATGCCATGATTTGTAAATGGGTGATCTCTTAAACGTAGCTCATGATAATGTCCACGTGGGGAATCTTCTCCTGTAGCTCACCATGCTAGCAGGAAACACTTGACATTTAACAATATTTTCTAGTGGTCGCTCAATTTTTATCAGTTGAAAAGTATAGTTTCAGTGAAATTAGCTGCATTAAATATAGCATCCAGGGACTTTACAGTTCTCTTTTTGGGCTGGCTCGTCTAATTCACATATCTATCTACAATCAGTTTTTCATTTATGGTGATTGAAAAGTGAAATTTCCTTCTTACTCTAGGGGCTCGTTTGGTTGCCGGATAAGGATTAGCAGTATTATTAACGAGGGGATTATTATGGAAGGGATTAATAATACTTCCCTGAGATTAGTATAATTAGTGAGGGGATTAAGATCTAATCCCAATAAATCGGCTTAATTATCCGGATGCCTAATTTACAACCAACGCCCTCTTAATAAACCTTTTTAATCCTGGTGAATGTTATCCCGTCTTAAGCCTCCTAACCAAACGGCCCCTAGGTTCTCCAGATTATGGTAGTTGTATTTGCTGTATGATACTATTATATGTTTTGTGTTTGCTAGTTAATCAAATATTCACACTACATGCATAAATTTATTATTTTACCTATCATCTTTCTCTCTTTACCTTTTTCTTCCCTCATGTATATTGATGCATTTCTGTGATTCTGGAAATTCAGTTGCATATAAAATGTAATCTGATTTAATGGCACGGTCTCCTACTGCCAGCATCCGGAGCACTAAATATGGAAGCAGCCTTGTGGACTCCATTAATTCCGGGAAGATTTGGTCAAAATTCTTTTCCAGCTATGCTTGCTGTGAAAGCTCACCGAAAGCTGCAAAAATCCAGTAGGAAAATAATCGGTGTTCAAGATCAACAGAAAGCTGTATTCGTACAAGATCTTGTTTAGGATTGTTTGCCTCCGGAACTTTGATGCTTTTTTTTCAAAGGTGAAGCTTTTGAACTCTTATTGCAGTTGTTGGTGTCCAGTCCACTATCTGTTCCTTCATAACACATGTCTTGCACATTTCGTCCATATTTCCGTCTTTATCTAGTTAATTAATCTTCATATTTCTAAATCTTGAAAATCTTTTGCATTTCCTTCTGAGATCCGAAGCTTCTCTTTTAAATATCTAAAATGTGTTTTGAGACTCGTAACTTTACCTTGTTCCAGCAGGCATATAGGTTATCGGCAAGCATTACATGAGCAGAGGCGAGGCGCATTTTGTCCGTCCCCATTAATGAGTGCGTGCAGAAGAGAGAAGTAACCCTTGATATAGCCCAAAGTGATACACCTGGTGAATTCATAAGCTTAGTCATGGGAATCCCATAGAAACAAAACGGTCCCTATGTTAATTTAGCTGGTGCTGTTTATTTCATTATTGACATCACATTTATATTGTACACAGTTTTTGTAATGGCAATGTAAAATATATATTATTATATATACTCCGATATAAATAAATTCATGAGATCAACTAACATTGTTGATAGAACTCCAGCGATTTTAGAAATGTGATTATTTGTTTGTGAGTTGTAAAAGGTCGGTGACGTAGCGGAAGAGTTATGGATAGTTTGAATGTTCGCAATTATCATTGATTGATTTTCAACATTCGTTAATTTTAATTTGTTAAAGGGAAAATTACCATCGGGTCCTTCATTCCAAGTGAAAAGATCAATTTAGACAAGTATTTTAAAATTTAACCGACTAGTCCGGCATCATAATTAAAATTTCATCTAGTCCTTCGCTACCCAACACACCCTCCCCTCTCATCCACACACCACACACACTCTCTCTCTCTCTCTCTCTCTCTCTCTCTCTCTCTCTCTCTCTCTCTCTCTAATTTCTCTCTACTTTCTGTCTCTCTCTTCTTCATCTCCGGCTATCTTTCGCCTCCCATCGTCGGCGACCACTTCGGTATAAGCCCATTCATAACGATTTGACCAGATCTGCTCTTTCTACACATCCGATCTGCTCTTTCTACAATGATTGGGTCATATATGCTCTTTCTATAATGATTTGGCCAGATCTGCTCTTTCTACGCCTCCTTCATCTCCGACGATCTTTAATTTTTGTTGATTTTCTTTCAATTTTTTCTCACCTTCTGATCTCACTCTTAATCGCGATCCAGAAGATCATCCTCCCACCGATGACGACAAGCTGAAGCAAACTCTCTCTCTTGAGTTTCAAAATCTGACGGTGAAAGATGCCGTCGACATCGGGGAGGGCGAGCAAATGGCCGTCGACGAGGACGATGCAGCTCTTGGTCGATCGCCTGCTTCAGTTCCCAAGATTTATGTACGAAACTTAGTTAATTTAGAAAAAATTGGGAACTTGTGGTCTTGCACAAATGTAAAGGAAGCTAAAGTCAAGTTGATCTTTTACATTTATGTTTACATCTGTGTAGTAGTACATATTTTTTTAAATGGAAAAATTTGAAGACATTTGATAAGTGACTATTACATAGTCATTTATCCTAAGATTTATATACATTTACATGGATAAAACATCATTTCTCATAGCATTTTTAGTACTTTTTACTTACTTTTTCTATTTTATTAGATTTTACGCTTTTGGTATGTTTTATACATTTTAGACAGGTTTTTAGAGTCTTTCCATGATCAAAAAGATACTTGGACACTTTGGTCCAAAAGGATGGAGGAGCACCAAGCAAATTGAACACATAAGCTGAAATCCAGGAGGAGCGGCCATGCAGCAAAGTCTGGAGCGGCCGTGCATCATAGGCCATGACAGGCCATCTTAGGCCCCAAAACTTGGAGTGGCCGAGCCACGACCTGGCCTGGCCGTGTCAACCTTGGAGCGGCCGTGCAGCTAGTCTTGGAGCGGCCGTGCAAATCTTCCAAATTCAAATTCAAATCTGGCGCCAAGGGTGCACGGCCGTGCAAAATCCTTGACACGGCCGTGCAAAGTGGTGACGGCAGATTAAAAGGCACCTTTTGGAAGCACCTTCTTGAAGAGTTCCCTCCCCCTTATAAAAAGACCATTTGTAATCAGTCTTATATACAATTTTACAGACGAAAAACATACAGAATTTTAGTGATATTCCATTGTATAGCACTTGTGATATCAATTTCCAAAGATCATTTGAAGATCAAAGTTCATATTTTGTTCTTGAAGTACTTTGGAGAAAAGCAATAAAAGTGAAGCATCATTTCAGCCATTTGCCTTCTATTTCATCATAAGTTTTCTTACTCTCTCCTTAATTTTAATTGCTTATTTGTTCTAGATGGCTAGTGAGTAAATCCCCCTTATTCTTGGGGTTGGAAACTCAAAAGCATATATGTTCATCATCTAAAAATGAATAGTCTTGTCTTCTTTCTTCATCTAAACAATTTCTCTATATTATTCTCAAAATGCCTTACATTTTGGAGACGTCCAATTTGTATGATTCAGTCAATTGAGAGAAGTACCTAGCGAAGAATCTCGATTGACGGAACCATATAAAGAAACTAGGTTCCATTGATCACGAAAGTAGTTCAACGGCCCAGGGATGTTCCTTTAATGGAAAGTATGTTGACTCTCGTTCTTAGTGGATTCTTACTAATTATGGTCAACTAGAGATAAGCCGAAACGCCCGTTTGTGACAGGGCGGGGATAACGTAAACGAAAATCTCAAACAGTTAGGACATAATTAGTGAAGAATACAACGCTACTGCCTTGACCGTGAGAAGTAGCGTAAGCCTAACATACCATCCTTGATTTAAATGAAAACCTTTATTTCTAAGACAATGTCAATTTGATGAACAATATTATGTGTATGATTTTCAATTCCGAGAATGCTTCTCTTTATAAGAGTTTTATTAAAATATTTTCTGTTTATGTTCTTCTTATTTTCAAAATCAAAACTTCATCTCCCCCCAATCTTTTCTATAAATCTAAAGACAAAAATATCTCCAAAATAAACCCTATTTCTGTGGGATCGACCCGTACTTGCACCCGCTATATTACAATAGCCCGTGCGCTTGCGGATATAAATAAACCGTTAGGTTTCGACCGAACAAGTTTTTGGCGCCGTTGCCGGGGACAACGGTTTATTTTAAATTTTTGTCTTTACTTCATAATTTTTTTTTATTTTTATTTTGTTATTTCTGTTTTATATTGTTTTGCTCTTTACTTTCGATAAATTGTTGCGTTTAATCTTTCTCTAAGTGTTTTTCTCTTAGTGTATGAAACGGGCTCGGACATTCTTTGAAAATTTTGATCCGGAACCCGAAAGAAGCTTTCACGAGAGACTAAGAAGATTTAGAGAGACCTTAAAGAAACATATGGAAGGAGAACCGCAAGCACCGGCTAAGACCCTACGGGACTTTGTTAATTCAAGTACCCCGGGAACTAGATCTCCTATTGTTGTGCCGAATGCCGGAGCGGCACACTTTGAGATAAAGCCGCAGCTACTGCATATGGTTATGAATAACCAATATAGCGGCACCGCTTTCGAAGATCCCCATCTACACATCCAAACATTTCTTGAATATTGTGATACCACACGTATTCAGAATGTTACCCCGGAAGCGATTCAGATGCGCCTTTTTCCTTTCTCTCTTAAGGATAAGGCGAAACAATGGTTGAATTCGGTCCCCCAGAATTCATTAACAACATGGGACCAAATTCAAGAAGCATTCCTTGATCGATTTTTCCCAACAAGCAAAACTGCCCGGATACGCACAAAGATCACTAACTTTTGTCAAACGGATAGTGAGACTTTGTATGATGCATGGGAGCGGTTCAAGGAACTTCTCAGAATGTGTTGTTCACACCTTCTACAACGGTCTCATATTCAAGACAAGAGAGACTATTGATGCCGCTGCGGGAGGAGCATTGATGAACAAGGGAGTCGATGAGGCATATGACCTTATCGAGAACATTGCATTGAACCATTACCAATGGTCAAATGAGAGGGAGCAACAACAAGGTACGTCCGGTAAATATAATGTTGATGCAGTTACTCTTCTCTCTTCTAAAGTTGACATGCTTTTGAAAAAATTTGAAAATCTTAATGTCAATCACATTGCTAGTGTAAATGTGTTATGTGAACTATGTGGGTCTAACTCACATAGTACGGATAACTGCGAGTTACTTGATGTTACCTCTAACGATCAAGTGAACTTTGTAAATTTTTTTGGACAAAAGGGGAGGATGTATTCTAATACATACAATCTCGAGTGGAGGAATCACCCCAACTTTTCCTATAAGAATAACAACGTTCTTAACCCGCAACCATCTACACAACCCCCGGGATTTTCACCTAAGAATTTCAATAACAATGCAAGTACCTTCCCCCCTAAATCAAAATTGGACCTTATAATAGATTTCGTAGTGGAAAATAAAAATTCCCAAAAAAAGGTCAATAATGAATTTAGAGAATGCTTTAAACTCTCAATGCTAGATTGGATAACTTGGCAACGCATAATAAGATGCTAGAGACTCAACAAGTTCAATAGGCTATCTCAATGAATAGGTCACAAGGGAGTCTTTCCGGCCAACCTCAAAGGCCAAATGAGCAAGTTAACATGGTAAAAACTAGGGATGAGCAAGAAAAGATAGATGAATGTCCTAGGAATATTGATCATAGTCCAATCCCTTCGATGATTGTGACTATTCCGGGGACAGAATCCCCTAAAAAGGAAGACAAGGATTATGATGAATTTCTTGATAACCTAGATGCCATTAATGTCAACATTCCATATTTTAGAAAAGATGAAGATACGCCTTTAGCCGTTAAACATTTGAAAAAATTAATTTTTAAAAAAGAAAGGCTAGAAAAAAATGAGAATGTTATGTTGGCGGAGGAAATTGTAGACATCCCATTCTGAACTAATAATTCATGATTACACTACTCTTCGTCTCTCTTTTGTGTTTTGATGAAAGCATATCAGTTTCGTCATGTTTCGTTAAGTTTCTAACTAACCTCGTTAGTTTCGGACCTAACTGACTAACGGAATAACTGAAGAGGACAAAATAGTCAAACGACTAGTTATCTCGCGCGGAATATAGTGTCTCGCGCGAGACATCCCCTCGACAGGATGTGCAGAATCACTCTCCTTCTCCGTTTCAAACTCTTTTCTTGATAAAATCTTATCCCATCCGGGCATCCAATTGAATTTGAGTTCTGAAAGCTTCCTAGGAGTGTTTTACCTCTCCACCTCTACCTCTTAAACCCCTATAAATACTTGGTGATTTCCACTATTTCAAAGGTCCAGAATTCCACACAACACACACAATTTGTTGGTTTCTCTCCACGAAAGATTCCTTCAAATCACTCACAAAACCTCCCTAAAATCACCTAAAGTTTGTATATCAACCTTGTTGATCAACAAACATCCAAACCCGAATCAAAAATCAAGGCGAAGCTCCGTTCGCATCAAGATTTGACTCTCATATTGAGTTGAAACTCTGCCCAAATCACTTCTCGACCGAAAAGACATCTTAGAACCACGTTCTAAATCAAACACTCCCCAAACGCTAGGTAAATTCCTATACTTTTACTCTCTTCTTCTCAATCTCTCTCTATTGGCTTTTAGAGTGGTGTAATCCCATCAAAAGGATTGGCCTAGAGTCCCTTCAATCGATGAAGGCGATCTCGAAGCATACAATCCGACATTCCTAATCAAGAAATTGATTAGGGTTTTCTTATTCTATTGTTAAAAATAAAAAGATTGATAATACTCAATTGGCAAGACCGATCTTCGGATCGGGTGGAATGGATGCTCCTCGACCTACCCATTCCATAACTTAACCCCCGAACCCTCAAATCTCTTTTCAAATCAAAAAGATTTTTCTTATTGTTTTCCTAAATAAATAATAAGTGGCGACTCTGTTATTCAAAATTCACGCATCGCTACAGTGGCGACTCCGCTGGGGACAATTAATTAAGAGGGTTAGACTTGCGTTACAATTGAATATTATCAATCTTTTTATTTTTCTGCAAAAAACTGATTTTTCTGGAATGTTTTGGAATTTTTCGGCACTGTTTTCAAAAAAATAAAAAAATTACTGTGCGACAGTTTATCCCGCGCGAAATAACTTATCTCGCGCGAGATTTTCATTCGGCAAAAATCATTCCTGTTTGACGGCGCAGAGGCATGAAAGAAAGAAAAAATAATAAACAAATCTCTCCTTTTCTCCTTTCTAGCATGCAACTGTGGAGATTAAAATCAAAAAAAAAAAAAATCTTGGATCAGTCAACCCTTCCTCGAAGGTTTGACCAAAAAAAAAAAAACAGTTTCAAAAATTTTCAAAAAAATCCAGAAAATTCAAAAAATAAATATTATCTATATTTTGCTTGTGCTAACTTTATTTTGCAGGGTAGAATAATTTTAATTACTCGAACTATATAATTGCATGCGATTGAATTATTTTAATTTTTTACCGGTCCACGGAGGACTCGGGAGTTGTAATTAATTAATTTAATTCTCTTTCTCTATCTCCTTGAGTGGAACTACGACGGCCTGAGTCCCCACAAATTTGGGAGAAACGTAGGTAACCACTTGGTGCGGCCACTATCTGTTTTCTTTAGTTTTTAAAAAAAAAAATTTCTATTTTACTCTATCACCTAGATTGACTCTCACACACGTGCACTCATATTATAACTGTCATTGCACTGCATACACTTGATAAAACCCGGGACTCACACTAAGGACGGATGACGGTAACCACCTAGTCGTCGGTCTCTCCGAAGTTGGATCATCCCACTCCGCGTATTCAATCCATCTAGATTGTCATATCGTGGGGAGCCTAGCCTTCCAGCCCTGCATCGCCACATATCATGTAGATTGACTTTTTAAGACACTCCGTGACCGGTCGGTTTGATCTTGGAGTCCTTAGAATCCCTTGTCAAGATCTTCTTTTGTGCAATAAACCATGGAAAAGAAATAAAAAAAAATTGTCGCTTCGAAATTGTCCCTTCGGAAATGTCCCTATGGTTGTCCCTTCGAATTTGCCCCTAAAAAGAGAAAAATTTCTCACTAAATTTATTGCACAAAATTTGATGTTACTTGGGATGACTTCGACCCCTAGGTCCTTAGGTTTGGAATCTGAATGTTAGAAACCCCCAAAACGAATTTTCCGTCCGACCAAAATTAGGATTAAAATCAGAAAAATTATGACTTTCCGTGGCGTTGTCTCGCGCGAGACTGCTTGTCCCGTGCGAGACTTGTGTTCGGTCTATTCGTGTTTTGGCCAAACCCTTCAAACCTTCAAAGCCTTCATACAGCCTACTCAATCGACTTGTTGGGACTCGATCATGGTTTAACACGGTTGCTACACATCTAGGTTCACCACCAAAGTTCGACATCAAGGAAACTAGTTCTGTCACAATGGCTGATTCTTCTCCCAACACTCAAGCTACATAAGAGATCGATGCTCTAAAGGTCCGTCTAGAAGGGGAAGTGAATCAAATGGTCGGAGTGCATGCTCATGTCTTATTTACCCACTTCCAACGACAAATGGAGGGACAATTTCAAACTCGCCTACGAGCCCAAGGCGATTACTACAAGGAAGAGGTTGAAACACTTCAAACCCGTCTACAAGTACAAAAGGAATACTACGAAGAAGAAATAAAAGCACTTCGTACCCACCTACAATCTCAAGAGGAATATTGGGATCATGCCTACATTAATAGATTCAACCATTCCAACGCCGATAAATACCCTACTACTCCTCCTCCTAAGAAGAAAAGAAAGGATAGATACTATGACAAACTCGAAGGAATCACTCAAGAGGGTCTCCTTGACACCCTCGTGAAAGAAGGAAAAATTCGAACAAGAGAAGGTGTTCCTCCCAAGGATGTGGGTCCTGATCATGCTCATCACTTATTCTGCAAGTACCACAATTTCACCGGCCACGACACCAACACTTGCTACCACTTGAAGGACATCATCCAAGACCTCTTCGACAAAGGAGATCTAGAACGCCCCAACGTCATCAACAATCCTCTCCCTCATAATCCATGAAGAAGATGAAGCTCCGAGAAGAAAAGCTTCACTTAACACTTTAGGGCTACCACTATCCTCTCCCTTTCTCCTTTGATAGAAGTAGATTATGTTTTAAAATTTCCAAGTATGAACTCGAAGAGTCGTTCTGTCTTTCTAGTACTTCTCACCTCCTCTAGTTTGTGTCTTCTAAACTATCGAGTCTGTTTTAATTTCTTCAATTAATCAAAGAAATTTTCTTTTCCTAAACATTTTCCCTAAGGTTGTTCTACTTCATGAATATCATTTAATTCATGCAAAATAATGGACCCTCCATTCCCTAATCATCGCAAAAAATAGAGATTTCTAAGCGAGTTTAAGAAGAAGTTATCCTTAGGAAGCTTAAGGGCTAAACATTACCCCTACTGAAAGTCAAAAGTCAACAAAAGAAGAAAGCCAAAGGCGCTGCTATCAACATTCATCCCAAGAAGAGTGGGGCTACTCAATTCAAGGCTTTGAGAGTACAAAAATAAATAAAAAGCTCGCTAGGTCGAAACTCTTTAAATCGTGCTAGGCAAAATTTAGAGCATCAAAAAAAAAAAAGGAAGAAGAAGAAAAACTCTCAAGCCTTCATCGCCCCACAACAAGGATGGAATTTCAACAAAGGCAAGAAGGACTCTCCCACAAAAAAGAGAAGTCAAATGATACCAACAAAAGAAAAGAGGATTCCTCAATATCCTCTTATAACAAGTGAAGAAGACTTTCAGTATCATGAAAAATGTTTACCCTTAAGACCCTTAAGTCATACTAATGATTGGCTTTCTCCTCAAACTTATTTAGAAACTTCTAGATGATGCACGGTTCATTAAAAGGTAGAATAACTTTTCTAGATCTTTGAGCCAACTAGCATTTCTTGTCGAGTCTAGGGGCTTCCTCTTAGCCACTCTCATACACAATCCTGAAATCCAAGCATCAAAACTGGGGCTTCTTAACTTTTCCTCCCCCAGTCAATCTCTACTCCAACTCTTCAAAATAATCAAATCAGCATTAGGAGCTTTCCTCTTTGCTTCTCACTCTCATCATCAGAGAATACACTTCTTTAAAGAGTCAATGCTTGGATCATCTTCCAAATAATAGAGTCTGTCTCTCCTCAACTAAACTTGAGATCTCATCTTTCTCCTTAATGAGATTCTTCCAACTGAGTCCTCTTCGAGTACACATACTTTCAAAAAAAATGGCTCGCTAGGTTGAAAACTCGTGAAGAGCGACCTAGGCAAAAGTTAGAGCACAAAAAAAAAAGGAAAAGACGCAAAAGAGATTCCCGCTAGGTTGAAAACCCGAAAGGGCGGTCTAGGCAAAAACCAGGGTGCGTCACTAAGAAAAAAAAATCAAGGAGAAAGGGAGTATTCTTCAACCTTATTCATCGACTCATTGGATCTTTTTCAAATCAACAAGGAGAGTCTTCTTCGATCATCTTCAAATCAAGAGAGCAGCCTCACAAGTCTGTTCACAAAGTCATCTACCACTTGCAAGCATCTTGGGGCTTGAGACAGCAAAGGGCCTTAGACATAAAGCCATTACGACAGTCGACAGATGTGTAGTCGTTTGCCTCCTAGAGACACGACTCAAGGAGAAGTAAGAATGAAGATTCTCAACAGACCTAGATGTGTTCACACAAGGATACTCATCGAACGAAATTCTACAACAAAATTCAGCCTCGCTGACTAGCAACAAATTCTGCATAAACCTGATTTGGTCCCAACTTGTCAAACACAAGTTCGCTCATATATTTCACCCCTCTCAAATACAAATCCATACACATATCCCTACATGTCCATACACCATATACTCATACATAAACTCACTACCAAAATGACCAACCAGCCATTTACACGAACAGACGTGAGCACCACCAGGTAAGTCCAATTAAACAACTAAAATCTGAAAAAAAAAATCTACTTGGAATCTTTATGTGCTGACAGGTACAGAAAGGTAAGAATCATTCGGGTCTATCCGAGACCATCATGCATATATCGTTGCATTACAGGGGCCGACAGAACCTCCACCTCAATCGACAACTTCAAGTCCGTGACCTCGGCAACACCAGCAAAGTCTATGACGGCAGCGAACTTCAAGACCGTGACCTCGGCGACATCAACAAAGTCTGTGATGGCAGCAACCTCAAGTCCGTGACCTCGGCGACATCAGCAAAGTCTGTGATGGCAGCAACTACAAGTCTGTGACCTCGGCGACATCAGCAAAGTCTGTGACGGCAGCAACTTCAAGACCATGACCTCGACAACATCAGCAAAGTATGTGACGGCAGCAAACTTCAAGTCCGTGACCTCGACAACATCAAGAAATTCGCGGCGGCAAAGAACTTCAAGACCGTGACCTCGCAACATCGGCAAAGTACGCGACGGCAACTTCAAGACCGTGACCTCGGCAACATCAACAAAGTACGTGGCGGCAAACTTCAAGACCGTGACCTCGGCGACAACTTCAAAGTACGTGGACGGCAAGAACTTCAAAGTCTGCGACCTCGGCAACAACAGCAACGTCAGTAACCTCGGGCGGCGTACTTCAACAACTCCATCAACAAACAGGTATCTTCAGAATTGGGTCAAGTCCTTGATTCCTCAGTATGATTTTACCTTTTCAAAAAAAAATCCCTCTTCAATTTAAAAAAAAATGCTTTTCAAAATACCTAAAATAGCCTTTTTAGTGTTTTGGAGTCGAACTACGTTTGGTCTGATTCTCTCTTAGAGATACGTAGGCAGCCGTGCGGCACGACCATCCCAATATTCAGAATGATGTCTTTTCTATCGACGAAACTTCTTCTTTCATAAGACCTGTCGCCGAGGGGCTCTGTAGACACCCCATTCTGAACCAATAATTCATGATTACACTACTCTTCGTCTCTCTTTTGTGTTTTGATGAAAACATATCAGTTTCGTCATGTTTCGTTAAGTTTCTAACTAACCTGGTTAGTTTCGGACCTAACTGACTAACGGAATAATTGAAGAGGACAAAATAGTCAAACGATTAGTTATCTCGCGCGGAATATCGTGTCTCGCGCGAGACATCCCCTCGACAGGATGTGCAGAATCACTCTCCTTCTCCGTTTCAAACTCTTTTCTTGATAAAATCTTATCCCATCCGGTCATCCAATAGAATTTGAGTTCTGGAAGCTTCCTAGGAGTGTTTTACCTCTCTACCTATACCTCTTAAACCCTATAAATACTTGGTGACTTCCACTGTTTCAGAGGTCCAGAATTCCACACAACACACACAATTTGTTGATTTCTCTCCACGAAAGATTCCTTCAAATCACTCATAAAACCTCCCTAAAATCACCTAAAGTTTGTTTATCAACCTTGTTGATCAACAAACATCCAAACCCGAATCAAAAATCAAGGCGAAGCTCCGTTCGCATCAAGATTTGACTCTCATATTGAGTCGAAACTCTGCCCAAATCACTTCTCGACCGAAAAGACATCTTAGAACCACGTTCTAAATCAAACACTCCCCAAACGCTAGGTAAATTCCTATACTTTTACTCTCTTCTTCTCAAGAGTGGTGTAATCCAATCAAAAGAATTGGCCTAGAGTCCTTTCAATCGATGAAGGCGATCTCGAAGCATACAATCCGACATTCCTAATCAAGAAATTGATTAGGGTTTTCTTATTCTATTGTTAAAAATAAAAAGATTGATAATACTCAATTGGCAAGATCGATCTTCGGATCGGGTGGAATGGATGCTCCTCGACCTACCCATTCCATAACTTAACCCCCGAACCCTCAAATCTCTTTTCAAATCAAAAAGGTTTTTCTTATTGTTTTCCTAAATAAATAATAAGTGGCGACTCTGTTATTCAAAATTCACGCATCGCTACAGAAGTAAGCGCCGTTTTGCAAAATAAAGACCCTCCGAAATTAAAGAATCCGGGTACATTCACCATTCCTTGTTGTGTTGGCAGAATAAACATAGATAACGCTGTCCTTGACTTAGGATCTAGCGTTAGTATAATGCCATTATCGGTTAGCGAGAAACTTGGTATAGGGGAACTCAAACCCACAACCATAACTCTCCAATTGGCAGACCGATCCATTCAATACCCCGTAGGTATTATGGAAAACTTGCCTTGTCGAGTAGGGAACTTGATCATCCCTGTCGATTTCGTGATCTTAGATATGGCGGAAGACCACTATATTCCCGTCATTCTAGGAAGGCCATTTCTTGCCACTGCGGGGGCAATCATAGATGTAAAAAATGGCACCTTTTCCCTAAATGTGGGGAAAGAAAGGGTCAAATTTAGCATGCATAGGTTAGATCTCAAAGATCCCTATTTCGAGGCTTACACCCCTAGTGAAGAGAATTGGACCCCAAGTGAAGAAACCTACACCCCTAGTGAAGAAAATTGGATTTCAAGTGAAGAAGATTTAATGGGTGAGGAACCAAAATCAAAGGAAGGAATGAAAAATGATCCCATAGATATTGAACCTTTGATTTACAATAATAATGATGCTATAGATATTTCTGCATTTCCCAAGACTAACAATGCAGTGGAAAAGTCAAAAAGAACAAAGAAGGAGGTCACTTCGAATTTTCGAAGATGCAAAGACTATAGGTCGCTTGTTCTACCCAAGAAATCGGGATGGAAGAAATGTCTACCGCAAAAGATACTCATTACTCCGGAAGGGTTGCAATGGCAAGTTGTCAATGACAAAAGGCCAATCAAATATCATGCATCTCCTACTACCGGGAAGGGGTCGAGCTAAGGACCTAAAACAAGCATCATCGGGATGGTAACCGATGGATTATTTTGCTTTATTATATTTTTATTATTTTTACTTTATTTTATTTCATTTTTTATTTTTTAGTATTGTTGTGCTAACTTTGTTTTGTAGGTATACACAAAATGAGAGAAAAAGAAAAAAAAAATCTAAAGTGGTGAATATTGTTTAGCACGGCCGTGCAGCACATCTTGGAGCGGCCGTGCAGTTCATATCGAGTCAGAAACGGGTTGACTCAGCAAAAGGGAGCGGCCGTGCAAGTTCCTTGACACGGCCGTGCAAAGCGTCTGGGGAGTTGCGTCGTTTCAGTCAAAAGACGCACCCTTCTCCCTCCTCCCTCATTCACTTCATCTTCATACCTTCTTCCTCAAATCCTCCGCCCCACCCACTTTAAAAACCCACTTATCCACCATTTTTACTCACAATACAACCCTCAATCCTCCTCAAATCTACCAGTTAATCACCTCTCTCCAAAAAAAATCATCCCAAAACCCTCCTAAAACCCCAATTCCGAAAAATCCAAAACCCTTCACCCATTTCATAAATTCAAGAAGGATTACTCGGAATCAAGGTGCAAGGAAGAGGCTTTTGGGTGTCTAGTGGCTGTTCATCAAAGATTTCAAGCTTTTCAAACACAGATCCGGGTAATCTACTTTCTTTTTCCTTTAGCTAAGTTTTTGAGTATATTTCTGCAAATTTTCAATGGAGGGAAGGAAGGGAAAAGGAAAGGCTACTGAAAGGGGTTCAAAGAGGTCCCGAAAAGAACCATCTCCTACCCCAATCTGAACCCAACACTCAATGATTTGGGTATTGAGTTTAGAGAGCCTTCCGAAGTGGCTAGATTCACCGCCCTTCGTCAAAAAAGGATTAGGCCGACCCAATTCCCAGATATCGATGCCCTCAAAGCCTTAGATATCTATTCAAATATGAAAAGGTTTCACACCGGGTTTGGTTGTGGTGGTTTTCTTGAATTGCATGCAAAAACTTATGAAAGGATCACTTTAGAGTTCTTGTGCACTATGAGGAAGGAGTTTACAACAGAAATTTGTGGAGATACGGGAGAGCCATACCAATTGATACATTTATATTTTAGGCTTGGTGGAGAGGAGTTTCACCTCACTTCTTTTGACATAAACAGAATTTTGAGTTGGCCCGCCTACACAAATTATGAAACCGATTTTCCCATAGAGTTTAGGGAGAATGTGTTTTGGGAGCAAATAACCGGAATTCCATCCTTCAAGTCTAGAACCGCAAAAGCCTCGTCTATTATCCATCCCGTTCTTCGAATTATGCATAGATTCTACGCATGCACTGTTTTTGCAAGGGAAGATAAGGGTACGATGAATAAGAAGGAGTTGTTTTTGTTATGGTCTTTGGTGAGGGCTCATGGTGAATTTGAGCCATTTCTTGATTGAGTTGTTTAGTGATATTGTCTCTCCAACTTTCAATGGAGAGATTCATATTGGTGGTATTATTACTTTGTTTGCTAACCATTTTCGGCGTGTGATGCCCGATGATGAGATTGCGGTTTCGGGTTCAACAAAGTTGGATATTCCAACCTTGTGAAATATGCAAATGATCTCGGATAGAGGACGTGGAGAATACAATTGGTTGGTAGGGCCGGGTAAAACGTCCTACATTGTTTTGCCTAGTCCCATCCTCCCCAAGGCCCTAACTCATCAAAATCAAACATGGATCTTTCCTAATTCCATGAACTATGGGAAGGGCCAATCAAGTCAAGCAAACCAAGAGGAAGAAGAAGAAGAAGAAGAAGAAGAAGAAGAAGAAGAAGAAGAAGAAGAAGGAGAGCAACATCAACCCAACCAACCCCAATTGCCGCCGGATTTTAATGATAGGTTTGACCGGATCGAGCTTCAAAACAATCAAATAATGACTCGGTTCGACACTTTCAACAATGAATTTCATTACTTCCGGAATGATATAAAAAATCGTGTGGGTAAGATTCAATGGCAAGTGAACACCATTTTCAACTATGGGGTCAACAATTGGGATGACTTTTCGCAACCACCATCATACCCGTAAGTCTTTATTTTTAAGTTTTTCACTTTACTCCCCCGAGTTTTGACATTGTTCCTTGAAACATTGAGGACAATGTTCATTTCAAGTGTGGGGGGTATATCTATCCTTTTATTTTTCGCTTTCTAGTTTAAAATTTTACTTGTTTTCTAGACTAAATTTACTTGCTTTTTAGATTAGATTTAATTGCTTTCTAGTGTAATTCTTTTTAACTTAGTTGCATTTTCGTTTTTATGCATGTATAGTATATAAAAAATATATATATATATATATATATATATATATATATATATATATATATATATATAATAAATCCCTATGATGACCCATAAATCATTATTTCTATGCTTGCCATTTGCCCTAGAATAATGCCTATTTGTCTTTCCTCTCATATTTTTTATAAACTTAGAGATTTATAAGGAGGAAAATATAGGGATATTTTTTTTAGAAATAATTAAAAGCCTCATAAGTTAGTATAGCAGAATATAGGGTTTTATCAAGAAAAAAATATTTGATTAGAAGGAATCTTTAGCAATCTACACTTGGTCATTTTTATGAAAAATATATTAAAAATATTTCTTTAAGATTGTACATCTTTTATCTTTATTAAATATTTATTCCCTTATTAGAAGCACCCTTTGTTTTGCATCTTTTGAATCACACCTCTTCATCAAAATTTTATCTTTTCATTTCCACAAATCAAATCAAAGTTAGGCATTTTTATCTTATTGCTAAAAAGAGTGACTTAGTCACCAAGCCTTAAAAGCAAAAAAAAAACCTATTACTTCCTAAGTGACTCGGGGCACGGCGTTCGCTGCGACGATGCTTCCTTGTCAAACGGGAGTAATATCCGAAAGTATTCTTGATCTAAGTATTAGGAACATGGGGTTCGCAGCCACAATGTCTCCTAGTTGAAAGGATAAAAAATAACTAAGGTCTTTTGCAAAAATATAACACTTGCAAAAATAAGATAAATTTGTTTAAACTTTGATGAGATTTTTCCACTACCATCATCCATTTTTTCGCCCTTGTGATTCAAAAATGCAATGCAATTCTTCGGGAACTTCTAGTTTGTGAATAAATGTTTATACTTTCCTTTGTACATTTTAAATAAATAAATTCATTTTTTCTCAAGAAAATCGCTCTAAAGAGTGAAAGCTTCTCTTTTACCAAGAATGTATCTAAGATTTATCCTTCTAGCATGCTTTTCTAGATCAAATTCTATATATGCTATATTAGGTTATTGTCTTACATTTTATCTCTTTAAAAATATCCTCAAAATGCTTCTTTCTAATAAATTTTTAAAGGTATACAAAATATGACTAGAAAGACGAAGGCATTATCCAAAAGGCATTTAGGGCTTGCTACTTTATTTTCTGAGGGATCATTCTTGCTTTTTCTTTTCTTTTTTCTCCCTCTCCATGTTTTCATCTTAAAATTGCTTGGGGACAAGCAAAACCTTAAGTGTGGGAGAGTTTGATAAGTGACTATTATATAGTCATTTATCCTAAGATTTATATACATTTACATGGATAAAACATCATTTCTCATAGCATTTTTAGTACTTTTTACTTACTTTTTTTATTTTATTAGATTTTACGCTTTTGATATATTTTATACATTTTAGACAGGTTTTTAGAGTCTTTTCATGATCAAAAAGATACTTGGACACTTTGGTCCAAAAGGATGGAGGAGCACCAAGCAAATTGAACACACAAGCTGAAATCCAGGAGGAGCGGCCGTGCAGCAAAGTCTGGAGCGGCCGTGCATCATAGGCCATGACAGGCCATCTTAGGCCCCAAAACTTGGAGTGGCCGAGCCACGACCTGGCCTGGCCGTGTCAACCTTGGAGCGGCCGTGCAGCTAGTCTTGGAGCGGCCGTGCAAATCTTCCAAATTCAAATTCAAATCTGGCGCCAAGGGTGCACGGCCGTGCAAAATCCTTGACACGGCCGTGCAAAGTGGTGACTGCAGATTAAAAGGCACCTTTTGGAAGCACCTTCTTGAAGAGTTCCCTCCCCCTTATAAAAAGACCCTTTGTAATCAGTCTTATATACAATTTTACAAACGAAAAACATACAGAATTTTAGTGATATTCCATTGTATAGCACTTGTGATATCAATTTCCAAAGATCATTTGAAGATCAAGTTCATATTTTGTTCTTGAAGTACTTTGAAGAAAAGCAATAAAAGTGAAGCATCATTTCAGCCATTTGCCTTCTATTTCATCATAAGTTTTCTTACTCTCTCCTTAATTTTAATTGCTTATTTGTTTTAGATGGCTAGTGAGTAAATTCCCCTTATTCTTGGGGTTGGAAACTCAAAAGCATATATGTTCATCATCTAAAAATGAATAGTCTTGTCTTCTTTCTTCATCTAAACAATTTCTCTATATTATTCTCAAAATGCCTTACATTTTGGAGACGTCCAATTTGTATGATTCAGTCAATTGAGAGAAGTACCTAGCGGAGAATCTCGATTGACGGAACCATATAAAGAAACTAGGTTCCATTGATCACGAAAGTAGTTCAACGGCATAGGGATGTTCCTTTAATGGAAAGTATGTTGACTCTCGTTCTTAGTGGATTCTTACTAATTATGGTCAGCTAGAGATAAGCCGGAACGCCCGTTTGTGATAGGGCGGGGATAACGTAAACGGAAATCTCAAACAGTTAGGACATAATTAGTGAAGAATACAACGCTACTGCCTTGACCGTGAGAAGTAGCGTAAGCCTAACATATCATCCTTGATTTAAATGAAAACCTTTATTTCTAAGACAATGACAATTTGATGAACAATGTTATGTGTATGATTTTCAATCCCGAGAATGCTTCGCTTTATAAGAGTTTTATTAAAATATTTTCTGTTTATGTTCTTCTTATTTTCAAAATCAAAACTTCATCTCCACCCAATCTTTTCTATAAATCTAAAGATAAAAATATCTCCAAAATAAACCATGTCCCTGTGGGATCGACCCGTACTTGCACCCGCTATATTACAATAGCCCGTGCGCTTGCGAATATAAATAAACCGTTAGGTTTCGACCGAACAACATTGTAATGATTTTTATTATTTTTCAGTAATAAAAATTTCATAAAAATCATTTCGAAATGAAAGTTCTTCCTTGGCAGTCTAAACCCCTTTGATCACTGTTCACTTTCTATGGACAAACATCCCTAAGGTGATTAATCTTACTGAGGTTGAAAACCAAGTAGTCCATCAGCTGAATGAGAAGGTAGCTCTAAAATATTCATGTCAGCAAAACGTTGTTAATAGAATGAATATGGAGCAGTCATCTTTAGTTTAAATTACATGGTTGTGTAGCGATGCGTGAATTTTTAACATCTTGGAGTCGCCACTTATCATTTATTTAGGAAAATAATAAGAAAAACCTTTTTGATTTTAAAAGAGATTTGAGGGTTCGGGGGTTAAATTATGGAATGGGAAGGTCGAGGAGCACCCATTCCACCCAATACGAAGATCGGTCTTGCCAATTGAGTATTATCAATCTTTTTAATTTAACAATAAAATAAAGGAACAAGAAAACCCTAATCAATTTCTTGATTAGGAATGTCGGATTGTATGCTTCGAGATCGCCTTCATCGATTGAAGGGACTCTAGGCTAATCCTTTTGATGGGATTGCACCACTCTAAAAGCCAATAGAGAGAGATTGAGAAGAAGAGAGTAAAAGTATAGGAATTTACCTAGCGTTTAGGGAGTATTTGATTTAGAACGTGGTTCTAAGATGTCTTCTCGATCGAGAAGTGATTTGGGCAGAGTTTCGACTCAGTATGAGAGTCAAATCTTGATGCGAACAGAGCTTCGCCTCGGTCCTTGATTCGGGCTTCGATGTTTGTTGATCAACAAGGTTGACAAACAAACTTTGAGGTGATTTTAGGGGTGATTTCACAGGAATCTTTCAGGGAGAGAAACCAGTAAAATGATTGTGATTCTGGACCTCTTGAACCTTGGAAGTCACCAAGTATTTATAGGTGTTGGGGAGGTAGAGGTGGAGAGGTAAAACACTCCTAGAAAACTTCCAGAACTCAAATTCTATTGGATGATCAGATGGGATAAGATTTTATCAAGAAAAGAGTTTGAAACGGAGAAGGATCGTGATTCTGCACATCCTGTCGAGGGGTTATCTCGCGCGAGACACGCTATTCCGCGCGAGATAACTAGTCATTTGACTATTTTGTCCTCCTCAGTTTATTTCGTTAGTCAGTTAGGTCCAAAACTAACGAGGTTAGTTAGAAACTTAACGAAATATGACGAAACTGATATGCTTTCATCAAAACACAAAAGAGAGACGAAAAGTAGTGTAATCATGATTTATTGGTTCAGAATGGGGTGTCTACAGGTTGATCATTGATGTTCTGATATAATGCTTGAGAATGGTCATACAATGTGCTTCTGTTCTAAATGTGTCTCCCTCTGGGTATTGGCCTTTGACCATGTTTTTTCACAATAACTTGTTTTGCATCTATAATCCCATAATACAGTCCTTTCCCTCCTGGCCCTACTTTTATTTCATTTGAAGAGGGATTTTTTTTTGAAAAGGTAAAATCATACTGAGGAATCAAGGACTTGACCCAATTCTGATGATACCCGGTTTGTTGATGATGTTGTTGAAGTGCGCCGCCCGAGGTTACTGACGTTGCCATTGTTGTTGCCGAGGTCACGGACTTTGTTGTCGTTGCCGAGGTCACGGACTTTGAAGTTTGCTGCGGTCACAGACTTTGAAGATGTTGTCGAGGTCACGGTCTTGAAGTTTGCTGCCGTCACAGACTTTGAAGTTTGCTGCCGAGGTCACTGACTTGAAGTTGTTGCCGAGGTCACGGACTTGAAGTTTGCTACCATAACAGACTTTGTTGATGTTGCCGAGGTCACGGACGAGGTTTGCCGCGGACGCAGACTTTGTTGATGTCGCCGAGGTCACGGACTTGAGGTTAGCTGCCATCACAGACTTTGAAGTTGTTGCCGAGGTCACGGACTTGAAGTTTGTCGGTTGAGGTGGAGGTTCTGTCGGCCCCTGTAATGCAAGGATATATGATGGTCTCGGATGGACCCGAATGATTCTTACCTTTCTGTACCTGTCAGCACATAAAGATTCCAAGTAGATTTTCCAGATTTTAGATGTTTAACTGGACTTACGTGGTGATGCTCACGCCCGTTCGTGTAAATGGCCGGTCGGACATTTTAGTGGTGAGTTTATGTATGAGTATATGGTATATAGGAATGTAGGGACATTTGTATGGATTTGTATATTTGAGATGGGTGAATTGTATGAGTGAACTTGTGTTTGACAAGTTGGGACCAAATCAGGTTTATGCAGAATCTGTTGCTAGTCAGCAAGGCTGTATTGTTGTAGAATTTCGTTCGGTGAGTATCCTTGTGTGAACACATCTAGGTCTGTTGAGAATCTTCATTCTTACTTCTCCTTGAGTCTTGTCTCTAGGAGGCAAACGACTACACATCTGTTGACTGTCGTAATGGCTTTATGTCCAAGGCCCTTTGGTGTCTTAAGCCCCAAGTTGCTTGCAAGTAGTAGATGACTTCGTGAACATGCTTCTGAGGCTGCTCTCTTGATTTGAAGATGATCGAAGAAGACTCTCCTTGTTGATTTGATTTGAAGAAGATCGAATGATGTTCGATGAAGACGGTTGAAGAATACTCTCCCTTTGTCCTTGATTTTTTTCTTAGTGACGCACCCTGATTTTTGCCTAGACCGCCCTTTCAGGTTTTCAATCTAGCGGGCATCTCTTTTGCGTCTTTCTCTTTTTTTTTGTGCTCTAACTTTTGCCTAGGCCGCTCTTTACGAGTTTTTTCAACCTAGCGAGCCTTTTTTTTTGAAAGGTATGTGTACTCGAAGAGATTCAGATGAGAGAATCTTATTGAGGAGAGAGGGATGAGATCTCAAGTTAGTTGAGGAGAGACGGACTCTATTCTTTGGAAGGTGATCCAAGCATCGATTCTTTGAATAAGTGTATTATCTAATGTTGAGAGTGAGAAGCAAAGAGGAATGCTCCTAATGCGGATTTGATTATTTTGAAGAGTTGAAGTATAGATTGACTGGGGGAGGAAAGGTGAGGAAGCCCCAATTTTGATGCTTGGATTTCAAGAGTGTGTCTGAGAGTGGCTAACAGGAAACCCCGAGACTTAACAAGAAAAGCTACTTGGCTCAAGGATCTAGAAAACTTGTTCTACCTTTTAAATGAACCGTGCATCATCTAGAAATTTCTAAATAAGTTTGAGACGAAAGCCAATCATTAGTATGACTTAAGGGTAAACATTTTTCTTGATACTGAAAGTCTTCTTCACTTGATGTAGGAGGATATTAAGTAATCTTCATTTCTTTTGTTGGTGCTACTTGACTCTTCTTCTTGATGGGAGAGTCCTTCATGCATTTGAATTTTCACCTTTGTTGTGGGGGTGATGAAAGCTTGAGAGGTTTTTTTGTTTTTTTTTTGTTTTTTTTTTTTTATACTCTTGAAGCTTTGAATTGAATAGCCCCACTCTTCTTGGGATGAATGTTGACAGCAGCACCTTTGGCTTTCTTCGTTTGTTGATCTTTGACTTTCAGTAGGGGTAATGTTTAGCCCTTAAGCTTTCTAAGGATAACTTCTTCTTAAACTCGCCTTAGAAGTCTCTATTTTTTTTTTTTGCGATGATTTAGGGAACGGAGGTTCCATTATCTTGCATGAATTAAATTATACTCATGAGGTAGAACAACCTTAGGGAAAGTGTTTAGGAAAATAAAATTACTTTGATTAATCGAAGAAATTGAAACAAACTTGATAGTTTAGAGGACACAAACTAGAGGAGGCGAGAAGTACTAGAAAGATAGAATGACTCTTCGAGTTCATACTTGGAAATTTAAAACCTAATCTACTTTTATCAAAGGAGAAAGGGAGAGGATAGTGGTAGCCCCAAAGCGGTAAGTGTAGATTTCTTCTTGGAGCTTCATCTTCTTCATGGAGTGCGAGGGAGAGGATTGGTGATGATGTTAGGACGTTCTAACTCTCCATTATCAAAGAGGTCTTGGATGATGTCCTTCAAGTGGTGGAAGGAGTTGGTGTCGTGGCCGGTGAAGTTGTGGTACTTGCAGAATAAGTGATGAGCATGATTCGGACCCATATCCTTCGGAGGACCACCTTCCCTTGGTTTGATCTTTTCATCCTGGACAAGCACATCGAAGAGTTCTTCTTGAGTGATTCCTTCAATTTGTCGTAGTACCTCCTTTTCTTTTCAGGAGGAGGAACAGTAGAATACTTGCCGGTGTTGGGACGGTTGAATGCAATAGCGTTGACTGAAGCATCCTTACTTGTCGCGGGTTTGTTGTAGCGGAAGTTACTTTCCCTCTTTTTACTTTTGAGGAAGTCGTCAATCCTAATTCCAGACTCGTGGAGTTCATTGAAACTAGGAAAGTAATTACCGGCGAGCTTCTCTTCAAATTCATCACGGAGGGATTGGAGGAAGAGGTGGATTTACTCTTTGAGAGTAGGCCTTTCGACGATTTCAGTGAGTTTGAGTCTCCATCTTCTAGCAAATTCAGCAAAGGACTCATTGGCATGTTGTTTGGTTTGTTCAAGATCCCTCCTAGTAGGGCGGTAAGTGGAGTTATCTTCAAACTGCCTTTGGAAGACTAAACATGCGAATGACCGATCAAGCCTTGTAGTCGTAGGAAGAGACATGTACCAATCCCTTGCAGCACCCTCTAAGGTTTGAGGAAAGCATTGGGTCAAGATTGTGTTGTCAACGCCCATTGGAAGCATGGCCCAAGTGTAGGTCTCAACATGAGCTCGAGGACAGGTAGTACCATTGAACTTGGCGATATCGGGTGTCTTGTACTTGCGAGGAAACTTAGTGATGGATTGTTGAAGAGCATCGGGATCAAATGGAACGAATGACCCTTTGGAAGTGTCAAGAGTTGCAAGTTTCTTCTCGAGGTAGTTCTTAGTAACGTGGTCACCAAGTTTAGTAGTTTCACCACTGCCTTCTTTCTTGGTTTTAGCACCCTTGGAGGTATGTTCCTCATCATCGGAGGAGGATGAGGAAGAGGAGGAATCGGATTCTTCCTTTTTCTTGCTTGACTTTTTGGTTTTTCTATTCATTTTGGTGTAGGATTCCTCTTCATCGGAGGAGGATTCCACTTTCTGCTTTTGTTTTCTTCCTTTCTTGGCTTTCAAATCGTTGAGTTCTTTCATGAGGGCGGCCATTTGGGCATTCTGCTCATCAATTTGCTTACTTTGTTCATCCAACCTAGTCATGGCTTCGATGAGTTGGACCTTAGCATCGTTGAAATCGGCCTCGGTGGTAGAAGGAGAAGCAGACATCGTGTCGAGCTTTGGCGAAGAACCTAGACGTGTAGCAACCGTGTTAAACCATGATCGAGTCCCAACAAGTCGGCTGAATAGGGTGTATGAAGGCTTTGAAGGTTTGAAGGTTTGAAGGTTTTGGCTAAAACACGAAAAGACCGAACACCTATCTCGCACGGGACAAGTAGTATCGCGCGAGACAACGCCACGGAAAGTCACAATTTTTCTTATTTTAATCCTAATTTTGGTCGGACGAAAAATCCTTTTTGGGGGTTTCTAGCATTCGAAATCCAAACCTAGGGACCTAGGGGTCGAAGTCATCCTAAGTAACATCAAGTTTTGTGCAATAAGTTTGGTGAGAAATTTTTCTCTTTAGGGGCAAATTCGAAGGGACAACCGTAGGGACATTTTCGAAGGGACAATTTCGAAGCGACAATTTTTTTTGATTTCTTTTCCATGGATTGTTGCACAAAACAAGATCTTGACAAGGGATTACAAAGACTCCAAGATCAAACCGATCGGTCAAGGGGTGTCTTAAAAAGTCAATCTACATGATATGTGGCGATGCAGGGCTGGAAGGCTAGGCTCCCCGCGATATGACAATCTAGATGGATTGAATACGCGGAGTGGGATGATCCAACTTCGGAGAGACCGGCGACTAGGTGGTTACCGTCATCCGTCCTTAGTGTGGATCCCGGGTTTATCAAGGGTATGTAGTGCAATGACAATTATAGTATGAGTGCGCATGTGATAGTCAATCTAGGTGATAGAGTAAAATAGAAAGTATTTTTTTTTTTTGAAAACTAAAAGAAAACAGATATTGGCCGCACCAAGTGGTTGCCTACGTTTCTCCCAAATTAGGAAGACTCAAGCCATCGTAGTTCCACATAAAGAGAGAGAGAGAGAGCGAGAATAAATAAACTAATTTATTACAAAGCTCGAGTCAACCGATGACCGGTAAAAATTAAAATAATTCAATTGCACGCAGTTATATAGTTTAAGTAATAATAATTACTCTACCCTGCAAAATAAAGTTAATACAAGCAAAATAGAAATAATAATTTATTTTGATTTTTCTGAATTTATTTTGAAAGTTTCAGTAACTGTTTTTGATTTTCTTTTTTTTGAATTGGGTTAAACCTTCTTAAGAAAAGTCAACCAACCAAGGAAAAAGCCCCATGATGTCAGGCGGCTGACTTTTCCTTTGAAAATTTATTTCATTTTTTTTTAACATGGTCAGTCAATAATGACCTAACCTCTTTTGTTTTGTTTTTTTTTCCTGACCCAGCCGCCAAACAGGAGAAGGAACCTTTGTTTTTTAATTTTAAGCCGTACGTTAATCTCGCGCGAGATAAGTTATCCTGCGCTGGATAAGCTGTCGCACAGTAATTTTTTTGACGAAAACAGTACAGAAAATTTCAAAAAATCCAGAAAAATCAATTTTTTTTTACAGAAAAATAAAAAGATTGATAATACTCAATTGTAACGCAAGTCTAACCCTCTTAATTAATTGTCCCCAGCGGAGTAGCCACTGTAGCGATGCGTGAATTTTTAATATCTCGGAGTCGCCACTTATCATTTATTTAGGAAAACAATAAGAAAAACCTTTTTGATTTTAAAAGAGATTTGAGGGTTCGGGGGTTAAGTTATGGAATGGGAAGGTCGAGGAGCACCCATTCCACCCAATTCGAAGATCGATCTTGCCAATTGAGTATTATCAATCTTTTTAATTTAACAATAAAATAAAGGAACAAGAAAACCCTAATCAATTTCTTGATTAGGAATGTCGGATTGTATGCTTCGAGATCGCCTTCATCGATTGAAGGGACTCTAGGCTAATCCTTTTGATGAGATTACACCACTCTAAAAGCCAATAGAGAGAGATTGAGAAGAAGAGAGTAAAAGTATAGGAATTTACCTAGCGTTTAGGGAGTATTTGATTTAGAACGTGGTTCTAAGATGTCTTCTCGGTCGAGAAGTGATTTGGACAGAGTTTCGACTCAGTATGAGAGTCAAATCTTGATGCGAACAGAGCTTCGCCTCGGTCCTTGATTCGAGCTTCGATGTTTGTTGATCAACAAGGTTGACAAACAAACTTTGAGGTAGTTTTAGGGGTGATTTCACAGGAATCTTTCAGGGAGAGAAACCAGTAAAATGTGTGTGATTCTGGACCCCTTAAACCTTGAAAGTCACCAAGTATTTATAGGTGTTGGGGAGGTAGAGGTGGAGAGGTAAAACACTCCTAGAAAGCTTTCAGAACTCAAATTCTATTGGATGACCGGATGGCATAAGATTTTATCAAGAAAAGAGTTTGAAACGGAGAAGGATCGTGATTCTGCACATCCTGTCGAGGGGTTATCTCGCGCGAGACACGCTATTCCGCGCGAGATAACTAGTCATTTGACTATCTTGTCCTCCTCAGTTTATTCCGTTAGTCAGTTAGGTCCAAAACTAACGAGGTTAGTTAGAAACTTAACGAAACATGACGAAACTGATATGCTTTCATCAAAACACAAAAGAGAGACGAAAAGTAGTGTAATCATGATTTATTGGTTCAGAATGGGGTGCCTACAGGTTGATCATTGATGTTCTGATATAATGCTTGAGAATGGTCATACAATGTGCTTCTGTTCTAAATGTGTCTCCCTCTGGGTATTGGCCTTTGACCATGTTTTTTCACAATAACTTGTTTTGCATCTATAATCCCATAATACAGTCCTTTCCCCCCTGGCCCTGCTTTTATTTCATTTGACCTGAAATTGATGTCTGCTTCACATTAACCCACTCCGGAAGCTCATTTCGGCGGTTGATTATTCTTTGGAAATATCAGCTATACCTCCCCTAGTGTTGCAGTTATATCTCACAATATTCTTATTATAATTCTTATGCAACTCAATTCGATTGAATTTTATTTATAAAATTTAATTATTTCTCCATCCGTCTCACATCAATATATCAAGAGTTTACAAACTTATTAAGAAAATATTAGAAAATGAGTAAAAAGTTACAAGTGAACTTAAGTAAAGACAATTGTAAACATAACAAATATGTCAAATAATCTCATAAAATTGCAAAAATAGAGGTCATAAAGGACTAAAACAACTGTGAACTTAACAAAAAATAACAGTGAACTTAAGTAAAAACAACTGTGAACATAACAAATATGTCAAATAATTTAATAATATAACAAAAATAGAGTCATAAAGGACTAAAACAACTGTGAACTTAACAAAAAACAATAGTAAACTTAAAAAATAGGTCAAATAATCTCATAAAATTGTAAAAATAAAGACTACTCCCTCCGTCCACTTACTTACTTCACACTTTCTATTTTGGGCATCCAAATATATACTCCCTCTGTCCCGCTACAAACCGCACACTTTCTATTTTGGGCGTCCCATTACAAACCGCACACTTTCTAAAATGGCAAAGAATCTTTACTATTCCCTCCACTCATTCTCTCTCCTACATTATTTTAATACTCACAACACCATTATAATTTACTATTCCCTCCACTCATTCTCTTTCCTATTTTACTTTTACACTCACAACATTTATATCATTATTTTTTTTCTTAATTCCCGTGCAAACAGTAACAGTGCGGTTACTAATGGGAAGGAGGGAGTACTTCACACTTTGTTTTTTGACCTAAAATGAAAAGTTTTTATTATTAAAATATTAACCCTACCCCACTCATTCTCTCTCCTACATTATTTTAATACTCACAACACCATTATAATTTACTATTCCTTCCACTCATTCTCTCTCCTATTTTACTTTTACACTCACAACATTTATATCATTATTTTTTCCTTAATTCACGCGTGAACAGTAACTGTGAAGCAACAAAGTGGACGGAGGGAGTATAAAATTCTAAAAACAACTGTGAACTTAACTAAAACAACTGTGAACTTAATTAAAAACAACTGTGAACTTAATAAATATGTCAAATAATCTCATAAAATTACAAAAATAGAGTCCATAAAGGACTAAAATAACTGTGAACTTAATAAAAAACAACAGCTAACGTAAGTAAAAACAACTGTGAACATAACAAATATGTCAAACAATCTCATAAAATTGCAAAAATAGAGTCAATAAAGACTAAAACAACAGTGAACTTAACAAAAAACAATAGTGAACTTAACTAAAAATAACTGTGAACATAACAAATATGTCAAATAATCCCATAAAATTGCAAAAATAGAGGCCATAAAGGACTAAAACAACTGTGAACTTAACAAAAAACAACAGTGAACTTAAGAAATATGTCAAACAATCTCATAAAATTACAAAAATAAAGGCTATAAAATTCTAAAAACAACTGTGAACATAACTAAAATAAATGTGAACTTAACTAAAAAAATCTGTGAATTAAGTAAATAATATTTCATGCAGAAATTATGAATTTAACTAAAACAACTGTGAACTTCTCTTAATTGTTATTGGAACAAATGTAAAAAATAGCTGTGAACTTATCAAAACCAACTGTGAACTTTGTAACAAATTTGAACTTCTCAAATTTGCTCCAGATTATATGTTGATGGTACTAGTTTGATTCGTATTAACGATACGAAAACAACGGTGGTTTTAGATTTTTTTTTTGATTTCTAGATCTTAAGATATATATTTCATTTTAAAATTTTGAGGAGAAAAAAAGAAAGAGAGAGAAAGAGGAGAGAGAAAATGCAGACATAGAGATGAAATTCCTTTCAACACATGTCCATGTCATTTAACTGAGTGGCACAAGCGTAATTTTCATCAATTTACCGAGTGATAAGTGTCTTTTAACCGGTGACATAATTGTAGTTTCTGAACTTTATAATGGACACGCGTGTACATATGTAGGCAAGGGACCCGATGGTCGATTTCCATATTTCGTGGATTAGTTGATTGATTTCATTAGGATCAGGGATCAATTGGTAATTGCCCCTTTGTTAAAACGTAAAAAATACATTTTGGTAAATGCAGACCTAGCTTATGCCAAAAGTGATTCATAGAAATTGTTATATGTGTTGTTTTTAAATTAATAATCTCTATCTTTTATATGCATTTATCATATTAAGATAAATATCATAAAGAATGTTTTTAGTACTTATCTTTTATAATCAATTTTGAATATTTATTATATTTACAATTAATGAATTAATTTTAAAATAATCAATTATATTATAATCACTTTTGAATTATCATTTTAAGAATAACAGAAAAGTTACGTCAAATTTGTGAGTCATTGACACGCTAACAAGAGTTGTGGTCGAATGTACCATTAATAAATCAATTGATGATACTTGAGGTGGGTTCTAAGTTAAATTAATTTCAACCATTAAACAAAACAAGAAGATTCGGTCAAATTTGGGAAAAAGAGTAATAAAATAGAAATATGAATATTAAGTAGGAGTATTATATTATTATTACTAGTGTGATCATGTACGATGCACGAACAGTTACTAACGAATAACTGATCGAAATTGAAACAAATAAAAAAGGAAGTAGAGATATTTGTATATATTTTAAAATAATTATTTGAAAACTATATTGTCATTAAAAATATCAGATTGAAGGTCAATAGAATAAATCTAGTGTTACATTCGTGCGATGTACGGAGAGTTATTGATGCTTAGAAAGACGAAAATTAAATAAAATGATGATATGAGAGATTTTTGTTTTATACATTGTAAATGGAGCCAATTAAGCGAAAATAGTTATGACAAGTAAAGTAAAGTAAAGTAACCATTTAGTACCCATTATAATTATATGAATATTATTGTGACACCCCAATTTGTGTCAAATTGGTATCAACTACAGCCATTCTTTTCCATTTCCATGCAAAGCAACTGACGTGGCCTGACGTGGCCTACTGAAGAAACTAGTCATCAATCCATGAAAGAGAGGTGGGTCCCACAATCAAAAACCACATTCAATTTTTCTCAAATAAATTCGTCCCAAATTTTCTTTTATTATTATCATCATTATTATTATTATTAATTCCTCCGCCTCATAATAAAATGCTACTATATCCAAAAATTACTACTTATTATCAAGATTTTAAAAAGCGCTAGGCGGATGCTAGGCTGCAGAGCCGAGCCTAGCGCCTAGGCGAAAACTAGCCGGGATTAGTCGGGATCTAGGCGGGGCTTAGAACTAGGCGTTGGAGAGGGGTCTAGCGCCTAGGCGGGGCCTAGGCACCCTTAGACGGGATGTTTTAGAATACTGCTTATTATTATTATTATCTTTAAAATAATAACGCTGTTTTAAAACACAAATATATATACTCAAAATGGAATAAATAATTGGGGTGTCACAATTATCAATAGAAGTAACTATCTCCATTTAGCATAATTTTCAAGCCCAAAATTAAATGGTAAAAAAAACAATACAATATAAGTACATATATTGAAAGAAAAAAAATTAGAGGAAAAAATTATAAAAATTAGAAAAAAATATGTCATATTTATTTACATTAACTCATCATGAACATAATTATGATATTTATTTTCAATTTAACTTATTTAATTTTGAGAAGAAAAATCAAAATATTAAAAATACTAACAATTGTGTTAAATGAAAAAAAAATTCCCAAACCGTCTACTCCCTCATCAAACTCAATCCACTTCTTCCTCACCCTCTTTTAAAATACCAATTTATACTATCTATATTTCTTACAATATTGACATGCACTTCAATCAAAATTTTAAAAATGATGACCATCTTTCCCGATATTCGTCTTTATTAATACCTTATTTACTATGCTTCAATTTTTTTAAAAATAAAATAAATAAATTGTTTGATGTATCGAACTAAAATAAATCCAATAACCATATTACCCATTCTTACTCATCCTAAACGGCAAAACCCCATCACTTTTATTTTATTTTATATTCTTTATTTTTATAATTAGTAAAATTATTATTATTATCATTATGGCAAAAATTCATGTGGGGGTTGATTTTTATTTATTTATTTATTATGCATTTATTTATTTATTTACTTTATTATTTATTATTATTATTATTTTTAAATTTATTTATTTATTTATTATTATAGGAGTATTATTTTTTTTATTTTTTTTTCAAAAACCCTTTTAAAGAGAATTTTTTTTTATGAATTTTGGTGTAAAAAAAATTAAATTATTATTGAATAATTTAGGTAAAAGAAATGAGTTAAAAAAAAACCAAAATCCAACCACCATGTGTCAAACCAAAAAAAATAAAATCCATATGCGATCACGCGCCATTGTCATCGCGTGTATTATACGCGCCGCGAAAATGACGAAAATGCCCTTCACTGACGACATGTGTCCGAATTGATTAAAAAAAAATTATCCCCCAATCATAGCTTGCCACATGCCTTTTCAGCCAAATTTTTTACCATTTTGCCATCGTGTGAAATGACTAAATTGCCCTTCAAACACTCTTTAATTACCACAATCTTCCTATTGTATGTATATAGATTATTTATTTATTAGCATACGAGCGGCATGACAAAGGTAGCCTAAGACCATGAGCAATGGGTTAAATGAAAGGTAAATGAAATGGGAGTTAGTTAGATGAAACCGGTTAAATGAAAGGGGTGAAATGAAACTTGAGAATGAAAAGTTTCATCCAGTTGAAAACAAAAAAAAAAAACTTTTGAAATGACACGTGGCGGGTTTTGATTGGGCCAAATTGGGCGCATGTGCCTCACTGCCATAGAAGGCGTGTGAGGCCTTCATTTTTTCCTTTTTTTTGTTTTTCATGAATAGAACACGTGGCATGCTCTGATTGGTCGTCAGATTTAAATTTTTTATTTCAAATCTTTGAGCTGAATTATCACCTAGTAAATTAATTTTTTTTACCAAAATTCATCATTTTTTCCCTATAAATTGATACAAGTTTCATTTGATTTGGACAAAAAAAAAACACTCATTTCTCAATTATCCTTCTTCATTTTAGCCTTTATTTAAAAAATTCATCATTTTTTTCTATAAATTGATGCAATATTTTTTTTTTAATTAAGTGTGAAATATTTTTAATAATACTACCTCCGTCCCGGCCGAAGTGTCCCAACTTTCTATTTTGGGCGTCCCATTTAAAATGTCTCATACCCAAAAAAGAAAAGTTTTTTCACTATTCCACCCACTCTTTCTCTCTCCTACTTTACTTTTACACTCACAACATTCTCTCTTCTAACTATTCCTCCCACTCATTCTCTCTCCTATTTAATTTTTCATACTCACAACATTTAAACTTTTCTCTTTCTTACATTATTTTTCTTAATTCTCGTGCAATTGTCCTTTTCGAACACTTCGACAGGGACGGAGGGAGTAATAATTATTATTATTTTACTAATCATAAAAATAGAGAATATAAATAAAATAAAAGTGGTGGGATATAAAATAATGAGTTGGAGGGAGTTAAAATTTAATTTAATTTAATTTAATTTAGCTATTGTAGAGAGTAAATGAAATGGGTAGATGAAATAATAGGTGAATGAGAAAAAATGTAAAAAGTGTTAACCACTGTGGATAGTCTAAGTTAAGTTAAATAAAGACGCGTTTAAGTAGACGTACTGATTAAGAAAATCATCTATTTATATAAGGAGTAATTAAGATGCTATCTCCACATTTTGACGTGGAGAGTCTTTAAAATTAAGACTTCCGTGTTTTCCCGGTACCTTCACCCCACCATCCTCTTACAAACCCTAGTCTGTTTTCTCTCTCTCTCTCTCTCTATATATATTAATATATATGCATATGTATATCACCATTCACCTACTCCTATATAGTATTGCATTTCATTTGGTTAATCTGATCACACGGTTGCAAAATCATCCGATAGAAAAATTCATAGAAACAGTGGGGAATATGAAAAAAAGAACCCTTGAGAACAAGGATCATGAGATGAATATATTCGGCTTCACAATCACAGTCAAGGAATTTGAGGCTGCCATACAACTCATTAATCTCAGTACTATAACTCCCAATGCCGTACCAATTTCTCCTCATCATCATCATCGTCATCTTTTCTTCAACCACAACAAACAACAACAACAACAAGAACAACAAGAAAATAATAACGAAGGCGATGCTTTGAAAACTCGTCGTCGTGTTGTGAAATTGGAGGAGGAGGAAGAGGAGGTGAATCGACATGTGAAAAAGAAGCTTCGGCCCATTGTTGATATTTACAGTACCACCAGGCCTTGTACAGATATCAACATTATCATCCCCAGGATTAATAATGTTCCTGGCCAGATCTCTTTTAGTTTGTAATTATTTTTTATAATTAATTGACTCTGATCTATACCATCTTTATTTCCAGCATACTCCCTCCGTCCCAATAAGAGCTTCCCTTTTTGCCATTTTGGGTGTCCCGCTAATAGCTTCCACTTTCTTTTTTTGGCAAAGAAATCTTTACTATTTCCTCCACTCATTCTCTCTCCTCATTATTTTAATACTCACAACACTATTATAATTTACTATTCCCTCCACTCATTCTCTCTCCTATTTTCAAATTACACTCACAACATCTTTACTTTCCTCCCATTTCCTTAATTTGCGTGATTTTTAAAAAAGTGGAAGTAATTGTTGGGACGGAGGGAGTATATGATTTCCATTCATTAATATCAACTTTTCCTTCCTTTTTTTTTTACTTCGGGTTTTCGGCTATACATACAACTCGTACGATTATTTTGATATATGGCTTAAAAACTTGATTCAACATAATTTGAACTGATTTAAAAGGCAGACAAGGAGAAAGCGTACAGAAAGTAGAACTTATCAAATGGTTACTGAATAAGCTGCTGGTTTGCAGCTGAGCCTTGGGTATAACTCGGCCTTGTCTATAGGACCATCTTCATAAAATAGCGCATAGAGAGTGCCATTAGAATCATTGAGAGCTTCAATATTTCCCATCTAACTCTGTGTGAGAGAAGAAAGGTGAGAGAAAACATAAGTGGCTTTGTGTATAACGACACTGGCGTGAAAACAAATGACCTTCCTAAACAAATTCTTTGTAATTTGTTCAACCCCACGGATTTCTGTCAACTGTATTGGTGGAGTATACTGTATGAACTCCAGCAGAAAGTGTGTTTTGTTCTACAGAAAGCTGAAATTTCCGTACTTGAAAATATGTATTGCAAATAACTCTCGAAATATTATAAACATACTATGAAGGGTGCAGCTCGATTGAAGGTCACAATACCCATGTAACTAGAAAAATGAAAATAAGTATTTAACAAACCAAACTACAAGAATCACTGCAAGCCCAAATGGAATGACCAGTGGAAAGCTCAGTAAATCATGCCAGAAGATGGCCAACGTTACCCTCCCGGTACTATCACAATGTCGCTTCACTTTCTTACAAATTCTGGAATAATGAGACTTCTGAAGTGTGCATTTACTGCTAAGATATGTGATGGTATTAAATACCGTAAATGGATCCGCATAGTAAAAGATTCCTGATTTCATTAGCATGCCTGCGTCCCATTGATTCTTAAGCAGACTTGCCATAAAAGAGACATAATCGCTGATGTACCTATCATGAGGACCACCGCAACGCTGCTCATATGCAATAAAGTTCAGTAAAATGGTAGACATTTCGATCTTTAATGGTGGAATTTCCATCACAGCATCAGAACGGAATTTTATGTCCAATAAGCTCCTAGCATTGTTGCCTTTCTTGAATTTCACAGCTGCTTTATGTTGAAGGTCCCATGCGCCGTACTCCAGCTCCATTGGTGAATCATCCTCCATTGGCAGGATTTCAGCCAATGAGGGTGCATAGCTACGGCGTATGAGGTCAAGTAAATGCTTAACTTCAGCACAATCAGCTGGATCAAGTTTTCTGTGTCCTGGTATTATGGGGTTGAAGAAATTCAGTGCCAGTTCCACAAAAGAGGGTCCTTTATTGAACACTCCAGTTATGTTGAATAAGCACTGGAGAATAAAGAAAGGGATCTGGTTTTCGAATAACAACAACTCATTACGTAGGGTGTTGAGTAATACTGGATTAGTAAATATGGGGTCATATAGAGATTGTTTCAACTCCCCCTTGAACGTAAGAAAGAGCACAATTATAAAACACCCATCAACCAAGAGCATTTCCATGAACTGATAACTGGTGCAGAAAATTTGCTCACCATAGCATCTGCGACTTCTTCCCTCTAAATTGCCAAGTGCTTTGATATATTCCTCTTTTTTCAACTCTGGATTTAGATTCAGAAATTCGCGTAAATAGCATGATTTCAGATAATAAAGATCCAATCCTTGTACTAATGATGAGACATAGAGTTGGCTATGAAAAGGGCCAATCGAAAAAATGTTCGGAGAGTAAACTTCACTAGCATTCTGCTGGTTTCTGTTAATTACCACCCTACAAATGCAACACTCTGGGTTTGCTAAAGGTATGCCCTGCACTCTCCTTGTAAGATTGGTATTCAATATACGACTGTCGTTATCCTCCATCTTCTGCTTGAGCTTAATTATTTCAGGTGTGTTATGAAACAAGTCATCCTCATAACGTACCTGTTAGATAGATTAAAAACTTCATCATAGAAAATTAAACAATCTCTTCAAAGAGCAAATTTTGTTTTTTTGAGATTTACTGAACAATGGTTAGCAAAAATCTACAGTACGATGGCATAGAAGTTCGTTCAATGTGTTAGAGAACAATTCAACAACAATAAAGCATGAGAACCAAGACACAATAGATCGCCCCACAGGGGCGGATCCACCAAGGGACCAGTGGAGGCCACAGGAACAGTAGGAGTTTTACATATTCTCTTACGCAGACTGTTGGTGCATAGCGATGTGAGTGCGGATCAATCAAGATATGCTTTGTATTCGAACAATGAAAGCATAAAACTCGACCAAGAAAAAGATTTCAAGGATTTCATGCTTTTGTGAGGGTAGGAGGCAGGATCAAAGTACATAATAGCCAGAGAAAAGAAGAACAAAGACAGTACAAGTAATTATTCAAAACTAATTCTAAAGAAAAAGAACAAGATATTGAAGAACTTCGGCTAACCTGGAAGTCTATCCGCCAGTCAGAAATAGAGATAAATTCATTTCTGTCAGGTACCAATATATATTACTCTTTCTACAAGAAACAAGTTGCAATTAGTTAAATATGTGTCCTCACAAGTTTTGACCAGGTAATATTTCCTGACAACACAAAATTAAAAGAATCATTGCGTTTCTAGCAAGCTAGAACGACTGCCGAATATGCGTGTATTCAAGATCATTTACTGGATTAATTTTTACCAAAATCAACCTACCCTGATCATGTGGGAGGAACAAGTCTAGGAAGAATGCTCTTTAGTCTACATTTTGCAATTAGTTAAACAGGTAACCATCACAAGTTTTGACCATGTAATATTATATGACAACACAAATTTGAAAGAACAAACGTGTTCCTGGCAAGCTAAAACGATTGTTGAATATGCATGTATTCCAGGTCATTTACTGGATTATTGTTGCTAAAATCAACCTACCCTGATCACGTCAGAGGAACGGTCCAGGACGTGTAGTCTAAATAGCCAACTTATAATGGCAGAGCTAACAAAGAGAACTAACTATCAGCTATTAAGTTACACTTGAGTCCTTTATACTTTCCTCTTTATTTACATCACACCCTGTACTCGAAGATTGGTTATATACATTAACACAAACCTTACACGTAAACTATATATTCAACGAAGGATTACAACTTAATCTTAGCAGAGCATTATCTCAATCTTTAGTGACAATTCCTTTCACTGTCATAAGGAAGAATACCTGCCGCATGCTACAAAGGCATGGCACAGATTTTACGCCTGCATTTCACCATAAGTAAAAGCAGTCGATTTTTCAAATTCAAAATCTTTTGTAATATGCCACTTTTCTTCTTTTAATTGTATCCCCACTGAAAGGCCCTTTGTTAATATGCAGATGATCAGACAGCTATGGTTTTGGCTTAGCTGTCAGATGATAGTTGAATTGTGCAGCGGAATAAGAGAGATTTGAAATAATGATAGGACAAGAAACACAAAGAAATAATGCAAGTGTGTGAATGTGATTGCAAAAATGTAATAACACAGAGAATTTAAAGTGGTTCAGAGTTCACTCCTCCTACATCCACCCCCACTGTCAATCTTGACAAGTGAGATCAATTTTATTATAATCTTTAATCAACAAAAATTACAAATGATTGATTCAGGCAAGTTCCTTGAACTTCCTCTTCCTAATTAGTACAGTCAACTAGGGATACACTTAAAGTACAGTCTTAAGTGTTTTTACAACTTGAAGTACAGTCTCAAGATTTTACAAAACAAATAATACACTCAAAGTACAGTCTTGAGTGATTACAAACTAATTCTACACCTAAAGTACAGTCTTAGGATTTTGGATTTTGTGAATTAACACACTGAGGGGTGTTTTGTTGTGGAGGCAAAGGTTTTGGGGTGAGGGTTTGGTTTGGAACAGAGTTTAAAGGGAAAGGATTGGTGAGTGTGTGTGTGAATTACAGGAGGTGTGTGTGGGTGTGGGGAAAAGGTTTTTGACTATGAAAAAGAGTATTTTTCAGTGGTTTGTGTAGAGGAAGAACTCCTCTATTTATACCCTTCAATGTAGCCGTTGGAATATGACTGTTGCAGCTACATTAATGAGCTTTGACTGGTCTTTGTCCCACTTGTCCACATGCAGGTCTTCATGAGTCGGCTTGAGGCTGTGAGCTTGAAGCGAGAGCTTCTAGAAGGTCTTCAGTGGTCTTCATTGGTCTTCATTGGTGAACTTGACAGCTGTGAAGATCCAGGTTCCACATTGGTTGAGATTGTGGTAACAGAGATTGAGACAAAGTGATGGCTATCAGAGGAATGAAGTCATGGCTGTCAGATCATTCAAGACTTAGCTATCAGAGATGTTCTCTGATAAGGACTGAGATGCACTTTGATGATCTTGAAGGCTTTACTAAAGAGAATATGATTCATGTTTTTGATTGATTGTAATCATTGTATACAATCTGAATCATAACTATCAAACTTCATAGCCGTCGATACACCGAGGAATGAATATGAAGTTTGATTTGGTCGATCGTGGACTTAGGCTGTCGGAGAAAAGGTTCATGATCGAGTCTTCCTCTTTTGATATAAACCCTGTTCTATATATATATTCCTTTATCAAAACCAACTAACTAAGACATTGATCAAAGTTAGGTCCTAACAATTTCCCCCTTTTTGGTAAAGGAAGATCTATTTTAGAACATGTTTTCACATTTGATAAGAGAAATAATAGTAGAAGAAATAATACAAGGATTTATAGCAAGCACAAATAACCAGAATGAGATTGAAATACATGAATTTAATCTCATGATGAAAAGGTTCACAGATTACAGTCACAAAAACTGAGCCAATCAAAACAAATTGTTTTAACACACCAAAAATTGTTCCATAAAACTACACTTCAATCATCAGCCAGTTGATCATAGAACTCCTCTCTTTCTTGCCTGGCTGAAATAATCAGATTTCTTTCTTCCTCTAGTTCTCTTCTCATGTCTGGCTCTACTCCTCTGTAGTAGAACTCATTGTTCCATTCCCATGACATTCTCTCATCATACTTGAAGAATTCATCTTCTTTTGACTTTAGTTGAGCTCTTGTAAGGGGCATCTGATCATTTCTGATTCTCATTGTGCCCCACAAATGTTTCTTCTTGTTCCTTGTTCTTTTGATCTTCATGGGCACAATGGTTTGATCTGGTTGTGATTGAACTGAGACTTGAGTATCATGAAAGGAATGAGTGGATTGCTGAGGAGGATTGGGAAATGTAGGAGATGGGATGGTAATAGGAGGTTCTTGATCAGGACTTGAAGGAGCATCATCATCATCACTGTCGAGTCGAGGAAAGATCAATAACAGTTTTGGTTGTTTTGATGGTCGGCCATGGATTTTCTGAATTCTTTGATCTCGAAATAGAGACCAAGTTCATGAAGTGAGAGTTTTCATTGGGTGAGGTGAAGTTCATGGGATCAACAGTGATGAAGGTAGAAAGGTAGGGCTCAATTCCTGGATTAAGGGATGGGGGAAAGATGTTGACCATTTTGCTTATCAAAAGCATGAGGGCATACTTTTGTTCAAACAGAGAAAGGAAAAAGGATTTTGCAAGGTCAATGCAGAGGGTGAAGACTAGACCCTTTGGCATATACAGGCATGAATTGAGAGATGGAGAGATGAGTTGGCTGAAAAGAACTTCCCAATCAAGAAGAGTATTGGGAGTGATGAACTTTGGGAATGATGGGATTTGGTGAACAAAATTGGAAGTTGATGAGGTTCTTGATACTTGCCATTTTTCATAGGCAAAGAAAACTAACCCTGCAAGGTTTCTTGCCACTACAATCATCCCATTTCTTGACAATTCCCAAGATTTTGGATAGGTAAAGGGATTTACAATGTCTGGAAAATGAGACACATGGGCTAACCCTTTTCTTGCTGTCTTGATGGAAGAAATAGAGAAATCAATGCCACAGCTAAGCATCCAGGGTTCTTTCTTGGGAAGAAAGGATTGATTTTGAGAGGGAGGAATGGAACTGCTTGGATAGCTGTCAGGACTGGAAAGAATTGGATCACTATCAGACAAATCTTGACCTTGTCCAGCAAGAATTGGACTATGAGGAGAGGCTTCAAAAGGTTCATTTTCAGGGATTGGAGAAGTTGGCTTGGAAGGTGCAGAGGCTTGGGTTGAAACAGTTGGGATTGACTCAGAGGTTTGGCCAAGACTTTGATTAAGAGAACTGGAACTGAATTGAGATTTAAGGAGATTCAAGGCTGCCCTGACTTCACTTTTGGCCAACCTTTTCTCAAGGATAGCTATCATAGCTTCCTCATTTTCTTGAGTTCCATCAAGCACAAGGCCTTTGCAAGCATTCACAATTGATTCTCCTTTTGAGACAAGTATGGGATTAATCTCAACTCCAATCTTCTTGAGATTTTGAATGACCTTAGAAGTATTATCAAGATTCCCCCTTTCAATTTCAACAGTTGGGGCAGGTTCATTTACAGGCTCAGTCTCAGGAATGGAAGGGAAGGTATGGCTATCTACATTCATAGCTGTCACCTTTGGGTTATTAGATGACTCTCCTGGTCCACTTCTTTTCTTCATTAACCTAAGTCTGAGTTCATCTAGGGCCATTACAGATTCTTCTTCACTTAGAATATCATCAAGATACAAAAGAACAAATTTTCGGTGTCGTGGTTTCCATCCAATTCAATAGCATCAATTGCTTTCAGGATTTTGGCTAACTGTTGAGGCTGGGTAGAGGGGATATTCTCATTAATGTTCCCCCTTAAAGGTTGCTTCTGTGATGGTTCTTTGAGTTTAAGAATGGCTTCAATGGCTGACTGATGACCTGAGCTGGGTGTGGATGACTTGTCCACTCTTGGACTAACGTAAGTGGATTTTGGGGAAATGGAAGGGGTAGTTATTTTGGTTTTCTTGGCTTTGGGGGCTTTCTTTTCTAGTTTTCTTTTCTTTGGCAAAGTTTTAGAAGGAATGGATAAGGAGGTTGTACCTTAGATCCGGTGACCACGCTTTGTAGGGATAGCCGTCGAGGATGCTTTCCTTTATGCCGTGTTTTTGACAATTTGATAGCCGCCCTGAGTTCTTGAGGATCTACATCGGCATCACCAAAGCATGAGTTTGCTCCATGGTGTCATCTCTATGGCTATCAACATCACCTCTTTCTTCAACATCCTTAGCATGGTCCGCGATATGGTTCCTTCACCGTCGCCTACCGCATCATCCTTGCTTTTGCTTTTCTTGCTAGGAGATACCACAGTCCCTTTTAGCACTCCAGATTTCTTGACATTGGTCTTTACTCCTCTTTTTATTCTCCTACTTGTAGCCAATGCTATCAACTCTTTCCAATGATCAAGCTTTATTCTTGTTTCTTCAAGCATCTTTTCTTGGGCTTCTTTGAAACTTTCAAGGCTCATATCTCCAGCCTTCATAACAATTCCTTTCTTTTGTTTCAATGAAAAGGTTCTTTCAATGAAAGATCTTGTTTCTGACAGCTTCACTGTCTTCAGCCACTTCTTGGGTAGAGGAGTTTTGAGCTTAGGGATTAGATCATGAAGAATTCCACTCATAAACCTGAAGTTGTTCATCTTCCCACCTTGTTTTTTGAACTTGAGAGTAGAGGTTGAGACTGCCAGTTGAAAGTTGTGGAGAAGGACAATGCACCGGTTGTGTTCTTGGTCATCAAGCTTAGCATTTGCTTCCATTCATTTGATCCCATTTGATCAAATGAGGATTGCTTGCCATCAATGGCTTTGTTGACCACATCCATTAGGGTTGATTTGAAGATATCATCTTTGTTTTTCACCATTGCTTTGTCTTGAACAGCCTTGAAGTCAGGGACCTTAATACCAAGAAATTTCTCATAAACCGTCTTCAACTCCGTCCGACCCTCTATCCCAAATATTTTTCACAGCATCTTCTCTATTTGGGATCCCATAGACCTGGCAGACCATTTCTTGAGTAATGGTGATCTTTACATTGTCTATGGTGGCGCTTATTGAGTTATTCTCTCTGCTTCGTTGCCAACCAAATAAATCTCTCTCGCATAACTCTTCATAAATTGGAGGTCTAGCTCCCATGAAATCAAGTAATTCATTTACCTCAAGAAGTTCTTTGATGAGAATTCCAACTTCAGCCTCATAGAAATTAGGTTTGATGAAATAACCATGAGCATCCGGGTACATTGCTTTTGGGTCTCGCCATTGATGTCTAAAAAGAATTAGGGTTCAAGAGATACGATGGTGGATTGGAGAGGGAAGGAGACAAATTTTAAACCGAGAATTAATGAAATAGGAATTTTGGTGATTGCGAAAGAGAGAGAGAGATAAATGATGAGTGGAACGTGGGTTTTAATGAGCATTGGGGTTTCAAAGTTAAGTAACTGTTCATATGAACAAGGGTTTTTTACCCTTCCCCACGTTGAGACATTAATTCCCACAAAACACAAGAAGAACATTCTCTTTTTCAAGGAGTTTTGCAGTGGAAGAGGCGTCGAAGGAAGTGACAATTGTGAGCAATTAACACGATCAAATCACTTAAAGGTTGCTTTAACCTAGTCAGTTGAAAGAAATCTCCGACAGCTTAAGCTAGTTTGAATGATGATGGCCGGTGCTGAGATAGCTAGGTGAAAATTTGCCTATAAAACAATGAAAACTTCAGAGGAAAATTATTCGCATTGATTTACAAACAAAAATGGGAAGATTTTCCTCAAAGTTTAATCCAAAGGTTATGGCTCAAACAAAGAAACAATTGGTCTTTGGGAAAAATAGTGAGGATGATTTGATGAGTGATGAAATGGAGATAGATAGAGAGACTTTCAATATTGTTGAAAGTTCAGAGAGAGTGAATGATAAGGGTAGGAACAAGAGAGTGAGGGTTGATGAAGACATAGAGATGAAGGAGGTAGCTGTCGGGAAAAGATTGACAAGAAAGAGGAGAGAGGGAATAAGGCTTTTTGGGAAGACAATCAAAGTTGATCAAGGAGAGTCAAGTAAGGGAAAGAGTAAGGTAGAAAGGGTATACACATTGGGGGAGTTGGTAAAGCAGACAGGGCTCGATAGCCTAAGGAGAGAAGCTTAGCCGTCAGAAGAAGGTTGAGCAAGATAAGCTTTATACACCTGTGAGCAGGATTCTCTCTCTCCAGGAGTTGGTTTGTTGGAAGGGAGAGGAGATAACTTTGCAGAGTGCATATATCTCCTTCTTCAACCATCTCATACCCGTTCAACCAGGTTATAGGTTGCTTCACCACCCGCAAGAGTACCTACCGTGGGAGAGTGGAGTCAAGTGTTGGTCAACCATTTGCAATCACAGGGAATGGTTCTTTTTCAGGAGAATTTAGCTTTGTGACTCCAATGGAGGGATTGCTTCACCCATATGATCCAGTTGAAGAGTGGTGGCCTAGAAGGGCAAGTCCTTCTCTCCAATATTCGATCACTTCCATTGATCCTTTCTTGGAGAGGCACCCAAAGGTGGTTGCAGAGGTACCAACAGACCTTGCAATCAACTCAGGAGGCTAGAAATGAAGGAATGAGTGCTGGAGGAGGGTCTGGGAGACCGTGACATTTCCAAAGAATGTCCGACGGCTAACCCGTGGGTTTGAAGAGGGGAGATTGTTTTGAAGATTGTATGGTTTGGAGGAAGCTTTTGTTGGGTGAAGGATGATGAGAAAGAGAGATTTCAAGGGTTGTTTTATGTTTTTGTTGTATGTTTTTGTTGTTGTCTTTGGTTTTCATGGTTTTGGAAAGATAGCTATCGGTGGATAGCTATCGAACTATTTATGAGGGAATAGCCGTCGAGCAACATTGTGACAAAGATTACCCAAGATGTAATCCTTTTTTTTATTATTTATGAAGAACAACCTTTTATTTTGGCATATTTATCATACCAAGCATGGCTCTTAGTATCTCAAATCTCTTTTCATCCATGGCTTTTGTGAGAATATCAGAGACATTGTCCTCGGTGCAAACTTTTGCAAGGTTGATATTCCCTTTTTCAACATGATCCCCGATGAAATGATGTCTCGACCTCAATATGCTTTGTTTTTGAATGTTGGACAGGGTTTTCTGTCATGGCAATAGTACTTGAGTTGTCACAAAAGATGGGAATGTTGGATAATTCCATTCCAAAGTCTTGAAGTTGACTTTTAAGATAGAGAATTTGTGAACAACACAAGCCTGCAAGAATATACTCACCTCACCGTTGAGGTGGCTACCGAGGTTTGCTTTTTGCTTGACCAAGAAATTATTCTTGAGCCAATAAACTGGCATCCACCACTTGTGGATTTTCTATCAAGATTACATCCAACATAGTCAGAGTCAGTGAATCCAATTAAAGAAAATGGGGATTCAGTAGGATACCATAAGCCAAAATCGGGGTTCCTTTGAGATATCTAAGAATTCTCTTGACAATGAGAGAGATGAGATTCTTTGGGATTAGCTTGAAATCTAGCACAGAGACATACACTAAACATAATGTCGTGTCTTGAAGCCGTTACATAAAGAAGAGATCCAATGTAGCTTCAGTAAAGTGTTGGGTTTACACTTTGACCATCTAGATCGGCATGGAGTTTGGTTGTGGTTGACAAGGGTGTTTTGGCAGGGGAAGCAGCTTGCATGTCAAACTTCTTGATCATATCCCTTGTATATTTAGCTTGGTTGATGAAGATTCCTTCCTTCATTTGTTTGACTGGAGTCCTAAGAAGAAGGTGAGCTCACCAATCATGCTCATTTCAAACCGATCCTTCATGATATCTCCAAATTCGTGCACAAGTCCTCATTTGATGAGCCAAAGATGATGTCATCAACATAGACTTGGATGAGCAATCGATCATATCCATATTTTTTGATAAACAGTATTATCAATATGGCCCTTGGTAAAGCCTTTGCCAAGGAGATATTTAGATAGGGTATCATACCAAGCTCTTGGTGCTTGTTTGAGCCCATACGGTGCTTTGTTCAGTTTGAATACATGATCAGAAACTTTGGGTACTCAAATCCAGGGGGTTGAGATACAAAGACCTTTTCATTTAAAACTCCATTTAGAAATGCACTCTTGACATCCATTTGGAATATTTTCATCTTCTTGAATGAAGCATAGGCAAGGAATAGCCTTATAGCTTCAAGTCTTGCAACAGGTGCAAAGGTCTCATCATAGTCAATACCTTCCTCTTGTCTCTATCCTTGGGCAACCAGTCTGGCTTTGTTTCTAATTACAACACCTTCTTCATTCATCTTGTTTCTAAAAATCCATCTTGTTCCAATAACAGTTTGATTTCTTGGTTTAGGACCAAGTTGCCATACTTTGTTTCTTTCAAACTGCTCTAGTTCTTCTTCCATGGCTTCAATCCAACAAGATCTTGGAGTGCTTCATTTATTTTCTTTGGTTCCACTTGGGATATGAATGCACTCATGAGAAAAGGGATGTTGTCTGGAACTGGGGTTTTATCAATTTGAAGGCTGATGTAAAGATCTTTATTGGGTGGAATGATGTGGGTAATGATAGTTTCATCATTCTTTTTGGGAGGAGAAAGAGGATTATTGGATGGAGATGGAAGATGGCTAGAAGATGGATTACATGAGGAAATGGGATGGCTGTCAACTAAGGGTTGGCTGTCAGCTAAGGGAAAATTTTGAGAAGGGTTAGTCAAGGGATGACCATTTATTTGAAAATTTTATTCCTCATCAATTGGATTGGAAGTGGGAGTGATTCTTTGTTGACTTGGTTGGCCGGATTGGTTGTTGATGAGAGTGAGATAGTTCATGGCCGTCCGGCATAGGATGGCCGTCGGATGAGTTTCTTGGAACCATGTATGGAAGATTTGATGAATCTTGTTCATGATTGAGAACAGATGAGTCAAGAATGGGAGATGCTTCAAGAAGATTATCCAGGTTTCCCAAACCTTCATCAAAATCACACAACTCAGTTACACTTTGATCATTGTTTTCATCAAAGTCAACATGAATTGATTCTTCCACAACAAGTCTTCTTTTGTTGTAAACTCTATAAGCTTTGCTTGTGTTAGAGTATCCAAGAAAAATTCCTTCATCACTTTTGGAGTCAAATTTGTCCAAGTTGTTCTTGCCATTGTTGTGGATGAAGCATCTACTTCCAAAGTCCGTGAAAGTAAGAAATTGTAGGGACTTTGTTATTCCATAATTCATATGGAGTCTTTTTGTGGAATTTGTTGATTAGTGTTTTGTTTTGAACATACACTTTGCAAAGAGTAATGCCTTCACCCCAAAAATACTTTGGGAGATTGTGTTCGACAAAGCATTGTTCTTGCCGCTCACAAATTGTCCTGTTTTTCCTTTCAAAGAACACCATTTTGTTTGGGAGTTCTTGGGGCTAAAAAATTGTGATCAATGCCTTTGGAATCACAATATTCTTCTACTCCAAGTGTTTTCAAATTCCTTCCCATGGTCGATCTCGATCTTGATGATAGATGTCCCTTTTTGATTTTGAATTTTATTGAATAGCTTTATCGAACACTAAGGGTGTCACTTTTGGATTCAAGAAGAATGATCCAAGTGAATCTTGTGAAATCATCAACAACAACTAGGGAGTATCTTTTTCCTCCTAAAGATCTAGTTCTTATGGGTCCAAAAAGATCCATATGAAGCGATTCAATAGGTCTTGAGGTGTCCAACTTGGTCTTGGGTTTGAATGAAGATTTCTTTTGCTTCCCACATTGGCATGCTTTGCAAAGTTTATCCTTTTTGAATGGGATCTTTGGTAGACCTCTGACAAGATTGGAATTTGCAAGCTTGGAAATGGTTTTGTGATTGAGGTGAGCCAATCTCTTGTGCCATAGCCATGACATATCAGATTGATTGAAAGACAAAAGGCAGTGAGCATTTGAAGTTTCCACAATCTCTAAGTTTAAGCAATAGAGATTTCCTTTTCTTGATCCAGTTAGGATGACTTTATTGTTTTTATCTTTAACAGTGCATTTGTCCTTAGTGCAAACAACATGATATCCCTTATCACAGATTTGACTAATGCTGATCAAATTGTGTTTGAGACCCTCTACATAGGATACATTTGAAAAAATGATATCTTTTGTAACAAGGTTTCCTGATCCTTTGACCTTAGCTTGGGAATTGTCACCAAAGGTTATATTTGGACCATTTTTAGGGGAATATTGTTGCAACCAGTCTTTATTGAAGGTCATATGTCTACTACAACCACTATCTAAATACCAAAGTCCTTTCCTAGGTACCTGCAAAACAGAAAGTAAATTTTATGGTACCCCTTTTTTATTCTATTGGGTCCAAAGGATTAGTTTTTCTTTGGAACCCTAGCTTTGTTCATTGGTCCCTTGTTGAAGAACTGGTTTAGGATATGATAATATGACATGATTTGCATCATATAAGGTGTGAGGACAGTGGATTGGGATGGATTGAAGAAGTGGTTTGGATTGTTGTATTGGGGTTGAAACTGAAAGTTATTTGAAGAGGATGATCTGGGAGAGTCATTTTGATTTGCATGGCTTCTACCATTTGAGTATTGCCATTGAGGTTTTTGTTGTTTGGTGTATCTATGTTTGTTGTAGAATTTTTGTTGCCTTGGGGTTCTTTGTTGTTTGGAAGATTTTGGTTGTCTGTCAGGCCTTGGGCATGCATGTCGTACCTTAGTTTGTCTGTCAACCCTTGGGCGTCTGACAGACTTGGTGACTAGCACATTCTTGCGGCTTGGCTTCTTCACAATATTGGCTCCTTTTTGAACCCAAATATACTTGTTTCCTTGAATTCTACTTGGTCCTTCCTTTGGTTGACTAGGACCACCCAAGATTTCTTTTGATTTTTCTTTGGTTTGAACAGGGTAGGTTTGAGTTTGATAGCTGCCAGAGCTAAGGTTTTCTAGAACCATTTTTTCAATGGCCCTTTCACCGGTGGGAGGAGAGTATACTTTTCTTGATGGATTATCGGCACCAATCCCCTGTTTTGTCAACTTTGGGACGCCTTTGGGTATAGGTGAAAAGTGATAATGCTTTGCTTGACATGTTCCATGAATCTATTCTCTTTTTAAGAGCATCATTTTCTTTTTCAAGATTACCGAGTTTTTGATAGTTTTCATGATTACTTGATGTCTCAATTTGTCGGATCCTTGTTTTGTTTTTCAAGCATGATGCATTGATCTCTTAGCCCTTGGCATGCTTTCTCAAGCTCGAAATGGTTTTTGTGAGGGTGTCAATGGTTGAGGATTGGGAAAGATTTTCATTGACCGGTGAGGCAAAGCTAGTTTTTTGTTTTTGGTTTGAATTAAAAGAGTGCAAACTAATTGTTTAAAACCATCAATATTTAAAGAGTTAAAATCATGTACCTCTTTTAGTTCATCGGCGGCAGCTAAGTGCTTCCATTTCTTCCTCATTGTCGGATTCTTCATCATCTTCACCATAAGGCATATCATGGCTTATTCTCCTTCAATTTGAGTCATCACTTGACATATACTCTTCATCATTTGAATTTTGATGAGTCGGCAATCATGACTTGCTCTTTGTTTTTGTCATGTTTATTTTTGGAGCAATTGAAGCGGTTGCACTTAGAAGCTGTGAATGATCTCTTTTGAGTAGGTCATCTTCTTAGGCTGTGATTGTCCCTAGGTTTCCTTGGTTCGGGCAATCGGATGAGTAATGTCCTTGCTTTCCACAATTGAAGCAATCAATTGTCTTCTTGTATTGTCTTGTTGAGCATTAGATGTGGAGGGATTGAATTTTTGTCAAAAGATTTCTTTTGAAATTTCATGGCATTTCGACGGCCATGGAAATGAGGCTTGGAATGTCTTCTTGGGAGATCTGTTTCTTGACGGGTTTGGAGCCGATGTTTATCTTTTGAAGGGCATTGTTGACAATGGTCTCAATGTCTTGGTGAGTGATTGGCTTGTGGACGGTTTCTTGTGCGATTAAAGCTAAGGTTTGTGAAATGGAAGGGTGATGGAATTTTTATCATACCTTCCAATTCATAAGCTTCAAGCTTTCCAAAATATTGCTCAAGCGTCATGGTGCTCCATTCGAGATCCTTCTCTAATAGGTAATGCTACCTTCTCATATTCTTGAGGGAGATTTGAGTAAATCTTGAGGCGTAGATCTTGTTGTTCAAAGGTTTTTCCATGGTCGGCAATTGATCTAACAAGGTTCTCAAACCTTGGGTGACGGACTCACCTTTTCTCCAGGGTAGAACTTGAAGTTGTCTAATTGCCTAAGCAAGTTGTACAAGTTTTGTGTCCTAACACTGGAGTGTTTAGTGAACTTGGTTTGAATAAGAGCCCATCTTTGTTACGGCATTTGGTTCCTTAGCAATTTCTTGTGCTAGAGAGTCATTTACACTCTTTTGAAGAATGTTCTTGACTTTCAAGTTTGCACTTATCAATTGCTTTTCGGCTTCAGACCAAGTTTACGGGGATTTGATCTTACTTGGTCCTCCATCGGTACTGATTTGAGTTGGGTAGGACACTTCATTCTCTAGAACATACCAATTCCATATCTTGTTTGCATCAAGGTATGTTTTTATTTTTGAAGCATAGATCTCAAAAGATCCACAATCATCAATGTGTGGGATGTCTTTCTCATTATTTCTTCTTGGTTGAGGCATGGTGGGTTTGAAGAGAATCCTTCACAAGTTGTTAGACTTTTGAGTGTGAAGACAAGCTACGATACCAATTGAAAGGCCCTTTGTTAATATGCGAGATGATCGAGAGCTATGGTTTTGGCTTAGGCTGTCGGATGATAGTTGAATTGTGCGGCGGAATAAGAGAGATTTGAAATAATGATAGGACAAGAAACACAAAGAAATAATGCAAGTGTGTGAATGTGATTGCAAAAATGTAATAACACGAGAGAATTTAAAGTGGTTCGAGTTCACTCCTCCTACATCCACCCCCACTTGTCAATCTTGACAAGTGAGATCAATTTTATTATAATCTTTAATCAACAAAAATTACAAATGATTGATTCGGGCAAGTTCCTTGAACTTCCTCTTCCTAATTAGTACGATCAACTAGGGATACACTTAAAGTACGGTCTTAAGTGTTTTTACAACTTGAAGTACGAGTCTCAAGATTTTACAAAACAAATAATACACTCAAAGTACGGTCTTGAGTGATTACAAACTAATTCTACACCTAAAGTACGGTCTTAGGATTTTGGATTTTGTGAATTAACACACTGAGGGGTGTTTTGTTGTGGAGGCAAAGGTTTTGGGGTGAGGGTTTGGTTTGGAACAGAGTTTAAAGGGAAAGGATTGGTGAGTGTGTGTGTGAATTACAGGAGGTGTGTGTGGGTGTGGGGAAAAGGTTTTTGACTATGAAAAAGAGTATTTTTCAGTGGTTTGTGTAGAGGAAGAACTCCTCTATTTATACCCTTCAATGTAGCCGTTGGAATATGACTGTTGCAGCTACATTAATGAGCTTTGACTGGTCTTTGTCCCACTTGTCCACATGCAGGTCTTCATGAGCTGGCTTGAGCTGTGAGCTTGAACTGAGAGCTTCTAGAAGGTCTTCAGTGGTCTTCATTGGTCTTCATTGGTGAACTTGACAGCTGTGAAGATCCAGGTTCCACATTGGTTGAGATTGTGGTAACAGAGATTGAGACAAAGTGATGGCTATCAGAGGAATGAAGTCATGGCTGTCAGATCATTCAAGACTTAGCTATCAGAGATGTTCTCTGATAAGGACTGAGATGCACTTTGATGATCTTGAAGGCTTTACTAAAGAGAATATGATTCATGTTTTTGATTGATTGTAATCATTGTATACAACTGAATCATAACTATCAAACTCATAGCTGTCAGATACACTGATGAATGAATATGAAGTTTGATTTGGTCAGTCATGGACTTAGCTGTCAGAGAAAAGGTTCATGACTGACAGTCTTCCTCTTTTGATATAAACCTTGTTCTATATATATATTCCTTTATCAAAACCAACTAACTAAGACATTGATCAAAGTTAGGTCCTAACACCCACCATGCTTCATAAAGCTACAATCTTTGTATTTGATATCAACACGGTATGTGGGTTAAAAAAATCTGGTCTTTGTGGCATTTAATCAAACAGCTGGAGCTTCCATTTACGTATGCGTAAAACTAGAAACAGCAAAAATAAACCAGATAACAAACATGGATGAAATTTTAAATGTATTCCTTCCGTCCCATAATAAGACTCGTAAAATATTTTTTTTTAAAAAAATATGATTTAGCTGTCTGTACACTGCTTGTATTAGGATAAAACTAGTTTTACACCCATGCGTTAAACACACGGATAAATAAATTTGAAAAATTAACTAAAAAGATATAAAAATAATAATAATTTAAGAAAATATAATTTTAAAGATATTTATTTCAACAAAAATATGTCATTGTATTAATCTAATAATATTACACATATAACTAACAAATTGAATTGTACATATTGAAATATTTATTAAAATACAAAATTATTAGTGAAATATTCACCTTTATTTCCAATATCAATACCATGTATCAAAGTTTTAAAATGTTTATAAAGGAAGTGACATCAACATCACTTGATCACCTATTTTTTACAAATATTGTCTTTTAAAAGAAGAACATTATTTGATAAATTTGTGCTTTAAAGAACTAACTAACTAAATAAATAAATAATAAAAATATTTTACTAAGTAATTATACCCATGAATATTGAAATAGAAAATACTAATCATACTACTAACTAAATGTTAATTTTATAATTCTATGCATTAACATTTTTTTAAAATGTAGATAAGTTTTATAACACATTACTCATATTTACGAATGTTAAAATATTTATCATTTAATTTATAATTATAATTTATATTTATTTGAAAATACTATAATCAAATTTCATATAATGTTAGTCTTAGTTAGAAATTAAAAGATATAATCCATTATTTAAAAAAAATCAACTTTATTAGAGCTGACTCAACATCGTTTAGAATTTTGTGAATGAGCTAAATTAATAATTTTAATATTTGTCTTTTAATAACCTTTTCCATTGGTTAAAGAATAAAAAATCTAATAATATTTTATATTTGAAAGAGGACTATAAGTCGGATAATATTTAGAGGAAGTATATGCACTTTTATAAGTTATTTTTAATGACTAATCGGAAGAAAATTTAAATTGCAACAATTTTTTTTACAAGATTTCTTATGATAATTCATAAAAGGTATAAAATGCTATGATAAACTTGTACAATTTTTATTTAGCAAATATCTCTTTTTAATAGTGTAATAATTATGGTTAAAAAATAGTGTAATTATTAAATGTATGAGAAGTAATGAAAATGACTTTTCAAATTCTGATATGTTTTGGAGGGAAAAGGTGTTTAGATCACTTGAGCCTTTATATATATATAGATATAGATATAGATTGCACTAACGGGAGACTTTGGGATGGACAAAAAAAGAGACACCAGGGGTTATACTAAAATTTCACTCAAGTATAAATGACCTTTTGCTGTCAAGGCTAACCTGATCCAAGTCTCTACTGGAGCCAAATTCTGAAGCTAATTCTAGACAGGATATCTAGGAAACATCATCTATTAAAAAAGAAACTTCTCCTACAGTTTCCTAAGTTTATTGATATTATCTTTCCGGAATATTCGCACATATACTAGTGTTATTTGGGATGATGAATCAAAAGTGGGCTCAACTTATTATTTTTGGTAATTGCATCGGTTTTGAGGTAACCTTGCAAGTCAAGTAAAGATTACACTCATTGGGGGTAGGGAGGAATCGAAAACCAGGTGGAAATCCATCATCACTTTCTTTCTATTCTGGGTTTTGCTATTACAAACTCCATTTCCTTTGAAATATTCAAACTATTTTTCCGCCATTTTTCATTCTTTGTTAACGTTAATCTTTGAGATAGACAAAGGGAATTGTGTTGTTAACTTGTTATGTGGGAGGCCCGGTGAGTCCATACTTAGGGCAACATTTGTCATACTCACAACAACGACTCACTTACAAAAAGGTTGAAAATGTATACTCCCAAATTTGAGAGTATTTTTGACTAAATTTTAAGGGTTTGTCAATTCCCGATGTGGGATAATATCTCTAACAATAACGCATCTGGAGTGAAACAAATGACCTGACTAAACGAATTATTGGTTTGTTCAACCCCACAATGTCGTGTTAATCGTAGGTATACACATATAGTGTATCTTAATTTTCAATAGCGAGTTTTTTTCAGAAAGCTGATAAATTTCCTACTTGAATATGTGTATTAACCGGGTGGTTTTCAGAAAACTATTGAAATGTAGATTCATGACAAGCCTAGGCTGCAAACATAACCATTTTTCTAAAGAAAAAACAAAAACATCTACTCTGAAGTATTATTTTTATGCAGACGCGGGCGGAAGAAGTGCAGATCTTCTTTAAAAGAGCCAATTTTATAGGAACAGTAGCAGGGCTCGTAATAATCCTCGATAAGAAAAGTACAAATAACACTCAGAATTCTTTTAAACATACCATATATGAAGGGCGAAACTCGATTGAAGGTCACAATGCCCATCTAATTACAAAAATGAAAATAAGTATTTAACAAACCAAACTAGAAGAATCACTGAAAACCCAAATGGAATGACCAATGGAAAGCTCAATAAATAATGCCAGAAAATGGCCAGCAATACCCTCCAGGTACTATCACAATGTTGATTCACTTTCTTATAAATTTTGGAATAGTGAGACTTTTGAGTTATACATTTACTGCTAAGAAATGAGATGGAATCAAACACGGGAAATGAATATGGAAATGAATCTGGAACGTTAGAGATTCCAGATTTCAGTAATATGCCTGCGTCCCGTGGTTTCTTAAGAAGGCTTGCCATAAAGGAGATATAGTCGCTGATGTAACTGTCAGGACCACCACAATGCTGCTCATATGCAATACAGTTCAGGAAAATTCTAAATGTTTCAACCTTTTTCAATTGCGGAATTTCCATCACAGCATCAAAACGGAATTTTATGTCCAATAAGCTCTTAGCCTTTTTGCTTTTCTTGAATTTCACAGCAGCTTTATGTTGAAGGTCCCATGCCCCATACTCCAGTTCCATTGGTGAATCATCCTCCAGTGGCTGGATTTCAGCTAATGAGGGTGCATAGCTACGGCGTATGAGATCAAGTAAATGCTTAACTTCAGCGCAATCTGCTGGATCGAGTTTTTTGTGTCCTGGTATCATAGGGTTGAAGAAAGTAAGTGCCAGTTCCACAAGAGAGGTTCCTTTATTGAACACTCCAGCTATGTTGAATAAGCACTGAAGAACAAAGAAAGGTATCTGGTTTTCGAATAATAACAACTCATATTGTGCGTCCTTGAGTAAACTTGAATTATTAAATATGGGGTCATCCGGAGATCTTGGAGCCTCCCTCTTGAACTTAAGAAAAAGCATGATTATAAAACAACCATCAACCAAGAGCATTTCCATGAACTCATTACTGTCGCAAAAAATTTGCTCACCATAGCATCTGCGACTTCTTCCCTCTAAATTGCCAAGTGCTTTGATATAATCATCTTCTTTCAACTCTTGATTAAGCTCTAGAAATGAGCGTAAATAGCATGATTTTAGATACTCTAGATCCCTTCCTCGTCCTAGTCCTAGCGAGACATTGATTTGGCGATGAAAAGGGCCAATGGAAAAAACATTCGGAGCATAAACTTCCCTGGCATCATGCTGGTTTCGGTTAGGCACTCTACAGATGCAGCACTCTTGGTTTGTCAAAGGCACATCATTCATTCTCCGTTTAATATTGGTGGTCAATATATGTCTGTTGTTATCCCACATCCTCCACTTGTGCTTATTTCCGGCGTGTTATGGAACCCGTGATCCTCAAAATGTACCTGTTAGATGAAATTGATTAATAACTTCATCATGAGCACGTTCTGTTGAATATGTCTAGAAATTTTAAAGTACTCTCTACACCAAATTAGAGAGGCTGTGGGGGAAGGGGGTGGGGACCAAGATAATAGTAGTATATGAGTCTATTCATACTTCAAATCATTTTCGCTATCACTCCTGCACAAAGAGACCAAAACCTAATACTCCGTCAGTTCCAAAATGAATGTCCAAAATTAATCAAATTTGCGGTTGTTCAAGAGTAAATTTTGACATCATAGAAAATTAAACAATCTCTTCAAGAAGGAAATTGTGCTTTTGAGAAAATAGAGTAATGGTTAGCAAGAAATTGTTCTCTTCATATTCTAACTCGAGTAGTACAATTCATTGCAAGTAATGATAAGTAAAGTATGGTTGAATGAGAATCCAATATTTCTACGTCGTCAGAAGAGAAGAACTAATCTGGGAAAAAATAAAGCTACATCAAAATGGCATCATAAAGATCAGAATTTCTCGGTTCAATGTGTTATAGAACAAATCAACAACAATAAAGCATGAGAAGCAAGACACAATAGATTACCCACACAGGGGCGGATTCACTACGGGACCAGTCAAGATACACTTTGTATTTGAACAGTGAAAGCACAAAACTCAACTTGTGAGGGTGGGAGGGAGGAAGGATCAAAGTAGATGTTAGCCATAGAAAAGAAGAACAAGACGTTACATGTAATGAATTATACGGATTAGTACCTATTTCAAAAGGAAAATCACAAGATTTTGACGAAGTTAGACTAACCTGGAAATCTATCCATTTGTCAGAAAGAGAGATAGATTCATCTCTGTCATGAGCTAATATATAGTACTCTTTCTACAAGAAACAAGTTGCAATTAGTTAAATAAGTATCGTCACAAGTTTTGACCAGGTAAAATTACACGAAAACACAAATTTAAAAGAACGAATACGTTCCTGTCAAGCTAAAACGACTAGTTGAATATGCATGTATTCCAGATCATTTACTGGAGTATTTTTTTTTACTAAAATCAACCTACCCTGATCATGTGGGAAGAACAAGTCCAGGATGTGCTTCTCACAGAATGCTCTTTAATTAGTCTACCGGTTGCAATTAGTTAAATTAAGAGGCATTCTCACAACTTTTGACCATGCAATATTATACTCCTTATGACCGCGTTCCTAGCAAGCTAAATCAATTGTTGAAAATGCACTAAATTTAGTTTTGTCCCTTTATAGTTAGTGAAAATGATTTTGCCTCCATTTTTAAAAATTTCTGGCTCCGCCACTGCTACTACAAAGGTATTACACAAATGTTACGGGTTCTCAATTTCAAATTCTTTTGTACTATGCCATTTTTTCTTCTTGTAACTGTAATCTAGGCTACCATGCATCATAAAGGTACAATCTTGAAAACCAAAACAGTATGTGGGTTCAAAAATATCTAGTCTTTGATTCAGCAGCAAGTAATGCTTTAGGGATTGAAAAAGGATGGTGAGAAATTTGCAGCTAATCATAAGCGCATTTCCCTTTCTTTAAAGTATTTCTTTGTGGCATTTAATCTAACAGTTGAGTGTCCATTCCATTTACGTACCACGTTAAACTAAGGCCTATCAACATTTTGAACCCTAAATATTTTGCTTAAATTTTGATTTTAACCATCGTTATTACTCCCTCCGTCCCAGACCAAGGGTTCATCTTTCCCTTTTGGTCCGTCCCAGATCAAGAGTTTATTTTCATAAATGGCAAGTTTTTGAATATATTTATACCATTATAATCTCCATATATTTACAAAAAAATCATTCATTATACCCTTATATATTCTCTCTCCTATTCCCTACCACACAATTAACTACTATTCCTCCCACTCATTTTCTCTCCTATTAAATATTTTTAATTTTTACATTCTCTCTCCTATTCCCTACCCCACATTTAACTTTTACATTCTCTCTCCTATTCCCTACCACACATTTAACTACTATTCCCTATCCCACATTTAACTTTTATTCATTTTTTAAAAAATTTCTTAAGAAGCGTGAAATCCACCCCGTACACCCTTGGTCTGGGACGGAGGGAGTATTTTTTATCAGTTTTAACTTTTATATTTTAAATACACACTCATTTCCTTCAAATGAAAATTAAGGCATTTTTTTAGCAATTTTAACCATCGTACTTTATGCTTTTATGAGAAAATGGGTGCGTATCCAAATTACACTAGTTAAAAACGGTAAAATTAAACAACGATGGTTAAAACCAAAATTAAAGATGGTTAAAACCAAAATTAAAGGATGCAAAATGTCGATTGACGCTAAACTAAAAACAACAAAATGAAGCAGGTAACAAAAATGACGAACTTTTGGTATTCCAACTGGAACCAATTTCTGAAGCTAATTCTAGTAACTAGTGAGGACGATGATTCAAGAGTGAGCTCAGCTCAGCTCATCTTAGTAGTCTCGGTTGGACCATGAAATATGATTTGTCATTTGATATGGTAAAAATAGTTCATGAAGTTTTAATTTTAATACGATTTCAAACGGTTGTGGTTGTGGTATATGATCTCCCCTTTATTTCACGAGAGGTCATGGGTTCTAACCCTATGAAATGCAATTTCTAGCATTTTTAAATGTATCTCTGGTAATATATTAAATTATTAATTAATAAAAAAAAACTCAATTTAAAATAAAATGAAAAATCAATTTAAAAATAAAAAAAAATCACATTTTTTTTTATCAATTGTCTTCTTTCAGAAAATGTACTCCCAAAATCCCGTAAAATTTGTCCCAGTTTGTCAACTCAATGAAATTTAATTTTTTATGAAGATCTTGCTATATATCATTTTAAAAAAATTATTGATTCAACGTTATAAATACTATTGAACGAAATAAAAGTGAAGGGGTAGGCTCAACGTACAGAGCCCAATTATTCAGACGTCGTTACAACATCATCAAGACGTCGTTACAGCATCATCATCAAGTGGATCGGCCCAGGTATTATAAAGCCCACGGCCCAACAGCAAAGATCAGTCGACCTAGCTCATTGCCCGACCACCTTTGGTCCCGACCTAGCTTCGTCCGACATACGATCGTCAACTTATACAATTCTATCCGGCTAAGATACGAAGTCAGGTCGACCTTGATCTACTCAGGCGAACTCGACCTACAGAGACATACTACGTTTACAACTCTTTCCATAACTGACTCCTATATTCACGGAACACGTTATGCCTATTTTCTCTCCATGATTCACGAGATTTGGCGCAATCCTACTACAACAATATCTCTTATCAGAGCCTATAAATACCTCACAACATCAATCGTTTAGAGGTAATGTTTATTTTGCTGTTCAATTCTCAATACAGTTTATAAGCCATATACGTGATACTTATCCACGCCGGAGGGTCTTAGCCGGAGACCACCATGGCTAGTTGTTTGTTCACTGTTTCTATGGGGACCCCGACTCGGAACCTTAGCTCGTGCCCCGAGCGGAAGGGTCCCCTAGCTTGTAAAAGTCACCATTTTTTTAAAAAACTTTTGTTTACTTGAAATAAAACCAACTCAACTTTCACAAGCCAATATAAAACCAACTATACATCTCCACTTGGAGGCAAGTTTATAAAACAAACTTTGTAAAGACAACAACCTATTTTAGTTACAACATAAACATAAACGTAATGTTTTACAAAATCAAAACTATACACAAGTTTTCCCCAAAAGAGTAGTATCCAAATGATACTCCCAACCACAATCCAACTATACACGTACCCTGACAAACCCCAAAAGAAAGTCGTCCAAACTCCTTCCCCGATCTCACTGGTTCGGCCCACCTGTCTCAGCGCGATCTAAAACAGTAAAAGGGAGAAGGGGTGAGAATAAATCTCAGCAAGCTATTATGATGTAACAAGATGCCATATAAGATGCAACACATAACATGGTTACACACAATACCTTGTTTAAAGCGGTAAACACATTACGTTACCTCAGTTTACCTTTCCAGTCTGAACAATATGTCGTACAACATGGGAGTAATAACTCCTCTCTTTTGTGAACTGTTTATACATATTCACATCTTAATAAGACTCATTTTTCAGAGAACCATATAAGATTACTCGCCATCTGTAAATAATTTTGGCTAAGTACAGAAGCTATCACCCCAACCGCGGCCACGAAGGGGATCAGCCACAGGTACAATGTAATTCAATCAACTCATAGAATATTTTCCATAATTGATCGAATTCCATTATACCCCTAAACATCAGCTAATAAACACATTCAAGCACATAAACTGATACTTGAAAATAAATTCACAATCGGGATATCAATCAACATGGTATTATTACTCATGTTCAAAACAAACACACCATGAATATGTAACCATGCATTGGCCCACTATATCACAAATAAGCCTTACATATTCACACACAACATTGCTTAACTTCAACAAAAGGTATAAAGTTATTTTATCAAGTTTTATTCAACTTTGGTTAAGTTTCACATTGCCTTCCAACCATTTTCAAGACAAGATTTAATCATCTTCCTAATACTCTTTTGGACAAGTTAAGAGGTGTTAAATGGGTACAATATGTATTAGGTAAGTATGCTTTAATTGCTTTAAAATTGTACCTCAGAAACAGGGCAGGACACGACTCGTGCCCTACAGCACGAGTCGTGCCACTCAGCAAAGACGAGTGCAAAGTATTGCACAACTCGTTGCCACGACTGGGGAAAGAAACGACTCGTGCCCACCAAAGACGAGTCGTGCCCTCATCGAAATATCGTAACCGATTTTTAAACATCAGTAATACTAAAAATAAACTTTCATATACTCCTACCCTCTTTTCCTCAAGCAACAACACATACTCCCAACCTCATTACAACTCATACCAAACCATTTCCATCCATTCTATACTCAAAGAAAAATGTTTCAAAATGCCATTCAACATTTATACTTCAATCCTTTCACCCTAAGCTAGTACCACCATACTCTCATCATGCAACTCATCCAAAAGACATTTTAATCCATTCCAAACCCAAGTAAAATGTCCAAAAATGACATGCAACAATTATCCAATAACTATATCAACTTTAAACATTAATGATCAAGGATTGAAGAAAGAACATAATAACTTACCTCCAAATAATACGAAAATGAGAAAAACTTTAATCGGATGAAAGTGATCCCCTCGACTTCCTGAACATTTAGATAAAGACGGATCGAAAAACGGACAAGAAATGAATTTAAGGGAATCTTTGGAAGGAAGAAGGAACCTTATGCATTTCTTGGAACAGAGGAAGGAATTTGTTTGCTGATGTTTTGATTATGGCTCTTCATGGAACAAGCGAATGAGGATATACATTACATAAATTCACTTAAGCTCCTCCATGCTTTTAGTTGCTACAACTAACTACCTTAAGCTTTAATTATTACACTTAAGCACCTCAACATTTTATAAGTTTCTTAATTAAATTTTTCCAATATTATTAATTTACTACACCATTCCTATTTGTTCATTTAGACATTAAATAATTAAAGTTAATTTATTAACATACCTAAAATATCAAACTACCACATAAGACTAACAAACATTATGAAATGCATGAAATGAGATGCAACACACCCCGCCCCCCACGTGCTCAACAAGTAATCAAAATAGTGCCTAGGTTTAGGGTCGTGGCAGTTTCAGGTCAAACAAAGCCAGTGGATCAACCTAATTGCTGGACGTAGGCTGATCAACACATTCCCTGCAGCATCAGTTTGGTTCCATTTTCGGGAACGAAGCTTTTTTGACCTCGAAATCCTATTAAACAGTAACAATAGTATCTGACGGGCACACCGCTACCCCCTCCACTGAAAACGAACAAGAAAACGCCGGTAGAAACTTGGACACCGGTGCCGGAAATCATAACGCTAATCTACCTCCTCCCCCACCACGCCAAGTTAGAAGAGTGACCCGCTCCAATAGCGTCGCTGATGGCACAGGCTTGAAAGATAATAGGAGAGAAAAAGGCCTATGACCACGCTAGAAGGGGAGCCGCAGCCAAAACGACTCCTAGTAAGTCGAACAGTTGTAGGCGACAATCCATGTCCCTCAACTAATCACCTCAGTAGGAAAGAAATTTTGATGGAGCGGGCTAAGTTGCTCCAAGGTTTGTTGGAAGTCCAAGAAGAGTTGCTTGACATGCCAGAATCTCCTAAGGCTGATAAGAGATCACATTGACTTGCTCCGTCCGTTACCTCCCACAGACGGGCTAATGGAGATGCTCGATAGAATGGAGGTCCCATGTCGTCTGCTGAACAACCAAGGATCGAGATGCCTCCTCCCTCTTACATCAACCTTGATCCCAGTGTCGACCTAAGAGATAGGCTAGACCAGCGGAGAGAACAAGAGGCCGAGTCAGCCTCAAGGAGACAACATGAGGTCGAGAGGAATAGGCGAAGGTCGCCAGTGAGGTCAGTTAGGTTGCAGTCCCACGGAGAAAGAAGGGGTAGAGAAGTAACTCCATCTAGAAGTGAAAGGCAGATGACCTACTCTAGAGAGCCTCACCAAGACGAATGGCAGAGATCCAACGAGGTCACATATCAAAGAAATGACCAAGATGCAAGGGAACTCCTAAACTTGAAAAGGAGGCTGGAAAAAATGGAGGCAGACAGAAAGGAGGATGAAGGAAAGGGTGAACGAAACTATAATACTCTTCGACCCTTATCCAGAGATTTGCTCGAACTTAGGCCTCCCGTGGGTTTCAATCTGACTTCATTGGACAAATATTCGGGCGCGACCAACGCCTTGAACCACATGCAACACTTTGAGGCCACCATGTGTTTGGTCTCCTCCGAGGATGATGTGCTGTGCAAGGCACTAACCAAAGACCTTCACAGGTGACCGACTTGGTTCCTTGGTTTAGCACCGGGCTGCATCACCTCATGGGAGTATATGAGGAAGAAGTTTCTAGATCGATTCTCTACGACTGGGGCCCGTAAGAAAACTGTCACCGACTTGAACAACCTAACTATTGGGAAAACAGAGAGCACCATGAGTTACTTCACGAGGTTTAAAGAGTTAGTCGACCAGATAGAGGAGGACCTGACAGACAGAGAGGTCAACAATTGCTTTCAGAATGGGGTGTCCTTTCCCGACCTGGACTACGAGCTCCAAGTTAGGAGGGCGACTACGAGGTAAGAGTTGTTTTAAAGGACCTACGATGTAGCCGTAGCTGAGGAAAGGAAAGAAAAGAAGAAAGATAAAGGCTCGAAGCATACAGAAGATGGAGAGTCTAATAAAGGGGGTCAGGTAAAGCACAATGACAACAACAACAAGGGGAAGAATAGACGAGGGCGACTGAGAGAGTCCTTAAAAGTTTCAGCCCTTTGACTGTAAGTAGGACCGAAATTATGAATACGGTCGACCTAGGCCCACCTACTCCAATGAACCCTCAAAACAAATTCAGGAGGGATAATGGCAAGTACTGTGAGTTCCATAAAGACACCGGCCACACCACTGAGGAATGCATGAGCCTAAAACGGATCATCCAAAAGTGGGTCTACAACGGAAGGTTGGACAGGTTTGTGAAAGGAACTCGACCAACCGGAGGCGAGCAAGCTGGAGGAGGTATGCCAGAGCCTAGGTATCCTAGGTTGAATTTGGGAGTGATTGCCGAGGAAACAAGCAACACTGCCCTTAAAAGCAAAATTTTTCAGTTGAGCAAGGTTCCTTATGTGCCTCCTAGGAGTTATGCTAAAGAGGAGGTAATCAACTTTTATCCCTACGAATTGGCAGCTAACATGACTGCAAGGGAACATATTTTGGTGATTCCGGGGTTGATCGAAGAGTGCACATCCAGTAGGATTTTGGTCGACACGGGGGCCTGTAAAGATATCCTGTATTACAAATCTTTCCTCGAGATGGGACTAACAGATGCAAGGTTATCGCCTTATTCAGGTTGACTTGAAGGCTTCACTAACCACAGGGTTGATGCTAAGGGCCAGATTGTGCTAGAGGTGGATGTCGGACAACACCCGTTGAGGACAGTGGCTAAGGTAACATTTATTGTTATAGATGTTGTTAGTGATTATCATGCTATTCTAGGTATACCTGGACAGGCTGCCCTAGGGATGGTAGCCTCAATACCCCATCAGCGAGTCAAGTTCCCCACCTTAGCAGGAGTGGGATGCGTTTTGGGTCCAGCTCGAGCATATCTGGATCATGTCCTGCGATAAAAAAAAGAAGAGGGAGCTAGAAATTAATACTCCAGAAGCGAGTAGGAAGCTCTCCAAATCGGTCACCACAACTTCACGACTAACTACAATCACTTGTGTAGAAGAGGCGACCTATCCCTCACATGACCATGTCATGACTGAGCCGACACGTCCCTCTCAAAACACTATGGTTGAAACTGTAAGTGCTCCAATTTGAATTGCTAGTATTTTCGTTAGAAAACTAACGAAAGCCTTCACATCCTTAACCTAAACCTTAACTTTTCTAACAAAACCTAACTTTTCTAACAAAGCAAGGGTAAGTTGGGGATTGCTATTTGGAGTTAAGCAAGCTAAAGAATCTCACAAATGGTAAAAATCCGAAAAGGGTAAGCTGTAAACAACAGCTGGTTGAGTATTTGAATAAAATATTCCTCTTGTCCAAAGCCTGCAGCAGCATTTAATGAACAGTGCACGCCTTCAGACATGTCCGCGCGGATGGTTTTGAAGTTTCCAGAGGCCTATAAATAGAGCCCTTCAGTCTCATTTTTAACAACAACAATTCACTCACAGAAGCTATTCTCTGGTGAAAAACAGAGAGAAAACAGTGGGAATCCTTAGATTGCCACCATTTTCTCTTGAGTCTTTTCCAATCTCACTCCAAACACTCTCAAATCACTCTTAAACACACAAAGCTCAAGCTTAAAACACTACTAAAGAGGAAGATTAGGGAGAAAACATAGAGGACTTAAGTGTTATCTACTTGTTTTCTCCTTAACCAACTCTATTAACAAACACTAAACACACTTAAGTCTTGGATCTATTCAAGCCAAACACAACATTAACAAGAAGATTGGGCTTAACCATCATTGGTAAACCCCCCTTCTTTAAAAACCCTAAAATACTCTTTAATTTCATGTCTTGATTTACATTTTTGTTTTAATTTGCTTGTTTAAAAGTTCTATTTACTTTCTTTGTTCTTGTCTTTAACTTACTTGTCTTAAGCTTAAATCTTTACCTCATTTTGCTGTTAGTTTGACCTAAGATGGTCATCTTTGGGGTTAAGTCCCCATGATGATCATCTTAGGGTTTAACTTTCTTCCTCTTAGTTAATTTCTCTTCTTAAAAAAAAAAAACCTTTTTTTTAAACTCCCTCTCCCATTTTGCTCTAAACCTCCATTAATACCCCAAGGAGGACTTGATATGATACAAATCAATTAATCACCAATCAAGTCTAGGGATGAAAATGGGGTGAAAATAGATGCAAATCTCCCAAAAATCACATTTTTCTTCTTGAGAATGTTGCTGTCCAGTAGCATTTCTCTAAGACCTCTGTCCATTGTATAATTTTTTGGACACAGTAAAACTTAGAATTTGGTGTTGACTACAAAATACTTTTTGTAGCCAACATTCATAGGATTCCAGACATATTTTTACTTTATTTTTTACATGAGTCTAACTACCTTTTCCAAATTATTTTCCAAAGGTCAGTTTAGCAGTGTCTGGAAATCCAGATTTCACATATGTGATTTACAGAGAGTTTTGGTCCATCAAATCATCTTCAATTATGAAAATATTCTGTATTAACCTTATTTAAGATGTCTTGAACAACTTTAATTCTCTGACTTTCCCCAGATTCTGAATTTTTAAAGCTCTTAAATCCATTTTAAAATCAAGTGTCCACTGTCTTTTTCATTCTGGCAGAATTGACTTTCAACTTCAAGGAGTCTTTTGAGTACCAAAACTCAACCCTAAAATCATACCAAAAATCATGGAGCTTGTTTAATGTCTTACAAAGATTTCTCAATTTTTAGTTTTCTCAGTTTGCATTTATTTTAACCAAAGAAACACACACACACACAAATGGTTTTAAGCTAGGAAGACTCGTTTTACGAGGCATTCCGGGTGAACCCTAACGATCTTCCCGGAGTGTAACGTGACCTCCGAACTCAAAATCTCTCATTTTTGGCATTTTTCAAAATTTTGGCCCTTAAAATAAAAATGGCGTGGCGACTCCGTTTTGATTTTTTCAAAAACGTAAAAATCCGGTGGCACATCATCACAGTGGCGACTCCGCTGAGGACTAAGATAAGCTTTATCTTTTTTTAAAAAATAATAATAATAAAAAAAATGGTATTTGGTATATAGGTGGAAATCATTAAGTTTCCTGTACCGCTCCCTAACCCGGGGCTTGGGATAAATTATGGTCTAACAAAGCCACGTACCGGTATCATTGTTTTTTTTAAAAAAAAAAAAAAAGAAAAAAAGAAAAGCCTTTGTGGGTCAAACTTCCGTCCCGGCATTTGAAACCATTTGTATTGTGTGTGTGTGTGTGTGTGTGTTGGTTTTGCACATTTCGTGTTGTTTTGATCGCCTCGAAAAAGTCAAAATTTTGACTATTGGACCCGTTTCCTTGAATTGTTTGAATTATGTGCTTATGTGTTCATTTGTTTTCAAAAAAAATTTCAAAAAAAATTTCAAAAAAAAATTTCAAAAAAAAAAATTCAAGAAAAAAATTCAAGAAAAAAATTCAAAAAAAAAAAACTCAAAAAAAAAAAGATTTTCAAAAAAAAAAATTTCAAAAAAAAAAAAAATCATTTTCTGCATGCATCATACTTTTTAAGACACATGAAAATTTCTATTTTACTCAGAAAAAGAAGATAGGCGCTTGTACTACGCGCACTTGGCCTTACACCTGCGCACTACGTCCTTAACCCGGGGAAATCCCAGTAGCAGCCCGTTTGGCCTTATTACGCCTCTCGGTGCGAGCACGGGACTACCCAAACATCCCTTGGAGCCTCGTGTCGACCATGCACTTGTCCGTGACACACTTTGTCCGAGACCCAGTTGGTTTTTAGTATGGTCAGTGTCGTGCCCTGTCTGTGTATGCACCTTTCCTGTCAAGCCTTAGTCGGCATACCAAGTCAATATCTTTCGGAACCCTAATCAGTCGAAGTCATGAACTTTGACCAGATCTTGACTGGCGCCTTGACTTTGGCTTTGGCCCGGCACAACTTATGCACCGACTCCCGGCGTGACACTGAGTCATCAAGGATTAACGATTATTCCATGTCTAATTACGACTTAACTGACGACGGATCAAGATCAGTAATGGAAGTTTATCAGTCAAAACCATGCCGACTTTTCGTCGAGCCCTCGGATACGATCTTGGCCTTTGACGTCAGCTTTGTCCGTAATTTACATCGAATACTCGTTAAGACTAGATTACCCGCCAGACTTTAGGATCGTTTTTCTTTTCGGTCGGTGGGACCTGCTTGCCCTACGGAACCCTTGTTCGGGGTTACAGGTTGGGGGTCCGCAGGCGTAGTGATGGGGCCCACTGATCCAGGAATCAGAGTAGTTTGCGAAAAAGAAGAGCAATATTTTCCAACCGCTTAGGTTTAATAAAATACGTTTTAAGTAAACAAGAACAAATAACTGCATGTTGCATGAGCCCTAAGCCCAAACACCTACCCTTCTCCACTCCCAAACATCTGAACCCTCGTGTCTTTTCCCCGCAGCTCCACACAAAGTTTGGTTTCGGGCGCCGGGTCACCGTTTGATCAGTTGGGAGGAGTCAAGCGCATCGTCAGCTTCACCATTTGTTTCGACTCCGGGTTTCAGAATGTCTGCATCAACTGGTAACGATGGGGATAATACCACTCCACCTCCCGGGACTCCCCAAACAGAACAGCAGTGGAATCAGTTAGCCGAACAGATGAAATTGCGACAGGAAGCACAGCTGAATAGCCTTATGGAGGCTATTAGGAGCCATGGTTTGGCCGCCAGCCTCAATCCTGATGGCACCTTCACCGTGGAAGAAGAGGAAGACCCCAATCCCAATCTCGGTCGTCCTGACTACTCCAGGATGCCACCACCCACCTCCTACGGTACTACTACCAGAGCCCATGCTCCTCGATCTCTGGGTCAGCCAGCTCCCCAACTACAGACCACTGGATCCATGCAGCCTGACGGGACGAGCCAGTTCGCAGTTCCTCAGTGGGGACAAAATCAGTACGGGATGTCTTCTCATGGTTGGGGGTACCTCGGAATGCCACAGCAAATTGGGATCCCGCCTCAGTTTGGGACCGATCAATCCGGACCTTCGCAGCAACAGTTCAAAGTGCCACAGCAACAGTTTGGAATGCCCCCACAGTCTGGTTCGGGGCTACAGTCAGGAGCCCCTCCTCAGAATGATGCTAGCTCAGCTGCTCCTCACACAGCTTTCACAAACCCATTTCTCACTCAGGGTTCGATGGGTTACCAAGCCTCCATCCCAGTTTCATCGAATCACCGGGACCGCAGATCCTCCCGGTTATGCACCTCGCCACGGCCCGGCCATGCAATTCAACAACTAGGGACAAACGGCCGCACTTAAGCCTACTTATGGGTCTCACTCTGGAAATCCGAGCTACCCGGCTACATCAGGACTGCCTCCACCCACTTTGCCAATTGAAAATCAACAACAAGCCGCAAGGTTCTTTCCCTTCGCCCAGGCTCCTACTCATACTCCCCCGGGTAATTCGGGCCAAGGACAGGTTTTCACCTATGTCCCCGGATCGGCCGTTTCCTCCACTAGTCTGCCGCCAGTGGTAAATCCTCTCTCTAGCTCAGTCACTGGCTTGAACGCCATGGCTCCACCACAGGACCCTCACCTGGCCTGGTTCATGGAACAGCACAAGGAAATGAAAGCGCAGATTGCTGAATTGACTGCTAAGAAGTCTGCCTTCCGGCCTACGGACCCGGACTCCATTGTTCCTCTGCCCCACAAATTCGTGATGCCTAATCTGGACCTGTTTGATGGGACTGCATGCCCGAAAACTCACCTGGACACGTATACCTTGGCAATGAAGGCCAAAGGGTGCACCAATCAGCAGTTGGCTGACTACTTCAGTCTCTCTTTGAAATCCAGTGCTTTAAAATGGTTTTTCCGCTTAAAACCCGAGGCCAGGGCTACATGGGACCAAATCACCAGTGCTTTCACAGAAAAGTACAAAGCTAATTTGGAATGGGAAACAAATAGAGTTGATCTGCAGACAACCGTGCAGCGTCCCGATGAGAATGTTGGGGATTTTTACAAGCGGTGGAATCTGAAACTCAGTGAGATGGTCATCCCTCCTTCTGAAGAGGAACAGTTGGACATCTTCCAGTCGTGCCTGAAGCCGCATCTGAGAAACTCCCTCAGCCACTTCCCCTACTCGGACTTACGTGCTATGGTAAACTCTGCGGCTAAGTTTGAAAAGGCTTATAATCAACAGCCGGCTGCTACACCTGCCTACAGATACTGGACTTCTTCCACCTCCAACACGACTTCTACCCAGCCCTATTCGGGACAGGACTGTAACAATGCCACTCCCTTTGTTCCCAAGAAACCTGATGTGTCCAGATCCCGGTTCCAAGGCTTGGGAGACTTTGGGATGCCTTTGAGTGATATCTTCAGAGGTTTGGTAAAAGAAGGTTTGCTCCGGCCTTTAGATAATTATCAGCCAAGAAACCCCAATGCTCCTTTGGATACCTCCAAGCATTGTGCCTTTCATCAGTACCATGGACACCTGACAGATGATTGCGTCCCCTTGAAAAGGGCCATCCAAAGTTTGATTGAGCAAGGGAAGTTAGAGGTGCCTGAAGGGCCCAATACTATCAGTAACCCATTCCCTAGAAATAACAACATGAGTGTCAACATGTTCGAGTTTGGTGATTCAAGCCTTGTGGGCATAATGAAATTTGACTCGCCCCTGTGTGAGGTCGATGAACCAGTCATCGCAGGCAATGAAAATGGTTGGATTGAGCAAGAGATCGCCAAAGAAATCCTGATGGAAAGATCTGCAATAGCTCCCATCTCCAGCGTCGAAGAGTAGATGCATGATCCAACAGCAAAGAGCGGCTAGACTAGGGGCTACCTATCATTAAATTAAAATCAATGAATAGTCTTTTAGTCGACCCTTGTAGGTTCTAGTATTTTTCTATTTCACCTAAGTCCTTCCTGGACATTTGTCGTTTTAGTCCATTTGGACATAGTAATTAAATGTCTAACTTTTATATAAGTCTTTTTTCTTTTCTTACTAGACTCGAGACATCACTTGCACACCCACATTACACTTAATTGAAATGGTTTTATCCCAGATGATCACTTGTGCTGCTCAACCACTAATGCTTTAAAATGACTCATGTTTAAATTAATCGGAATGAGAAAATCAATTGATACCCTTCTCAAATTGGGGCTTACCAACTCCCCATCTTGCATCTCATATGCTCGCATCTCTTTCATCATCCTCATCATCTCTCTGCTCGATGAATTTGTGCGGATCTTTTCTCATTTAAAGCTTAAGCAAGCAATGAAGACTTAATCTCGTTTAGGTCATCCGGTAGGGATTGCGGTTGAAGCCTTTCACCCATAGGAAAGCCATTACCTCACCCCAGCTAAACGATATCCTTTCAGTTCAAGATCGGCGTGTTTTGAAACCCCGTTTAGCCATTCATTTTTGCTCCATGCTAAGAGAAGTCCAAGCAAGCCCAACAAGTTAGCTTCGAGAGTCGGCGATGCGCAAAATATCTCAAGCCATGAAGGAAGGACAAATATAATCCTCAACTCCTCAAGAGGCCTTCCAAGTTATAAAAAAAAAAAAAAAAAAAAAAAGAATCAAGAGTGCAAAAAGAGTAATGCCCAGCTAGGCTGAAAACCTTGAAAAAAGGACAGTCTAGGCAAAAAACAGGGTTGTACGTAAAAAAAAAAAAGAGGGATTTTAAATCCTCACAATCCAGAAAAAAATCATCAATTTCTCAAGGGGCCCTCCAAAAAAAAAAGGGGGTCTTCGACTTCTCAAAAGGCTCTCCAATATTCAAAAGGAGCCCGGATCCTTGCAAAGTTCTCAAAAGTTCTGATTTGCTTGGACTTTCTCTCACCAATACCTTCTAACCAATTTCAGCCATTCTCTCGATTTTAGAGGTTATTCCCTACCTTAGAAATCCCAAACACATCCTCAAAATCCAACCTCTCATTTTTAGAGGTTCAGTCAGTAAAAGGCCCAGCCGACCTCTCATCTTAAGAGGTCACGATTTTCCAAATCACCAGATGGCCGATCGAAGCCTTGAAACCCAGCTACAGTTCCTACCGGATAGCAGTTTCATTCTAATATCTTCAGGATTTAAATCAAATTAATGCTTCAATGCTTGCTTAAATCAGAGCCAAATCCATCTCGGCTCAAAAGATCATCAATCAAAGATTGTGCAAATTCAATCCATTCATTCGGCACTTTATGTGAGCATAGTTCATTTCAACTCCACAAACACTTGCCGTGGATGTCCCACTGGGGCTCCGCATCCGTGTCTTCCATTGACACTCCAAGGAGACATGTTCTTAAACTCTCCAGTTCTCCGAAAATCCTCAAAGGTCCTCGAAATCGTGAATTTTCACATTCATTCCCTCTTCATTCGAGATAAGCCCGAACTACGACGACCTGAGCTCTTCATAATGGAGGGAACGTAGGCAACCATAATTGATCCGGTCGAAATCACAAACAAATCTCAAAAAAAAAAATCCGGTCTCATCAAGGATCGTCCCTATACACTTTCCGTCCTTCCGAGCTTGATTCTCGATATCAGTTGGTTTTCTCCTTGTGATTAAATAAAATATTTGTTCATATCAGGTTTAGTGTTTGAATAACCCGAACATCAATAAAGGGTTTTAAGCAGCCTTGTGATCATCATGAATAAGACAAGTTTTCAAGTGTCTCGACAAGTCTTCTCTCTCTCTCCATCATAGGGAAATAGAGCCAAACACTGTCCTTCTGTCAGCAGGGGCTTCCATACACTTTTCCACACCTTGTGATGCGTATACTCTCTCAAAAGAGTCAAACCCAAAAGCTAGAGCGTCATACACAAATTCGGGAGACATTCCCACCTTTCAAAAGATATGCCCCTGCACGTAAACATTTCCGAGTCTTGTCCAGTGACTGATTGACTAAGGTCTGAAAAGATGGGTGCCTCCTCGACCACATAATGACTCTGTCTGCAATAAGACGGTTCTGAATTTCTTCACGTTGGGGCTTTGCTAAGCGGTTCTCCCATGTTCTCCTGTATCAGCCCTTCAAGCTGGGGCTTCTATAGTCATCTTTGGGTCCACATTGAGTTTTTCACTACGAGATAGATTCGATCTTTATCAGATTATTTTCAGAATCGCTTTACATTACCAATCAGATGGGGATTCTGCTAATTATGTCGGAATCACGATAAGGTTATAAGATTGGGGCTTCGCCAAGTCACTTCTTCAAAATCTGGGCTTTGCCTACTCAATTCTTCAAACCGAGGCTTTGCCAAAGGAGGGATCTTTCCTCGTTTTAATAGGATACGGGGGCTTTGTCAAGCTGGTCCTTTGGACCTGAATTTTATCAAGTCACAAGAAAGGTCTAGTCACATCAACAACTAGATTTTCAGCTTCAGAACTTGGTACATAGCAGCTTCCCGTAGCCTCGGAATGTAAGATCTGGGTTTCTCCCGGCATTAGCAATTTCATTCTCCGAAAGAAGTTTCACTCACATCGACGTACTCTAGAGACTGTCGGCATCAGCTTCAAATAACCAAGATTGAGAGAGAAAATTTCAACCAAGACCCGAGATCCGAATCCAATCTCATCAAAATTGAGGTCCATGTGATACTGAACCTCATTAACAACCGCTGTTTAAATCGCGATAGAGGGCTCTCACCCCTCACTTGCTCAAAATATGTTCCAAACAGTCTCCAGACACATACATCTCAATACATCCCCTCTCATTACCATACATCCCCACAAAAATCTCCCCAGGGCTCATGTAGCATGCGCAAAACTTGAAATCAATAGGAACAATCCTAAGTGATCGAAGATCATAAATCATAATTTCTCTGCCAAAAGCTTAGGCTAAGTGCATCTCCAAAAGCAAATAAATGCATCATCTCGCGAACATATGCAGTGATACTCTCATAATCATTTTGGTTCTATGCATGCATCTGTCATCATGAATGTCATATATGCATCTTCCTCTCTACTAACAAATGCAGCAAATCGCCAACAACTCTTCATCACCATCAGCCCTAGCCTCAGTCCTTCCGGGAGCTACAGGTATGCACAGCACAGGTATGAAAGCATATCTTAGTCAACTACTTTTCTAAAGAACATTATCATCAAACCTCGGGTGACTCCCAGATAACAGTCAAATCCTCGGGTGACTCCCAAAAACAGTCAATCCTCGGGTGACTCCCAAAAATAGTCAATCCTCAGGTGACTCCCAAAAACAGTCAATCCTCGGGTGACTCCCAAAAACAGTCAACCCTCGGGTGACTCCCAAAAACAGTCAATCTTCGGGTGACTCCCAAAAACAGTCAATCTTCGGGTGACTCCCAAAAACAGTCAATCCTCGGGTGACTCCCAAATACAGTCAAACCTCGGGTGACTCCCAGATAACAGTCAAATCCTCGGGTGACTCCCAATACAGTCAAACCTCGGGTGACTTCCAAAAACAGTCAATCCTCGGGTGACTCCCGAAAACAGTCAATCCTCGGGTGACACCCAAAAACAGTCAATCTTCGGGTGACTCCCAAAAACAGTCAATCCTCGGGTGACTCCCAAATACAGTCAAACCTCGGGTGACTCCCAGATAACAGTCAAATCCTCGGGTGACTCCCAAATACACTCAAACCTCGGGTGACACCCAAAAACAGTCAATCCTCGGGTGACTCCCAAATACAGTCAAACCTCGCGTGACTCCCAAATGCAGCCAAACCTGGGGTGACTCCCCTAAGAACAGTCAATCTTGGGTACAAAGCCCGTGGCCTCTCATTATCGCCACTATGTACAGGCTTGATTCCCATTCGGATACGTAGGTAGCCTACCATAGGTCCAGCCACTTGACCAACACGGTCACCCTTTTCCCCGATAGTTCTCGTAAGCCCGAATCTTCCCCAGCGAGAACACCTTCAAATAGTCTCCCTCAGGTACGAAACCTCAGCTTAGGTTCATACTCCTGAACCAGGTCCCCACTTAGGTCCCCACTTAGGTTCATACCCCTGAACTAAGTCTCCATTTAGGTTCATACTCCTGAACTAAATCTCAAACTTAGGAACTAAATCTTCAACTTAGGTTCATGCTCCTGAACTAAATCTCAAACTTAGGTTCATACTCCTGAACTAAGCCCCCATTTAGGTTCATAGTCCTAAACTAAATCTCAAACTTAGGTTCATGCTCCTGAACTAAGTCTCCATTTAGGTTCATACTCCTGAACTAAACCTCAACTTAGGTTCATCCCCGACGAAAGCCAACGGAATCCCGTTTCTTTCTACCGCAGTAAAACGTAAGTTCGATTTCTCCAGTGAAAGTTAACGGAATCTCGTTTCTTTCCTCATTATCAGCAACGGCAGTAAAACGTAAGTCCGATTTCTCCAGCGAAAGTTAACAAAATTCCGTTTCTTTCCTCCTTATCATCAACGGCAGTAAAACGTAAGTCCGATTTCTCCAGCGAAAGTTAATGGAATCTCGTTTCTTTCCTCCTTATCAGCAACGGCAGTAAAACGTAAGTCCGATTTCTCCAATGAAAGTTAACGGAATCCCATTTCTTTCCTCATTATCATCAACGGCAGTAAAACGTAAGCCCGATTTCTCCGACAAAAGTTAACAAAGTTCCATTTCTTTCCTCGATTCCACCCCCAACAGCTTTCGAACTACGATTGGCTTGATTCCTCTTAAGGATACGTAGGTAGCCTACCATAGGTCCAGCCACTCGACCAAAACGGTCATCCCCTTCTTCGGCAGCAAACGTAAGACCGATCCCTTCAAGTGAAGTCCACTAAGGACCATCAATCCCAAATCTTTAAGGTTCGAGGCACCTAAAACGCCATCACCAAAGGTTCGAGGCACCTAAAATGCCATCACCAAAGGTTCGAGGCACCTAAAACGCCATCATCATTAAGGTCCGAGGCACCTAAAATGCCATCATCAAGGTTCGAGGCACCTAAAACGCCATCATCTTTAAGGTTCGAGGCACCTAAAACGCCATCACCAAAGGTTCGAGGCACCTAAAACGCCATCATCATCAAGGTCCGAGGCACCTAAAATGCCATCATTACCAGGTTGACACCCTAAAACAGTCATTCCAGGGTCAACATCGAAAGACCCGAACTACGACTGGCTTGATTCTCATTCGGGATACGTAGGTAGCCTACCATTAGGTTCAGCCATCAGACCAAAATGGTCATTCCTTTCCCCAGCAATGCGGATATACAACTCTAGCCATCAGACCAAAATGGTCATTCCTTTCCCCAGCAATGCGGATATACAACTCTAGCCATCAGACCAAAATGGTCATGTCCTATCCCCAGCAGAGTTTCTTTCAGCAACCGACTGCAGAACTCGCTCACCAGGTTGACATCCTAAAACAGTCATTCCAGGGTCAACATCTAAAGACCCGAACTACGACCGGCTTGATTCCTCTTAAGGATACGTAGGTAGCCTATCACCAGGTTCAGCCACTCGACCACTTTGGTCACCACTTTTCCCATCTTGTCAAATATGGAGCCTTACTCTTATCGACGACCCCGCTTCCTTCGAAAGTGCCGTCGCCGAGAGGCTACTGTAAGTGCTCCAATTTGAATTGTTAGTATTTTCGTTAGAAAACTAACGAAAGCCTTCACATCCTTAACCTAAACCTTAACTTTTCTAACAAAACATAACTTTTCTAACAAAGCAAGGGTAAGTTGGGGATTGCTATTTGGAGTTAAGCAAGCTAAAGAATCTCACAAATGGTAAAAATCCGAAAAGGGTAAGCTGTAAACAACAGCTGGTTGAGTATTTGAATAAAATATTCCTCTTGTCCAAAGCCTGCAGCAGCATTTAATGAACAGTGCACGCCTTCAGACATGTCCGCGCGGATGGTTTTGAAGTTTCCAGAGGCCTATAAATAGAGCCCCTCAGTCTCATTTTTAACAACAACAATTCACTCACAGAAGCTATTCTCTGGTGAAAAACAGAGAGAAAACAGTGGGAATCCTTAGATTGCCACCATTTTCTCTTGAGTCTTTCCCAATCTCACTCCAAACACTCTCAAATCACTCGTAAACACACAAAGCTCAAGCTTAAAACACTACTAAAGAGGAAGATTAGGGAGAAAACATAGAGGACTTAAGTGTTATCTACTTGTTTTCTCCTTAACCAACTCTATTAACAAACACTAAACACACTTAAGTCTTGGATCTATTCAAGCCAAACACAACATTAACAAGAAGATTGGGCTTAACCATCATTGGTAACCCCCCTTCTTTAAAAACCCAAAAATACTCTTTAATTTCATGTCTTGATTTACATTTTTGTTTTAATTTGCTTGTTTAAAAGTTCTATTTACTTTCTTTGTTCTTGTCTTTAACTTACTTGTCTTAAGCTTAAATCTTTACCTCATTTTGTTGTTAGTTTGACCTAAGATGGTCATCTTTGGGGTTAAATCCCCATGATGATCATCTTAGGGTTTAACTTTCTTCCTCTTAGTTAATTTCTCTTCTTAAAAAAAAAAAAAAACTTTTTTTTAAACTCCCTCTCCCATTTTGCTCTAAACCTCCATTAATACCCCAAGGATGACTTGATATGATACAAAAAAATTAATCACCAATCAAGTCTAGGGATGAAAATGGGGTGAAAATAGATGCAAATCCCCCAAAAATCACATTTTCCTTCTTGAGAATGTTGCTGTCCAGTAGCATTTCTCTAAGACCTCTGTCCATTGTATAATTTTTTGGACACAGTAAAACTTAGAATTTGGTGTTGACTACAAAATACTTTTTGTAGCCAACATCCATAGGATTCCAGACATATTTTTACTTTATTTTTTACATGAGTCTAACTGCCTTTTCCAAATTATTTTCCAAAGGTCAGTTTAGCAGTCTCTGGGAATCCAGATTTCACATCTGTGATTTCCAGAGGGTTTTGGTCCATCAAATCATCTCCAATTATGAAAATATTATGCAGTAATCTTATTTAAGATGTTTTGAACAACTTTCATTCTCTGACTTTCCCCAGATTATGAATTTTTAAAACTCTTAAATCCATTTTAAAATCAAGTGTCCACTGTCTTTTTCATTCTGGCAGAATTGACTTTCAACTTCAAGGAGTCTTTTGAGTACCAAAACTCAACCCTAAAATCATACCAAAAATCATGGAGCTTGTTTAATGTCTTACAAAGAGTTCTCAATTTTTAGTTTTCTCAGTTTGCATTTATTTTAACCAAAGAAACACACACACACACACACAAATGGTTTTAAGCTAGGAAGACTCGTTTTACGAGGCATTCCGGGTGAACCCTAACGTTCTTCCCGGAGTGTAACGTGACCTCCGAACTCAAAATCTCTCATTTTGGGCATTTTTCAAAGTTTTGGCCCTTAAAATAAAAATGGCGTGGCGACTCCGTTTTGATTTTTTCAAAAACGTAAAAATCCGGTGGCACATCATCACAGAAACAAATGCAGTTGTGGTCGACCAGGTGGTCATAGGCGACCTAAGCCTCCAGATCAACCCTAACTCGGGGGCCACCAGTGGGGAAATTGCAGCTAAGTTGGATGATATGATCGTCGAGGAAGCTCCACACTTAGAGGCTGAAGAAAGAAGAACGGTGAGAGAGATCATCGTTGAAACCCTGCAATTTAGAGATGGCCCGGAGCTAGAGCCAGTTGACAAGCTAGAAGAAGTAATTGTAAATCCTTCCTACCCCGAGCAACTCATCAGGATAGGGAGACAGCTGTCATCGGAAGAAAGAACATAAATAGTCGAGCTGCTGAAAGAAAGCACGGTTGTCTTTGCTTGGCGAGTAGAAGACATGAGAGGGATAAAGGAAGAGGTCGATGTGCACCATTTGGGGGTCAACCCCACTATCAAATTCAAAGAGCAGAAGCTGCGGATTTTTGCTCGTGACAAAGAAGAGGCCATCAAGCTAGAGGTAAACAAACTTCTTAGTGCAGGTATCATCAAGGAGGCATCCTATACTACCTGGCTAGCAAATGTGGTGATGGTAAAAAAAGGCAAATGGCAAGTGGAGGATGTGCGTCGACTTCTCTGACATGAACGTAGCCTGCCCCCAAGGATAGCTACCCTCTACCAAGGATTGACAAGCTGGTGGATTCTATAGCAGGACATGCCACATTATGTTTCCTCGATGCTTACTCCGGTTACCACCAGATCAAGATGCACCAGGAAGACATAGAGTAAACTGCCTTCCAAGCCGCTGGGGGTACATATTGCTACGTCATGATGCCCTTCGGGCTGAAGAATGCAGGGGTGACCTATCAGAGGATGGTCAACAAGGTCTTTGCAAGTCAGATTGGCTGAAACATGGAGGCCTACATCGACGATATGGTCATAAAAACAAAGGTCGGACGTCATGTGCTCAACCTAAGGGAAACGTTCGCCAATCTGCGAGCAAATGGCATGAAGTTAAACTCTAGCAAGTGCTTGTTTGGAGTGGCAGCTGGAAAGTTTTTGGGTTTCATGGTGTCACAAAGAGGCATAGAAGCCAACCCTGAAAAAATCAAAGCTTTGGTTGAGATGCAGGAGCCGACCTGCATTAAGAAAGTACATCGACTAAATGGTAAAGTGGCAGCTCTAGGTCGCTTTATAGCAAAGTCAGCAGAGTGGTCTCTCCCTTTCTTTAAAACATTAAGGGGGACGAAATTTTTTGAATGGACGACTGAATGCTCATCATCATTCCAACAACTCAAAGAGTATTTAACCTCTCCACCTTTGTTGAGTAGCCCGATCATGGGAGAAATTTTGTTCGTTTATCTATCTACCGGGGATCGAGCTATGGCTGCAGTACAGGTCAGAGAAGAAGGTGGGGTTCAGAAGCCCAATTATTATGTAAGCAAGGCTCTATCCGACGTCGAAGGAAGGTATTACAATGCTGAAAAAGTGGCCTATGCCTTGGTAGTAGCGGCCAGAAATTGCGAGCTTATTTCTCAGCTCACCCCATCATCGTACTGACAAATGCACCTCTAAGGAAAATCTTGCACAAGCCGGAGAGTTCTGGTCGATTGCTCATTTGGTCCATTGAATTGACAGAGATGGACATCGAGTACCGACCTCAAAAGGCTTTGAAAGCTCAAACTTTGGCAGACTTCTTTGTCGAGCTTACGTTCACCAAGGAAGAAAGCAAAGAAAATACCCCAAAGGAAAGTTTGAAGGGGAAGGAATCGGCGAGCCAACCCATAATAAGTTTTCCCGAAGATTGATGGAAGGTCTACTCAGATGGATCTGTGACCAAGACCGTAAGTGAGCCGGGATAGTTACGATCGAGCTGAGACGGGTAAGATCTTTGAGGAGGCTTTGAGGTTCAAGTTTGAGGCGTCCAACAACCAGTAGAGTATGAAGCCTTGACCGCTGCTATTGAATATGCCAAGTGTTTTGGGGCGACCAAAGTCATTGCCTATTGTGACTCTCAGCTGATCGTGAACCAGGTAAAAGGAGAATACGAGGTACTCAATCCCGTTCTAGTTAAATACTGCGACCTAGTGAAGAAGTTGGTCCATGACCTAAAATTTTGGGAGATTCAAAGGGTAGGCCGAGAAGATAACGAATTGGCCGACCTACTATCCAAATTGGCCACATCAGACAAGCTGCATGAAGAACCTACTATCCAAATTTAGCCGTATACCAATCCGGCTAGTCGTTTGTTCGTGGTTTCAGGTCACATTTCTAGGAATCCACATATTGTTGGACTAATGCTGATTTGAATCGTTCCTGAGTCGTCATGTCTTTTTAAATGAAATACTATAATAAAAATTTGTGTTTTTTCGAATGTAACGAGGGAGTATACTGTAACAAACTAATTAATTAATATATTTCCTCTATTATGAAAAAAATGTATACTGCCTTGGTCCCCGTAATATCTTATCCACTTTGAATTTTAATGATCTAACACTAATGAATTTTGACCAAATATCAATGCCAATTTAATCTTTTTAATAAAAACCTAAAAATGATATAAATAAGTAATTAAGTGATTTACTAATAACAATTCGTAAAAATTCATTAGAATGATTATAAATTTTTTATTATTAAGCTATTATTGAATATCATTAAAAATCAAAGTGGATAAAGTTTTCTAGGACAATGGAGACCTGATAAATTTGAAAATAAGGCCCAAGACATCCTCTACATATAGGCCCGGCCCAGAGCCGACCAACTGTTTTACACATACTTTCCATCTTTATTCTGGACTGTTACCATGGGCCCCACACCACGAAGTCGGTTCAAAATGAATGAAATATCTTTATTTATTTATTTGTAAAGAAAGATAGTGACCCCATTTCATAACGTTACTCTTTGCTCCTCAATCCTATTTTACCTTTTCTCCAGAAATTCCCGATTCCTTTTCTCTGGTATGAAATGATTATGGAATATCAATCGAAGATAAATCTGATGGATTCGGAATTTACAAAGCCGGAAGTGGAAGCTGCTTTGCTTTTGATCCAACTCAGTAGCAGCGATTATTCCTATCATCACGACGGCCACCACAGCAGCTTGAAATCCGGCAACGACGATAACGACGACGACGGCGATGATTTTCATTTATTGATCAAGGATCTGCATAAGAAGAAGAAGAAGAAGAGAGGAAAAGAAGAAGAAAGCCAGCAAGGCAGCGGCTGTGGAACTAATTATTATAGCAATAATAATTATTCTGAGGTAACTTCGGCCATGAGCGGGACGACGACGGTGAACAAGTTGCCGGAGAATGACGAAAACGACGACGACGATGATGATGAAATAACGTGTGGGCCGAGGCAAAAGATTAAGAGATTCCGGTTGCTTGATGAGCTTTACAGATTGACCAAGCCTTTGAGATCAGCTTGAGGGATTTGATTAGTCCATACATTTCTCCAGCTGGTCCAATATGTCAATCTTAGAATTTTAATTTTCTTCTTGTTGTAAATAACTGTGTAGAAATAAGAGAAAATGTTGTTAAATATTTGTGTCAAATGTAATTATTTAGGTTTTTCATATTCATGTTAATTTGCTTTCTATGGTTGAGATTTCTTCTTCTTCTTATTCTTCTTTTTTGATTAATAATCTCGATACGACATTGCACGGTGGATCGAAACCTATGATCACCAATCTGAATAAAAACACAACATATATCATGCCTCATGTTATTATTAACAAAATAAAATAAACATTTTATGTTATTATTAACAAAATAAAATAAACATTTTGTTGAATCATTTATCTTATACTTCCTCCGACCCTAAATGTTTGTCCCATTTGACTTTTCAAACATTTTAATTTAGTGATTTTGAAGCTTTAATTTTGGTTATTTTTACGAACGCTTTGAAAATTATTGATAATATACACTGCCGTTATGTAATACTTCGTCCCTAAATGTTACAAGTTTTAAAAATTTAGTGATTTTGAAGATTTAATTTTGAAAATGAGACTAACTTTTTGGGACAAAGGAAAAGAAGAAATGAGACAAATATTTAGGATCGAAGGGAGTATCTGAAATGAAAGCCTTTATAAACAAGCCGTGTACTCAATGTATAAAGCTTGTGTACTACTTCTCTCGTTGCTAATTAAGTTGTCATAGTTGATCATGTAAAATACTATTGATATATATGTTATATCCATCCTACATCTGAAATGTATGGGAATTTAGTATGTTATTTAGAAGGTTTATACACTACTACTAATCATCAAGTTATTCTTAGCGCATCGGTGTGTGTGTGATGTCTGCGCAACCGATCGAAATTCGAGATTGAGTCGTTATAATCGCAATCATTTTTTGATGAATTTCAAATTCAGCATCACTGACAAACTGAATGTCACTATCTACACATGTATATATTGAACAAATTAAACTGTACAAAATTAAAATTTTCCACTTAAGAAATGAGATTTCTCTCTGCCTAATGAGAATGAGGGGTGTTGTGATATTGCATATCTTGTAATATCTGTTCATTTCCTTGTAAATATTGTTTCCTTATGTTAGTTTTGTATTTTAGGAAGACTTCTTTGTTAAGTAGGAAAGTAGAATGTATAGCTAGAATAGAATTCTAGTCAAAGAAGGATTATTGTGTATATATAGGATTGTATTATTCATATTTCTTCAAGCAGTGAAATAACAATTTCCTCTTCACATATTCTCGATTCTTAACTTGGTATCAGAGCCCTGGGTAATCAGGGATAACCAAATACAAACCATTTGCTATATACGCCGAAGGAGGTAATAAGAAATTGCTTGGAGGTAGTGAGCAGACGTTGCCGTACTACCCGGCATCAAGCATTGATAGACCTAAGAAGGTTGAAGAAATTATACAAGGAGGAACTGATGGAAGGACGGATGCAGATTGGGCACGAATCCTGGGCTTCACAAATGAACAGTGGAGCATTGTTAAGAAATATGTGCAGACACAAGTACAGTCATCTGTCCGCACAACTGTTCGCACAACTAACGCATTGAGTGAGCGAGTCAGCACTGTGCAGATCAATGGAGGAGAAACTTCTAGAAGGACGGATGTTGATCAGGCTCGACTGATAGGTTTCACACGTGAACAGTGGAATGTTGTTAAGGAGTATGTGCAGTCAACTGTCTGCACAACTGATCACACAACTAACCACATGGCTGGTAAGACGTACAATTGGCTCATCGATAGCGGAGCTAATCGACACATAGTAGGCAACATTTCCTTGCTCAAGAATGTTCGTTAGATCGAGGCTAATCATATAGGTTTGCCTAATGGAAGATATATATTGGCTACAAAAGAAGGCGATGTTACCATCGGATCACAACTAATGTTGAGAAATGTTTTATATGCTCCTGCGTTCAATTGCAATTTATTGTCTATCTCTCAATTACTGAATGATTTCAATTATGTGGGGCATTTTTCTGATAAATTTTGTGTCATACAGGATCGAGCCACGAAGATTTCGATTGAAACGGGTGAACAAGACGGGGGATTTTACTACTTAAGGGGAACAACAGTGACACAGGCTTGCAACGTTAGAGAATCTGGGAGCTATCAGTTGTGGCATCACCGACTTGGACATTCGTCAAGTAAGGTGGTTGGTCTATTGCCTGTTATTAATCGTGGTAGTTTTAATGAAGATGTCTGTGGGATTTGTTGCAAGGCTAAGAAAAGTAGGGATAAATTTTTGCTTAGTTAAAGTAAGTTTGATGAAGTTTTTGATTTAATACACTGTGATATTTGGGGTGATTATAGAAAACCTGCTTTGTGTGGAGCTGTTTATTTTTTGACTATTGTGGATGACCGTTCCCGTGCCGTGTGGGTTTATTTGATAAAGTCTAAAAGTGATGTCACACAAATTTTGAAAAATTTTCTTGTCATGGTAGAACGGCAATTTAATAAACGTGTCAAGAAAATTAGAAGTGATAATGGAACGGAATTCACTTGTTTGGAAAAATATTTTCTTGAAAACGGCATTGAATATCACACTACTTGTGTTCGCACGTCCCAACAAAATGAAAGGGTTCAAAGAAAGCATAGACATATTTTGAATGTGTCTCGTGCTTTGATGTTTCAAGCAAGATTATCGGTCAAATTTTGGGGAGATTGTGCATTAGCGGCAGGGCATTTGATTATTCGTACTCCTTCAAAATTGTTGCATGGAAAAACCACCCATGAAGTTATTTTTGGGAAGCCTCCTTCTTATGCACACATTAGGGTTTTTGGGTCTTTGTGTTATGTTCATTATTCCCGAAGAGATAATGATAAGTTTGCTAGTCGAAGTAGGCGATGTGTATTTTTGGGGTATCCTTATGGGAAGAAAGGTTGTTATGTTTATGACCTTAATGAAAATAAGTTGCTTGTTTCGAGGGATGTAGTTTTTGTGGAAAAGGAATTTCCTTTTGCTAATGACAAGGCTACTTCAGATCAACCACATGCAGACTCGGATTTATTTCTATGTGCCTCTACAGATGTAGACACATGTGAGGAAGATAATTTTTGTGTGCCTAAACAGCTGCCTGAAAAGCTGCATGAACAGTTGTCTGACCAGTTGTCTGAACAGTCGGCTAAACAATTGGTTGAACAGGCGACAGAATCTGCCCAAATGACAGAAACTGCCCAGATAACTGAACAACTTACAGAACAAGTGCCTGGACAGAATATGGAGCTGAATGTGACAGAAAATTTGGGTCGAGGTCAAAGAGCTAAGGTGCCTTCTACAAGGTATCCATCGACTGAATATGAGATGGATAAGGTTCATGTTGCTCAAGTCCCCTCCGGTCTCATTCACCTCTCCAAAAGAAATCTTCAGGTACTCGGTATCCTTTATCACACTTTGTCAATTGCACTAATTTTTCTTTGGCACATCGTTGTTTATTGGCTGCCATTGACTTAGGTGTTGAGCCGAAGCATTTTGGTGAAGCGGTCAAATCTCCTAAATGGTGTGAGGCTATGAATAAAGAGCTTGATGCTCTTGATCAGAATGGTACATGAGAATCGGTAGATGCTCCTGTTGACAAGAAAGTAATTGACAACAAATGGGTTTACTGAATGAACGCTCACCGAAAAATAAATGAAATTTTAGGAGTCGCCACGCCGTTTTTAAGGAAACATTGAAAAACCTTTTGAAAGAGAATTTGGGTTCGGGGCTCAGGTTACGTGTTGGGAAGAACCGAGAGTTCACCCAACACGCCTCGTCCGTAGACGAGTCTTTCTATGTTCAACATTCAAAACATTCATAAGTGTGTGCAATTGTATGTGACAAAATATGTAAATGAATGCATAAGAGTGCTTTGTTTTATTGCTCAATGGAGGAACATTACAACTTGTGAGCCATTGACCATGGGAGGCCACATCCCATATTACAAGGAGGAGGAACAAAACTTACAACTGAACTGAACCTGCTGCAGAGGGCTCGTTGTGTCGCGTGACACAGGACCTTAGGGGTCAGTTGTGTCGCGTGACACAACAAGGCACTTTGCAGAGGTTTTACAAATGCTCAAATTTCAGAACACAGCCACTTCACATGAGTGTGGATATTGAGAATCCACACTCTGCTATGAGTGACAAATGAACTAGAGGAACGAATTACAACTGAGACAAATGAAACAGATGAACTGATTACAATTAGAAGGATGATCCCTGCAGAGTGGCTACTTGTGCCGCGTGACACAGGACTCCACATGTCCTATTGTGTCGCGTGACACAGGTTACCTTTCTGCAGGAACCTTACAAGTTTGAGAGCAGATACAACAGAAACTAAATCAGATCAAGCCACTATACCAATTCAATTCAAATGACTACGAATCAACAAAGGATTGACCAAAGGGGTGTGGATATGGGAGATCCACATTCCCTTGGCAATCAAACTACAAAACCAATAGATCACATCATGGATACGCAATTAAACCAAGCACAAATAGCTTAAACAGAGAGATGGCGATTGCCACCTGATAATTAAAGCGGATGGAGCTTAATTATCAGGTGGAGGAACATAATTGTAATGAATTGCAAGGAGCAAATGAACAAATATGAGAGATGGAGGAGGGGAGATCGTTACCCTTGTAGTCCTCAACTTCCACACCAATTTAGGTGTAGAAGCCTTCAATTCAGCTGCTGGAAGAAGATCTGGATCTCAGATCTGAGGAGGAATTGTGGTCTTCAGTTGGTATGTGGATGTATGTGAGGGAAAATGGGTGAGTTGAATGAGATAGAGGTTGAATTGAGGTAGATTGGTGTGTATGTTGGTGTGGAAGGAGGAGAGAGAGGTTCTGGTGCGAATTTGGCAGACTGACTTTAGGGTCTTGGAAAGGGATCTATTTCTGAGAGGCAGAGGGCTCTATTTATAGCTGCAGATGATGGGCTACTTCTGTCGCACGGCATTCTGCAACCATTTTCCATGGCTCGAAGTGTCGCGTGACACAACAAGGCCATAACCGTTTCTGGCTCCAAATTTGCTGTTTCTGGAACATTCTATGATAATTCCTTAAAGGTCCAAAGCAATTAATTCCCTGTAGGTCCTTCTGTATGGAAAAATTACTCAACAATACTCCTTTTGCGGGAAACTTATAAAAAAAAATCGTGAGCGTCGAAATGGACATGGAATTTACCAAAATGCCCCCTAGTGCAGTTCTGTTATATTAAAATGCACCTATAAAGGGTAGCAAATTGGATTGGCGTACTTACATTTACAAGATTAAGTACAACGAAGATGGGTAAGTTGAACGATACAAGGCCCTGTTGGCGATCTTGGAAAACCGTCAGGTTGAAGGAGTGGACTTCAAGGAGACTTTTGCACCCACAATAAAGATGGTTACAGTACGTGTTTTTCTCTTTATTGCTGCAGTTCGAGGGTGGGAGCTTCATCAAATGGACGTCCACAACGCTTTTCTTCATGGGGATCTAAGTGAGGATGTGTATATGAAGGTTCCAATGGGACATCCAGCTTCATCTTCAGGAAAAGTTTGCAAACTGAAGAAATCATTATATGGCTTACGACAAGCTCCTCGTTGTTGGTTTGCAAAGCTTTTCGTGGCACTAAAGGAGTACGGATTTACTCAATCATGTTCAGATTAATCTCTCTTCTCTCTTAAGACTTTCGCTGCTGAAATTCATGTGCTTGTGTATGTTGATGACTTGGTTATTGGAGACAATGATTCGACTGCAATTTGTCGTTTCAAAGCCTATCTCAGTTGTTGCTTTCATATGAAAGATCTTAGCCGTCTCAAGTATTTCATGGGACTTGAAGTTGCAAAACATCTAAATGCCATATTTCTTTCTCAATGAAAGTATGCCCTTGATATTCTTTCAGAAACTGGGCTTCTTGGTGCTCGCCCAGCAACTACTCCTATTGAACAGAATCATGGTTTGGCTTTACTTTCGGATGTTGAGCTTCGTGATCCTGAACCCTACAGGCGTCTTGTAGGGCGACTTATTTATCTCACTATCACTCGTCCGGAGCTCTCTTACTGTGTGCATACTCTTGCACAATTTATGAACAAACCTAAGATGGGTCATTGGAAGGCTGCCTTACGAGTGGTGCGCTATCTCAAGTCCCATCCCTAGTCAAGGCATTCTATTGAGGGCATCTTCTGCCCTACGACTTCGGGCATTTTGTGATTCTGATTGGGCAAGCTGCCCTATTACACGTCGTTCTCTCACTGCTTATTTAGTATTTCTTGGGGATTTGCCAATTTCTTGGAAGACAAAGAAGCAGACTACTATTTCTCGCTCTTCAGCTGAGGCTGAATATCGATCTATAGCTAGTGCCACGTGTGAGCTTAAGTGGCTTCGTAGTTTGCTTGTTTCATTTGGGATTCAACATAATTTTCCCATGCTCCTTCTTTGTGATAGTCAGGCTGCATTGCACATGGCTAGGAATCTTGTTCATCATGAACGAACAAAGCATATTGAAGTTGATTGTCACCTCGTTCGCGATGTTGTTCAGACAGGTGTCATCACAACTGCCAAAGTTCATACGACTGCACAAGTGGCTGATGTTCTTACCAAGGCATTGGGTAGTAAACAGTTTCTCAATCTACTTGGCAAATTGGGCGTTTGTGATCTACACGCTCCAACTTGAGGGGAGTGTTGAGATATTGACATATCTTGTCAATATCTTTTCCTTTCCTTGTAAATATTGTTTCCTTATGTTAGCTTTGTATTTTAGAAAAACTTCTTTGTTAAGTAGGAAAGTAGAATGTATAGCTAGAATAAAATCCTAGTCAAAGAAGAATTATTGTGTATATATAAGATTGTATTATTCATATTTCAGTGAAATAACAATTTTCTCTTCACAAATTCTCGATTCTTAACTAGGGGCACATCTTCCATTTTACTAAATGTATGATTAAGATAAATTGAATATTTAATGAATTTTGCATTTTACATAGAAGTAGCTAATCTATGCTGCACAACTCAACTGCTTCTAGTAAGCTGCAACATAGCGAACGTTGCATTTCTTGATCGATTCTAGTGGAATGTATGTTATGGTGTGTAATAACTTAAAAATTGAAATAAGTCATGCGGGACATGGTATATATATGATCATTACCAAGCTAGAATGTATTAAGTTGCTCAAGTTCATCTCCTAAAATTAATTAAGGGTGTTGGAAATCTTGATTAACAACTTCAAAATCATATTTATATGCAAAATTATTGGGTTTTGGTATAATTTAGGAGGCTACTACTGTTTCAACTACTCCCTCCGTCCCGCTAATATTCGCACTAACACTGTTTGTGCGGGAATTAAGGAATATGATATTTTAATAAAATGTTGTGAGTGTAAAAGTAAAATAGGAGAGAGAATGAGAGGAGGAAATAGTAAATTATAATGGTGTTGTGAGTATTAAAATAATGTAGGAGAGAGAATGAGTGGAGTAGGGTGAATATTTTATTAATATAAAGTTTCCTTTTTGGAAGTGTGCGGTTTGTAATGGGACACCCAAAAAAGAAAGTGTGCGATTTGTAGCGGGACGGAGGGAATATGTGCTAACATATTGACCTTTTCCAAATGCATTTAAATTAATGTTTCACAGCCCACCTCTGTAACAACTTAATTGCTAATAAGGTCGTGTAAAAGCTTCATTCAATCAAAGTCTAACTTGACTTAATTAACGTCAAAATTGACTTTCATTCAAAGTAGACTTATGGTTGGTTGTCTAAATAGAAAACTTCATGATACGGTATACTCGAACTTTTTCCCAAAATGACACTGTTTCAAAAAGTATTTTTCAAAATGTCACACTTTTAAAAGTATTGATCAGAATATCCTAGTTTTTCGAATTCGAGGTTGGCAACTGCGTTTTCAAAGTTGAATTCGCTGTTGCCAACCGCGTTTAAAAAAAAATTAGAAAAATTATAAACCCGCGGTTGCCAACTGCGAATTCATTAATGAAAACGCAGTTGTCAACCGCGAATTCTAAAAACTAGGCTATTCTGGTCAATACTTTTAAAAGTGTGACATTTTGAGAAATATTTTTTGAAACAGTGTCATTTTGGGAAAAAAAATCTGATATACTCCTGTGTAAGTGTGCTGACGGAATTTGAGCCGAAAATTTATTTTCAAACAAATCACTTAATTCCTTTCAAGTTTTTCAATAAACCAAAATGACTCAAAAGTTCTTTTGCACTAGTATATAATACAGCATAGCATGCATTATTATTATATTCACTCATATGTGAATATAATAGTATATAATACTGCATGCATTATTATTATATTTACTCATATATGTGAATATAATATTGCATCTATAATAAAATATGCTGAAAAAACTTCTCGAACATTATGATATTTTTTATAACTTCACGCTAACTCTTTTCCCGAATATGAAAGTAAGAATGAAGGTGGAGTATTATGGATTTGAAGTTTGAACATTTACAATCTAATTGTACACCGAAGTCTAATTGTAGTAAATTAAAAAAAAAAAAAAATGGGATCTTCATAAACAGTCCACTTATTAATATTTTAGTTCCATCTAGTTAAAGATTAGATGGTTCTAAAGGCCGAGAAAGTGGGAGTAGAGGCGGCTCAAATACCACGGGCAGCTCACGGTATAAAAAGTAGAGTCGTTAATTTGGGTTGAGATCGTCGGGATGGGTTGGGTTTTAATACTACTAATTCAAATAAAAGTGGGTCACTTTGGACTGACACATAAGGCTGCGGGCCAAAACGGGTTCGAGCGAGCCGGGGTGGGCTAGTCCTATAGCGACCACTAATTCGTTGTCATTACTGTCTCCGATCCACACACATCATCTCTCTCTCTATCTTCATTCTTATTGATATAAATCTTTATTTCTGGGATCATGATTTATCTGTCTTTACTTATAGCAATTTGTGTAAAGTTTACTTATATTGCCTGGTTGAGAATTAGTTTATGTTGATATTAATCTTTGTTTGTGTTTGTTTGACTGTTATGATTTTTTTTTTTTTTTTGGTATCAAATATTCACTATTTCAATCTCAAATTTCATTTATTTTATTGGCCCGCATGTCCTGTCTGACCCACCAACCCAAGGTGGATTGGATTGGAATGACATATTTTCAGTCCGTCAAAAATTTGAACCAGCCCATCCCGTCCCATTTAATGGTGAGATTTGGCATATAGGTTCGTCGCCCGTATCGACGGCTATATTAAAAAGGCCCAGGTTTTACTACATGGATAGGGCCGTCACATTATCCTCTTTTGTTTATGTTTATTCAGCGGGGGCCAAAGAAAGTCGGTTGATAAATAAGCTTAAAATATCTCCCTACTATCATCTCTACAATACATACACCTCCTGAAAATCAATCTTTCTTTCTTCACCCCTTGATCCGCTAAATCAAACCAAACCAAACCAAACCCCAATGTCTTTAACCAAAACAAAGAGACCGAGAACGTTTTCAAGCTTCACAAATCCAGAAATGGAGGCTGCTTTGCTCTTGATCCAACTCAGCCGTGATTCCGATGATCTGTATCGATCAATGCATTCCGGCAACGATGATTTCGATTTTCGTATCTTCATTAATAATATGGAGAGAGAAACTCGAGAACAAAGGCGGCAAGGCAGCGGCGGGTGTACTAGTACCAGTTATTCCTCCGATGTCACTTCCGCCATGAGTGCTACTACTCCGATGATTGCGACGGCGCACTGCAGGCTCGACAAGGATCAAGACGATAACGGGAAGCAGAAAGTGGGCTGTGGGTTCAGTCGGAAAAGTAACAAGTTTCGATCGCTTCATGAGCTCTACTGGAGAACTCAGCCCTATGAATGCTAACTAGCTAGAGCTAGCTTCTATTTTATTTATTTTTCTGAAGTAATTATGAGGAAACAAATTGTTGATTTTTGTACATAATTTTATCTAAGTAATAGTAGTAATTACTTTTATTTTTACTTTTGTGTGTTCTGTCTCATTTCACTTTATACTAATTTTCATTTTATTTCGCTTCACTTTAATTAATCCAAAATGACAAATTTTTATATTTATAACATCAATTAAATTACTGTTATTTACATTCATTATCTTTCATACTTTACTTTTTTTACTAGCAACCCCACCCACTAATTTTCGCTCCAGCTTCTTCTAAAATCTTGTAACAAAATTTTTGATATTATGTAAAGTGAGGCCGAGAGAGTATCCACTAGTGGATATATTCGGTGGTCAGTTTTCTATAGTATAATGCTTGATAAATGAGAACTTTTTTGGAAAAATTTTCCTAGGACATCTTTGCTTATATTTTGTTCATTTTAAAATCTTAAAGAAAATATTTTTGTAAATTTCAAATAGGGAGTTCTTTTAAAATTATAATTTCACATACATCCCTCAACTCCATTGACTAATCCGCCCCCTCGAACAAAACACTAACCTCCTTTCCTCTCCCATCATTCACGACACACATACACACACACATACTCTCTCTCTTTCTCTCTCTCTCTAACTCCTTGACAAAATAATTTAAATCCTTTATGCCTCTGTATTTGCGTCATCAAATCGAATTCAACGAGGACTTCGCTCTTTAGGTGAACCTGTTGGACTTTTTGGTAATCTCAAGAACTTAACTGAAAACTTAGCAGAAAATGTAACGGAAATTGGAAAACTATTAGACAAGTCGAGTCTTGTATTAAATACAATCTCCGTAAGAAGTTATTGCCCCGCACAGGTGCTTACGGTTTCAATGGCAATCTTCTAGTAAGATAAAACGACTTTTAAGTATATGATAGGAGCACTCCAAATCAAATACTCTAACGAACAACATTATGTTTGAAACTTTGGACTTTGAAGGATTTGATGCAACAATATGCCAATGATTTGGATATGTTTATCTATCTTACTAGAGGGTAGGAATGCTCAAATGACTGTATGTATAAACTGAAATTCGGAGGGGAAGTATATAAAGAGAGTTAAGGGGTTTGTGTCTTTTCCCTTGAAAGGACACAACTTTCTGTTTGAATTGGCACCTGTTCAGGATCTGCTCGGCCGAGTCAAGGGACTCGCTCGGCCGAGCACCAAGCTGCACGGCCGAGTCAATAGACCCGCACGGCCGTGTTGATCAAACTGCTCGGCCGAGCAGACATGTGCCTCGCCCGAGCAAGCTTGTCCAGAGACTTTGGCCAATTTTTGTGCTCTGCACGGCCGAGTCTGTTGTGAAAATCACGTTCTTGCGCAGCGGAATAACGGATCAAGCCTTGAGAATGAATAAATAAGATGCAACACACACGAAAAGTAAATCACACACAAAAGAACACACAAGAATGTTAACCCGGTTCGTTGCAACGACAACTACGTCCGGGGGCGCTACCAAGCCAAAATATTCTCACTATAATATTTTCAGATGTTTACAATCACAGCACCAATTTGTTTCTAGGCTACCACATGTATTTATAGGATACAAGAAATCAAATCCTAGCAATAAAAGGATTTCTAACTTAAGAAAGTATTCTTCTTCCTTAACAAGTCTTCCCAAATATTGCTGTCACAAGGAATCCCAAATCCAAGAGGAAATCTGATCAAAATAGGAAAGCTGAATCGAGTCCCGAGAATCGTACCCAAGCGCGGCCGCCCTCCCTACAAGCGCGTCCGCGCTAATATCCGAAACTCCGGCTCCTTGCTCGACACTCCAGCCGCGGCCGCTCGGCCCTCAGCCGCGGTCGCACACATGGTCGAAATCAAGCTCTCGCGAAATTCCTTCACGATTTGACTCCAAACCCAACAATCTCCCACCTGGAGACAAACCATCCATGATACCTCGTCTTGAAACAAACAAATCTCGGTTTTGGTGGCCACTAATGCGTTGGTAGCGCCCGGCCTCTTGTCTAGTTATCCAAGTGAATTGAAGCCGAGCAACGCTTCAACATAACTGCTTTGGTTCTACCATGCTCCGAGTCTTCATTCCGAATGATCCTCCCCGCACATCCCCGCTCACTTGCGTGCTAACTATCGATCCCGAGCAGCCGCGAATCCACGTGCCCCACACAATCACAAGCTTGGAACCTTTGTGTGTTCTTTGCAACCCATCGCATCACCGTTCTAGATCCCGCTCCCATGTTGACCAAATTGGCTCGCGTCGGCCGACTTCATTACCCAATTTTCTATCAACATACCGTTTAGTGAAATTTCTCCCACCATGGCGATCTCGGCCACCACCATTCATCATTGGGATTCGCCTTCGTTTCCCCAACGACTCATGTTGCATGTGGTATACAACATATTTTCCATCCCGCCACGAGCCACCAAGCTAGCTCCGCGGTTTATCTTCCATGTCCCACAACCGAAGGTCACCACACAACCCTCCTTATCAAGTTGCCTTATGGAAATCAAGTTCCTCTTCAAATCCGGAATATGTCGCACGTCACGTAGCCGCAAAACAGTCCCATCCATTGCTTTGACCCGAACTACCCCCTTTCCAATGACCTTGACCGGATTATTTGTCTCCCAAACGAACAACCCCAAAATCACCCTAATGTACTGCTCCATCCTTTCTGCACTAGTGCATGAATGAAACGTCGAGCCCAAATCCAAAACCCACGAATCCGTTGAACTGCTCCCACCCAAGATTAATGCATCCGCTAACTCTTCAGCAACATTCAATTCCTTCGCCCGCTCGACCGCTTCGGACAACTTCTCCTAAAGTGCCCCTTCTCCCCACAATCGTAACAAGTAATCACCTTCTTGCCACTCTTACCCTTTTCACCGATATTCAGTGCTAGCCCCGATGTCCCTGCCTTACTCTTTCTACGAATTTCTTCGCCAAGAATCACATCAACGACATCCGCAAACTTCAACTTCACTTTTCCTGTTGAAACGTTAACTGCTATCGCAGTCGTATCCCAACTTTCCGGTAAAGAAGAAAGTAAAATCAACGCTAGTACCTCATCATCAAGAGTAACAGCCACGGAAGACAGTTGGGTCGCAGTAGATTTGAATTCACTTATGTGCTTTGTCGCCGACATGCCCTCTACCATCCTTATGTTCAACAGCTTCCTCATCAGATGAGCCTTGTTCGCCGCCGATGGTGCCTCGTACATGCTCGCCAACATCTGCAACATCTCCATGGTAGTCTTCGCCTCCAAAACATTCTTCGCGACATCCTTGGTCAACGTTTGCCTAACAAGCCCTAACGCTTTCCGATCCAAGATTTGGACTTTTGCTTCCTCTATGTCATCCGGCTTTTCTTTTAATGGTAGATACAAATCCTTGTTCCACAAAACATCCTCGACCGCGTCTTCCAAAAATTGAAATCCGTCCCATCAAACTTTTCGATCAACACCTTATTACCATCCTCCAAAGCTCCCAAGAAATCCATAGCAAAAGATAACCCAAGCAATGATTCGACAAAACCAAGAGCTTTGATACCAGTTGTTGTGAAAATCACGTTCTTGCGCAGCGGAATAACGGATCAAGCCTTGAGAATGAATAAATAAGATGCAACACACACGAAAAGTAAATCACACACAAAAGAACACACAAGAATGTTAACCCGGTTCGTTGCAACGACAACTACGTCCGGGGGCGCTACCAAGCCAAAATATTCTCACTATAATATTTTCAGATGTTTACAATCACAGCACCAATTTGTTTCTAGGCTACCACATGTATTTATAGGATACAAGAAATCAAATCCTAGCAATAAAAGGATTCCTAACTTAAGAAAGTATTCTTCTTCCTTAACAAGTCTTCCCAAATATTGCTGTCACAAGGAATCCCAAATCCAAGAGGAAATCTCGATCAAAATAGGAAACCGAATCGAGTCGAATCGTACCAAGCGCGGCCGCCCTCCCTTGCTAGCGCGTCCGCGCTAATATTCGAAACTCCAGCTCCTTGCTCGACACTCCAGCCGCGGCCGCTCGCTCACCGGTCGCGCACATGGTCAGAAACTGCTCCTGCGAAATTCCTTCACGATTTGACTCCAAACCCAACAGAGTCAAGGACTCTGCTCGGCCGAGCACTTCAAAACACCCTTTAACTAACTTTCGTTAAGTTACAAAACTTTGTCATTAATTTCTCATTCACCCGGAAATGGTTTTGAGACATTAAATGAGTTATATAATCTACAACAAATGTAGATTACCATTTGTAACTAGTTTCGTTAACAAATAACGAACTTTCGTTAGAAACCTAGGTCAACGTTAAGTCAAACTTAACTTTCCGTTACCCATTTCCAACAATCCCCCACATGAATGACAATTAATGCATGAATGCAATTTCGTCCAAAGTTCCGGCGAACTATTATTACATCGGGATAGATAGCTTGTGGCCTTGAATCCTCCCTAGTGAAATATTATCGGATATACTAGCCATTTGGTAGCGAGTCGCTTTGAACCAGTGACTGTAGGATGTATACCAAGACAATAATACTCACATAATAACAGCTCTAACAATTGTTGTTCTCACGTTTTGTCCATTTCGGCCCTGGACCGTATCTCATTCATAAGCGTTCATTTAGAGGCGGCCTAGTTACCTCTCGCTTATATAGGTGATTCTCACTATAAGGAGTATCATGCACTACTCCACCCGTAGGTATAGAAATCATTAAAAGTTTTCTCAACTTATCCTTACCACTTCTTTGCATGTGCTTGTACTTGGATGTTACGGGAATGAGTATTCAACATCTCCAGGTTAATAAACCGAGTTGTTGTTTCCAAGTAACTCTACTAGAACTTATAACTTGGTTGTCTCATTGAACCAAGGGCCTGGGATCTCCATTTCTCAAGGTTGAGTGTCCGCTGTAAGTCCTTTTGTTGTGGGTTTTAGACCCATTCCCCTTAAAAGTTTATACAGTTGATCTCGATTACTACCCTTAGGTAGATGGATCCGATTTTGACTTCACATGGCTAGTTGTGACAGTCGTATTTTGAGATCAATTTTACTATGGTAGTGTGTCTAAGACCATTGTGTCTTGACTTACCACTATGTTCTACACCTTTTCCTATTTTCCATTGTCGTCACAATGCCTTAGGTCATGCAGACATAAACTTATTCCACAAAGGAATATCTTTTCCAAGAATTTATTAGACCAATAATCTTATTCCTAAGCTTTGTCTAATTCTATCAACTCATATTCTTTACAAGATTGAGTTAGCTATCTTATCTTGGAAAGTGACACCTTTACTCCAACTAATGTGAGTGTATTCTAGTGTCGAATATTCAATCAGTATACTCTTTCCATACTATTGAATACCATAGGTATTGTAATCTTTAATCATAAGTATATCTTTAAGTACACCAAGTACTATGACTATACTATTCCGGTGATTGATTACAATTACATTTAGACTTTTAGTCTATCTAGAATGATTAGTCCCTTCGAGTGATCAAATTCTTCTATCGGTCAGTTTCTTCAAGTGGTTATTATCTCTGTACCGTTCTGAATTCCCAAGTATTCAGTATCTCTAAGTAGTTTGACCTCCTTAGAGTCTACCTTTCAGGAATCTACTTTACAGAGATTACCTCTCAAGATTCTACCTTACTAGAGTACACCTCTCAAGAATCTATTTGAACTTTCGAAGTACTTTTTCAAGATAATGGGATTGTGATAGGACTATTCCTTCTGATGTTCTAGAAATCTTTATTTCTAATATGACATCGGCTAATCCCCTATCTTTCATGTCAAAGTTCTTCTTTAACATGTCTTTGGTATTCATGATCAATTCATGACTACCATTATTAGCATGTTATCCACGTAAGGACAGACTGTTAACAAATGATTCAGATGTTCCTTTAATGTAGACACATTTATCACATTCATTAATCTTGAATCCATTTGATAACATAGTTCTATCGAACTTCTCATGCCACTGTTTAGTTGCTTGTTTTAGTCCATATAAATACACAAGTAGATCCAACACGGTTGTGCGACATAGAACGCTCTGTTGTGTCAATGGGATAATCTTGCATAAATCATCATGTCCTTTTGACAACTAGCCTGGCTTTATACTTTTCAACAGATCCATCGGCTTTATACTTTCTTTTAAGAATCCATTTGCAACCTAATGGTTTGCAACTTGGAGGGAGATCTACCAATTCCCACGTATTTATTAAGCATTATGGATTTTATCTCACTGTTAATAGCTTCTTTCCAGAACGAACTATCCGGACCAGATAACACTTCCATAACAGTTGCTGGTTCGTTTTCCAACATAAATGATAGAAAATCAGGATCAAAAGACTTTTCCACTCTTGTCCTTTTACTACGTCCAGGTCCTATCATTTCAAGGAAGTATATTCTTAAAAAATATAATGTGTCTTGCTTAAGTATTACTACTTTTAGCCGAATACCCCCACAGTTTAGGTATTTATAAAACAGCTTACGAATACTTCAAATTCGTTAGGAGTTTTTATCATCAAATAATTTCCAAATATATGATGATCCATTCTTTTAACTGTTAACAGTTTAACAGTTTCGGTTAATACTAGAAGTTCATATCAATAGAACTTATGCATTTAGCTTGTACCCCCACACTTGAGGTGTACCTCCACATATCAAATATTTTATGAATATCCTAATTCATATTTAATATTTTCCTTTATGTGGAGTCATTTAAATGTAATAACCATGTTAACTCCTGACAACATAGTCATAACTATGTTCAAGTGAGGTCTCTTAAACCTTGGTCTCTTCAACCTTGGTCTCTTCAATTCTTTGGTTTTGAAGAATACCGCATTGCTAATGGAAACGTAATCCATGGTTTTGGGTCCTATCTTAACCTCTTTAGGTTTAGATATTTCTACCTTTGCTAGGTATACCCACATAAGACGGAACTTATCAATAAGGAGTTCACCATCTCCTTAAAAGTTTTATCTTTCCTTTTTTTTTCTGTGATTCAATTGATTTGAGTGTGTAAGAAGCATTCGTTTGATAAATAAGTGTCAGCGTCCCAACAATTATTTTTCAAACGCTACTTCATACTAACCACCTCTATCACTACGAAATTCTTAATTGTTAATTAAGACAAATCACAAACCTTTTGTCTACTTAAAACGCTAAGGTTTCATCTTTAATTTTTTCAAAAGATGAACTTTGCATTATCAAATGCAATTATTAATAGAAGTAATGAACTATCTATTTACTATCTCTGGTTTGAACTGATTTCTACAAAGAAATCACAATTGATTTGCGAATCAAACTTCATCTTAGGTAGTAATTTTAAATTAACTCGTCGACTTAGTAAATTTAAATTTACACGACCTAAATGAACACGCCATAACAATTGGAACACTTCAAACCAAGTAAATAAAATTTAAAATTTTATTCTTCGCACTTAGGCGGATAAAACATTTACAATTCAAGTTAAGGAGTCCTTCAACAAGGTACCCTTTACTAACACAATAACCACATTTGGTCAATTCAAGCTTATGCCCCTAGGCTAGACATGGCCAAATCCGGGTACGGGTACGGGTCGGAATCGCCGGGTCACGGGTCTGAAATTGAAGGAACCGTAACCGAACCGTGAGATGCACGGATACGGGTCCACGGTTCCCACGGGTCCGACGAATACGGGTCCACGGTTCCCACGGGTCCATTTCTGTTAAAAATCTAACATACTTTGTTTAAAAAATAACGATTTTCTGTTTTTTTTTCGATATTTTTTTCAAATTTAGTTGTCACCTAAAGTCAAAGAGAAATGATAATTTTATATAATGAATTAACAAAGTAATAATGTAAAAAAAAAGGATTTGAAGTTAGAATTAACAATTTTTGTTAGAGAGAGAGAGTTAGAGATAACTGAGTTTTTGTGCAGTAAATTATTTGGGGTGGGAAATGGTATTTATAGTTATATAATTATATTATTTATTTATATGAATAACAAATTTTATTTTTGAAGGACTGAAAAGAGGTCAAAAAGTCAGTCAAAGGTTATATTTTGGTCAAACTGTCCGTTACTAACGGGATTACTAACGGGATTAAAGACAAAAGAGAACAAAAAGGTAATATTTTGACGCGTCTGACGCGGTTCCTGACACGGGTCTCACGGGTACGGTTCCACGGGTCGTAACGGGTACGGTTCCACGGGTTGGACCCGCCGGGTCACGGGTCCGAAAAATGAGGAACCGTAACCGAACCGCCAATTGTACGGGTACGGGTCCAACGGTTCACGGGTCTTACACGGTTACGGTTCTGACGGGTCAAATCCGGGTACGGTTTCATGGGTCCGTACGGGTACGGGTACGGGTACGGGTCGGCCATGTCTACCCTAGGCTAAGTTGATCAAAGTCCAATGGAACATATCGATCTTCAGTCACATTGGCTTGAAGAGGGTTTCCATCTTGGTTGTTGATTCTAGGATGTCGACATTCCCTAGCCATATGCCCGGGTTTGCCGCAATTAAAACAACTACCTTTGACCTTCTTGGCGGTCCTCTTCACTTTCCCGGTGTTCTTTCTCTTGTTTCCGGTACTTGTTTCCACCAAGTTCACTTGCGGTCTTTTAGTCACAATACACATAGTATTGTGCATCTCGAGAAAATTCCAAAGTTCTCTCGCGGTCTTTATGCCGCAACACACCTTGTATTGTGCATAATCCAAGCCATTAAGAATATAATTGCGACACAAGAAATCACTGTGATTCCATGTATCCAAATCATTCTTTGCTTTGGATTCATCCTCGTCGGATATCAATGGTGGATATTCCCAAATAAATTGCACCAATTTTAATGTTGTCAAATAGACCAACATTTTCTGTTGCCACCTCTTAAAGTTCATCCCGGTAAGAATACCCGGTCTTTCCGCATGTACGAGCACATGAGACGGAGGGAGAGCATTATGAGGTGCAACCCTTGAGGTTGTACCAGAAGGAGGTTTCTTACCATGAACCGAGTGAGATGGTGTAGTAGCGGGTGCAACATTGTTGAACGCAGCTTCACCTTGAGAAGGAGGCGTTCCATTCCCCTTGGTAGAAGCGGTGGTGTCTTTCTCGGTTGCCATCTCTTGAAGATCTTGAAGAAGCGTAAATAACTTCTTACGATTGTTGGACTTTTTGGTAGGCTTCTCAAGAACTTAACTGAAAACTTAACAGAAAATGTAACGGAGATTGGAAAACTATTAGACAAGTCGAGTCTTGTATTAAATACAATCTCCGTAACAAGTTATTGCCCCGCACAGGTGCTTACGGTTTCAATGGCAATCTTCTAGTAAGATAAAACGACTTTTAAGTATATGATAGGAGCACTCCAAATCAAATACTCTAACGAACAACACTATGTTTGAAACTTTGGACTTTGAAGGTGGTAGGCTTAGTCGCACGCCTACTAAATTAGACCTAAACTCGGCCACTAATAATGTAATTAGGGTAAGTCAGGATCGATCCACGAGGAACAGTGATTATTTACGAACAGTCACTTGACCAGATTGGGGGTTTTGATTGATTTTCAATTACTTCCTAAGAACAGAAATTAAACTAATTTAGAATAAAAAACAATAGTTTGGAAACACTTCAGATTTGATTCCGTCCCCACCTAATTATGCAATTATCATTGATATCTCTTTTCAATGTCACCCTATTCACCTGATCACGAGATATATTTCAATCTCTGTTTCTTCTTTCGAATTAGTTACTAGCGGGGCACACTCACTAGAAACCCTAATTAATAAATTAATCTAACTGGCACAGTCTAGATCGCAGAATTAATTGATGAACGATTTAAGAAACTAAGATCAAGAACGCTTTCTATAATTATTTCATATAGATAATCGTCTAATTTTACCCACTTAACAATTTATCATGGCACATGCATAAATCGAAAAGATGCAACTTATGAATTCCTACACTGGCACAGTAATAGAGAATTCTAGCAAAGATTCATAAACAGAATAAATGAATTGATCAAGTTCACAAACCCTAATTATAAATCTAAAATCAACACGAGTAAAATTATGAATAGAGATGAACAAATAGAAAAGAAAATACCTCAAATTGATAAATAGAGGTTCAAGCAATTAAATCCAAAGTCAAAAAGCTTAAGCTTCCATGAAGGTTCTAAGCTTTTCTCTAGATGAAAAATAACATCAAGAAGGAACCCTAAAAAAATATTCTAAAGGAGTTTATATACTCCTTAAAACTAAAACCTAAAAACTAATTAATAGAAATAATAAAAACATAAAAGAAAAAGAAAATAAACTTTATTAAAAATAATACTCCTCCATGTGTTGGTCATTGTGCCGGTCCACAATTTGAATTCCCATTCACGTGCGTAGCATCAGCTTCAAGCAAAAATTTGAAAAACAATTTCTTGACTTCTACTTTGGTCACCCATCTCTTCATACTTTCATTTTGGTCACTGAAGTTTTCACATTGTTGCACTTTGCCCTCCTTGTATGCAGTTGACCTGACTTAACTTGAATATTGACCTTCAATTAGCCTCTCCAAAATACCATTGTCCCAAATTACATACAAATGCTAACAACAATATCCCTATTACATTCTTTCCTCGCGAATACAAAGTATAGCAATTTTAACTCAAATAAACACAACATAAACCAAAATTGCTATAAAATGTCAAGAAAATCGAGGAATTACCATAGCTAAAAATTAACCTATCAAATTCCCCCACGCTTAGACCTTTTACTCGTCCCTGAGTAATATCCTAATCCCACTCTAAGCACCGGTCTAATCAGCGTAGCATGGGAGAAAATGATCCCTAATCTCCTCTAAACCTCCAAATCAAAAATCAACAACTCAAACAACTCAATCAATGAACTCGGAGAATGAGACTCCGCTCCTTATCACTCCAAAAATACAAATTGTACCAATGGCCTTAGCTCGACCCCAACTCCAAATATGAAAAAACGGGACATCCAAGTTAAGGCCCACACATCAAAAAGCTAGGGGGAACTACAATGTCCTAAGCTTCCCCCACGCTATCCTCACACTACTACTCCCTCAAAAATAAAGTCAATGCCCAAGCAAAGACTTACCTCGTGAAATACACCAACACCCCTTATATCACCAAAAAGGAAAAAAAAAACGAGGATTTTCTATCTTAACGCCTCTAAACCAAGCCTCCTACGCCAATAATAATCAATCCTACCCAACGCTCCAATCCTCCCTTATGTCCCCAACTCCGGTGATGTAAAGGATGTCACAAATTTCAACTCCTCACCTTTTGCCTAAGCGCCCTTCCGGGTTTTCGCTTAGCCTCTCATTTTTTTCTATTTTTTTTTTTTTATTTTTATTTTTTTTCCTTTTTCATTTTTCATTTTTTTTTCAAATTTTTTTTTTTCAAGAAAGAATCACAAAAAACAACTATACAAATAAAAAAGAACTATACAAACCCCCACCCCCTCACTAAACAATGCATAGTCCCATATGCATTACTATAAGTACAAAACAAATAAGAAAGGGATACCTTTCGGGACTACGGAGGCGGTGGAAACAAATCTGGCCCACATGATGATCCTTGGCTCGAGCTACTCCCATATTAATGTTGATCATGGGTGAATAATGGCCCAATTTCCAGAGATTTGAAAGTACAGGGGCTAAAATGAAAATTGGGAGAAAATGGGAGAGATAAGTTTGGGTTGAAAGTTTAGGGGTTGAATTGAAAATTTGGGGAAAAGAGGGGAAAAAATGATTTTAGAAAGTTTAGGGGCTAAAGTGTAACAATGTGAAAGTGGGAGGGGGCTGCAGCTGAAAAGGGAAATTGGTTCATTAGGGGCATGGTGAAAGGGCTGGGGTGGCAGAGAATTGGCGTGGCCAAGAAAGGGGGGGCTGGCCGAGGGAATGGGTGAGAGTGGCCGAGGCAGGCTAGGCTGGCTGGAGCTGAGGCCGAGGTAGAATGGGGCTTGGCCTAGGAAGATGGGGCGGACGCCTGGAATGGCTTGGGGCGGACGCCTGGAAGGCCGAAGGTTGGCCGGCCAATGTTGGGCGTGATGCGGCCGCATGGGAATTGTGAGGCTGGCGCCTCAAAGCCACAGGCCATCCTTCGTTTCGTCTCGAAATTACATTATTTTTTTTTATTATTTTTTTTTCAACAGGCCTATTTTTTTTATTTTTTTCAAATGCCCAAGATTTTTTTTTTTTTTTTTCAAATGCCCAAGATTTTTTATTTTTTTTCATAGGCCTCTTTTTTTTTTTTTTTGACACTTTTTTTTTCTCACACTTTTTTTTTTTTACATCTTCACATCCTTCCCTCACGCTTAATCTAAAAAAATAAAAAAAAAAAAAAAAACAGTTCAAACATAAGGGAATAAATGGTACCTCGTTAGTGCACACTCCATCCTGTTTGAGCTCGAATTATCTGCATAATTCCCTTAGTCTTTTTGTTCATCGTGCTCAAACCTCCATGCTTCTCTATCTCCATCGGACCACTAGTCATTGTCACTTCTTCCTCATCTCCAAATGCATGCTTTCGGTGCTCAGGAAGATTCTTCACCTTTCTTGGTCCATGTTTTACCGCCGGTATTTTCAACTCATTTTTTACATCATCAATCCCACTACAAACCTTGGACACATCCTCTACCTTCGGCTCAACTACACCCATGAAATATAAACCACGAACATCCTTAGGGTCTTTATTGGAGTCAAAAATTTTGAACTCCATTAAATCCCCATCAAACTCCATAGTCAAAGATCCGTTTGAAACATCCAACTTAGTATGAGTCGTAGACATAAATGGCCTCCCCAACAGAATGGGAGCCTTAGGATCCGTATCCATATCTAGTACATAAAAATCTGCGGGAAAAATAAATTTACCAACCCGAACAAGCACATCCTCAACCTTCCCCTTAGGGTAGGCATTGGATCTATCCGCCAACTGAATTATTACCCTCGTATCCTGTAGCGGTCCCAACTTAAGATTTTCAAACAATGCATAAGGCATGACATTGATTGAAGCACCCAAGTCAAGCATGGCCATATGCTCAGAATCATCACCCAAAGACACAGGAATAACAAACATACCCGAATCACTGCACTTCTTGGGCATCTTCTTATGATAGACCGCAGACACATGCTCTTTCATCTTCACCTTTTTCTGACTTCTCGCCTTCTGATCACTTTTCAATTTACACAACTCCTTCAAAAATTTAGCATATCTCGGGACAGCCTGCAATAGGTCTAAAAATGGGATGTTTACCTCAAGCCTCTTGAAAGTATCATAAATAGCCTTGTCAGGCTCCGGTTTCCGATGTTCTTTCAAGGCCTCGGGGAATGGAACCTCCGGCTCATATACAGGAGCCTTAACCTCTGGTGCAACTTCTGTCTGATCTGGTGCCTTATGTACTGGCTCTAAAATTTCAACCTCAACCTCTGGTTCCTCAGCTACAACCTTATCCTGTAACTCCTTACCACTTCGAAGAGTGATGGCATAAACATTCTGCTTGGGATTCGGTTCAGTCTGTGATGGAAACTTTCCCGAATTCTGAGCCTCCAACCTACCCACAGCATCTGCTATCTGCCCCATCTGTCTCTCCAGACCACTGATACTCGTATCAGTCCTCTGCTGATACTGTTGAAGACCGTTGGATAAGGTGCTCATACTCGAGCCGATTAATGCGGAACATATCTTCGTAGACTATCCTCGTTGCGGGCCGCTGCCCGCTGCGGTGGGCTGTCCAAATGGTGGTCTATAAGCATTGTCTTGGTTACCACCGGCTCGCTGCGACCATATGGTGAACCTGTGATCTTGACTAGTGGGATACTGCTGACTCTGTAGTGGACCCATCAATAATTGTCTCATCATCCCCTTAAGGTCCTCAACATCTGTCTCAAGCTTATTTTGCACACCACTACAAGAATTCGCAGCACTAACCTGTCTGAAACTCGACCTCCTGCCATGTGTCCGAGTGCTCTTAGCCAACTCATCTATAATCTCATTAGCCTCCTCAGTCGTCTTGTTGAGTATACTGCCCCCACAACAAGAATCCACCAACCGCTTATCCATGACTGTCAACCCTCCATAAAAATATACTATCAACTGATCATCATCAAATCCATGATACGGACAACTTCTGCATAACTTATAGAACCTGTTATAATAATCATATAGCGTCTCCTCTACCTTCTGCTCCATGTTGCTAATATCCCGCTTCATCACATTGATCTGATCTGGAGGAAAGAACTCATCAAGAAACACCTCCTTCATCTGCTGTCATGTGGTAATGCTGTTGGGCGGCAGATGGTAATACCATGCACTAGCATCATCTTTCAGAGTGAAAGAAAATGCTCTAAGGAGGAGATGCTCAATCGGAAGTGCTGCTGGCTTCATGCTCTGACAAATCTGCACAAACTGGGATATATGTTGATTCGGATTCTCGCCGGGCATTCCAGTAAAGTGCGGTAACTGGCTCAACAAACCCAGCTTCAACTCAAATGTAACCCCAGTAGGCAGAGTGGGGAACTGAACTGCATGAGGTTGCTCGCTCCAATTTGGGGCAGTTTTCTGCCTCAATGTCTGGTTTGCCATCTGTTTACTAACTCAAGACTTTCAAGCAGATTGTCAGTAGAACAGGTGTGGACCTTACAAGGTTCCACAGTAAAAACAATTAACAAAATTAAAAATAACTAAACAGAAAATAAAATTAACTAAACTAAACCAACAAAAGAAAATTAAATACTAAGAAAATAAAAAGAACAAGAATTAAAATAAGAACGTAAACAATTACACCGCTCCCCGGCAACGGCGCCAAAATTTGGTAGGCTTAGTCGCACGCCTACTAAATTAGACCTAAACTCGGCCACTAATAATGTAATTAGGGTAAGTCAGGGTCGATCCACGAGGAACAGTGATTATTTACGAACAGTCACTTGACCAGATTGGGAGTTTTGATTGATTTTCAATTACTTCCTAAGAACAGAAATTAAACTAATTTAGAATAAAAAACAATAGTTTGGAAACACTTCAGATTTGATTCCGTCCCCACCTAATTATGCAATTATCATTGATATCTCTTTTCAATGTCACCCTATTCACCTGATCACGAGATATATTTCAATCTCTGTTTCTTCTTTCAGATTAGTTACTAGCAGTGGCACACTCACTAGAAACCCTAATTAATAAATTAATCTAAGCGCACAGTCTAGATCGCAGAATTAATTGATGAACGATTTAAGAAACTAAGATCAAGAACGCTTTCTACAATTATTTCATATAGATAATCGTCTAATTTTACCCACTTAACAATTTACCATGGCACATGCATAAATCGAAAAGATGCTACTTATGAATTCCTACACTGGCACAGTAATAGAGAATTCAAGCAAAGATTCATAAACAGAATAAATGAATTGATCAAGTTCACAAACCCTAATTATAAATCTAAAATCAACAAGAGTAAAATTATGAATAGAGATGAACAAATAGAAAAGAAAATACCTCAAATTGATAAATAGAGGTTCAAGCAATCAAATCCAAAGTCAAAAAGCTTAAGCTTTCATGAAGGTTCTAAGCTTTTCTCAATAGTTGAAAAATAACATCAAGAAGGAACCCTAAAAAAAATATTCTAAAGGAGTTTATATACTCCTTAAAACTAAAACCTAAAAACTAATTAATAGAAATAATAAAAACATAAAAGAAAAAGAAAATAAACTTTATTAAAAATAATACTCCTTCATGCGTTGGTCATTGTGCCGGTCCACAATTTGAATTCCCATTCACGTGCGTAGCATCAGCTTCAAGCAAAAATTTGAAAAACAATTTCTTGACTTCTACTTTGGTCACCCATCTCTTCATACTTTCATTTTGGTCACTGAAGTTTCCACATTGTTGCACTTTGCCCTCCTTGTATGCAGTTGACCTGACTTGACTTGAATATTGACCTTCAATTAGCCTCTCCAAAATACCATTGTCCCAAATTACATACAAATGCTAACAACAATATCCATATTACATTCTTTCCTCGCGAATACAAAGTATAGCAATTTTAACTCAAATAAACACAACATAAATCAAAATTGCTATAAAATGTCAAGAAAATCGAGGAATTACCATAGCTAAAAATTAACCTATCAGAAGGATTTGATGCAACAATATGCCAATGATTTGAATATGTTTATCTATCTTACTAGAGGGTAGGAATGCTCAAATGACTGTATGTATAAACTGAAATTCGGAGGGAAAGTATATAAAGAGAGTTAAGGGGTTTGTGTCTTTTCCCTTGAAAGGACACAACTTTCTGTTTAAATTGGCACCTGTTCAGGATCTGCTCGGCCGAGTCAAGGGACTCGCTCGGCCGAGCACCAAGCTGCACGGCCGAGTCAATAGACTCGCACGGCCGTGTTGATCAAACTGCTCGGCCGAGCAGACATGTGCCTCGCCCGAGCAAGCTTGTCCAGAGACTTTGGCCAATTTCTGTGCTCTGCTCGGCCGAGTCAAGGACTCTGCTCGGCCGAGCACTTCAAAACACCCTTTAACTAACTTTCGTTAAGTTACAAAACTTTGTCATTAATTTCTCATTCACCCGGAAATGGTTTTGAGACATTAAATGAGTTATATAATCTACAACAAATGTAGATTACCATTTGTAACTAGTTTCGTTAACAAATAACGAACTTTCGTTAGAAACCTAGGTCAACGTTAAGTCAAACTTAACTTTCCGTTACCCATTTCCAACAGAACCGGGAACAAAAGGAACAAAACCCCGTCCCCCAAATACTGAACGCATGAAAGAATCATCAAACTTACTTCAATAACAGTGAACTGTGTGTGTTGGAGTGGTCAAAAGTAAGCGTAGGCTTAGTGGATTAGAAATTTTGTGCGAACCCAAATCCCCTTCAGAGTCGTGTTGTTGTCCCAGTAGGGGTACAATTACTTATTTTGGACTAGTATGTTCTGACGATGTAGCACTTGACAGTCTTTGTGGTGGTAGCAAGAACCTTATTATTGGTTGTGTCAATAAACCAAATGCCTAGGCAAAAGTAGGTCATCCTTCTCGTTCTCCGCAAACTTTCTCGTTCTGATCCGCCCAGATCTGGCCGGAATGCTTTAGATATGGCCTTCTCACACCAGCTCTTCGGCTCTCTCTCCTCAGTCCAGATTCGACGACTTCACTCTTTGCGGTCACCTTTAGTGCTTCTCACCTTTTCTGATTTTTAGGTTTGAATGAATGTTGCAGAAATGTCACCTATAATTTTATTTTGGTATTGTATTTTAGTAATAAAAGTTGTAATATACTCCCTCCGTCCCATAAAACCTTATCCATTTTACTATTTTGTGCGTCCCACTTTAAAGTCACACTTTCCTAAAAAGGAAATTTTTTAATACTTCTTTATTCATGGGACCCACTTGTCATACTCACAACACTTTTCAAATTTACTATTCTCTCCACTCATTCTCTCTCCTCCCACTCACAACACCTACTTTAATAACATTATTCCTTATTTTCCGTTCTCAACAGTAAAGGGGTAATGTTTTCTGGAACGGAGGGAGCATAGATTATCAGATTAATTTCCGACTATTATTGGATTTTCTTGATTATTTGGTTGAAAAAAAATTGTCTTATCAATTATAAGAGATGATTTGAACTTATAATTAAGATATAAGAGTTGTAATGTGTAAATTATGAAATTAATTCGTTTTTACTATTGAAAATTTTGAATTATTTTTTGTTGAAAAAATTGTTTATAAGTCAATTATAAAAAACGAAAAAGTCTTATAAGTCACTTATAAGAGATAAAATAGTCTTATACGTCAGTTATAAAAGGGCAAGGGATATCTTTAAAATTTTAGATCTATACGTCATACATTGGGTTTGAATCTCGCCACAGAGGCATTAGAGGAAGTGGCCCAACTTTTTTTCGTCACAATCATTTGCGTTTCTAATAAGGAAATAGACCGATAAATTTAACATTGAATGACAAATGTACAAATAAATAAAACACCCTTAAGAATTAACATTGAATGACAGTGTACAAATAAATAAAACACCTAGAATTAAAACGTTGATATAATATTGGCAAGACGTACAGTATGTACACATAATGCTATATGTGGCCTTGGGAAAGCTGCATGCTTCATTCAAACAAGTCCAGCTTGACATCTTTACAAAGTCAATCTTGACTTTCATCAAAAAGCAGACGACTTTAATTCTGGTTGATCAAATATGCTACAGTATTTTATTATTGAGAGATGAAAAATAAGGAAGACTATCAAGAAATGACTAGGAACATAACAAGCAAAACAAGAGAAACAAGATGCAGGATTAAATTATATCGGTTTCTTCTTTATTTATCCGTCCCCCCGCCAACTCTAAGAAAATCTGGCCCAAACCCGACTCGTTGTCATCCCTATCTATCCACGATTCTTGACTTGAAGGAGATTGGTCCCTAATTCACACACACACACTCCAGTGCATGCAAGTTCAATAGTAATGCTCTTTCTACGTGCACAAGATAAAGTGAAAGTAAATGATGAAAATCCATAAGAAAAAATAGACAAGTAAATAAGCTCAAATTCACGCTTGATCCGACCCTTTTCTGTGCACCTGCTACTGTGAACAGGATATTATAAAAAGTTAATGCTCGAGATGGAAAACATATTCTGTCAAACGCTGCAATTTGCTGGGATCTATTTTCTGCTCTTCTACAACAGCTTGCTTTTTCACAGTAAGCATTTGAGAGGGAGGGTCGACACTCCAACCTTGTTGCACCACATCTGCATTATATACACAAACCAAAAGACACCATCTTCATTCAGTAACTAAGGGAAAAGGACAATAGTTCAGCAATCAACACATATGTGGGCCTACAAAACTCAACAATCTGAGTGGATAATATCTGGGTTGGTAGCACCAGTCTCTTACCTTTTTGGGACCGAAGGAGTGCTGGAGAGGCCAAGTAAAGTTATCTTTCACATGTTTATTGAAAACAAAACTCATAGGCATCTAGAGAGCTTACATACTCCCTCTGTCCTAAAATGATCTTCCCACTTTTTTTTTTTTTTGTTAATATGAAGGTATTTTGAGCATCAAATTTAGGTTCGTTTAATTATCCTTATGAAATTTAAAATTTTCTATTAAGAGACCATTATAAATACTATCAATAACAATTTTTAGATGTTCATTCGGATAATTGAGTTAACCTAAAATTATTGCTTAAAGTATCTTCGTATTGAAAAAAAAAGTAGGAAGATCATTTCAGGGCGGAGGGAGTAAGGTTTTTTCCCTTATGAAAAAAATAGATAATTTTTGCCTCTAAAGCTTCTGAAATCACTGCTAAATCTTCCAACTCCATTTTTTTTATCATTCTGTTTATCTTTTCTTTCATTTGAGGTAAATGAGTCATAAGATAGACTTCCGCCATCCCAAATGGATAGTCCCACTTTTTTTTAGATAACTTAGATTGAAATTTGACAAATAATTTTATACTAATTTATTTATCCAAGTGAAAATCTAAAAATTGTTATTTGTAGTAGTTTTAATGTTGTATCCATAACAAGTTTTAGAATTTTCACTAGGATAAGTAAATTAAACTTATTGGTCAATGTTCAATCAAAGTTATCTAAGTGGCACTATCTTTATGGGACGGAGGGAGTACGCAAATAATCGAGTTAGGAAACAAGAAAGATAAGAGTATCTTGAACAAGAAAGATCACAGGAAGGACACACATATAATTAATGCCGATGGTGGTCTTGTTCACACAAGGTCAAAGTTTTGTGAGCTTTATTGCCAGGCTTTATATAAGTGGCACTATCTTTATGGGACGGAGGCATAGTTATTAAAGGCCCAAGGCGCACCAAGGCGCAAAAGGTGTGCCCGGAGCCTAGGCGCAAGGCGGGCGCGCGCCCGAGTGACGACGCAAAAATGCTTTAAAATACTAAAAATATAATATACATACAATATCAAGATGAGCAATAAATCAAATGCAAGTAGTAAATCAAACATACAATATAAGTCATAAAAGAAACAAGCACAAACATACGTTATATGTCATAAATGTATGTATACTATACTAAAAATATAGTATACATACAACATCAAGTGATCAGGGATATCGTCGGAGTTCTTCCCGGGTCGCCGGAGGTCGTCGCTGTTAGTTTGAGGGAGTTCCTAGTGATCGCTACTCTTATACAGAGTTATGACATGTGTACGTGAGAGAGTCGTGGCAGGGAAGAGTATTAGTCGCGTATTAGGTTTAATTACGATTTAATTGTTGGTCAATTATTGTGCCCGGAGCCTAGGCGCACACCATCAAGGCTCGCGCTTCAGCCCTAGGCGCGCCTAATCCCTCGCCTATGAAACAGAGCCTCACCTAGCACAATCCAGGCTCCAAAGTTGAGCCTCTCTGTGCCCGGAGCCTAGGCGCGCGCCTAGGCGCGCTTTTAATAACTATGGACGGAGGGAGTACGCAAACAATCGAGTTAGGAAACAAGAAAGATAAGAGTATCTTGAACAAGAAAGATCACAGGAAGGACACACATATAATTAATGCCGATGGTGGTCTTGTTCACACAAGGTCAAAGTTTTGTGAGCTTTATTGTCGGGCTTTATATACACCTAGTAGCTAGTTGTGGGTTTCTTCTTTTTTCACTTTGGGCATTCTTCATCAATTTAGTCGATCTTCGCATAACCATTTACTCAAATCTTTTCTCTCTCCTTGTGACTCATCTAATGTACTTGAGTCATGCTGACATGTCCATATAATAGACTACTTCTTAAGGTCCACTAAACTAAAATTGAAATTAATATAACGTAATGTAAGGGGTGTGTTTTTTAATGCATGTGTTACCATTAAAAACAACCCCCAATAGCAGCTATTCTAAAACATTCCAATGTAGTTTTCACACTGAATGAAAGAAAGTTCTTAGTATTGGTAACCATGACCTTTTTTCCTATAGATGCATGACACAATTTACCGTGCTATAGAGTATTTTATGCACACGAGCATTGATGCGAAAAGTCAAACCCAGAAAGCAGGATTCTTACAATTTGTGGCTTCCTCCTCGTTCATTCCCAGATACAGTGCTGTATCTTGAATACTAATTGTGGAGTAAGCAGAAAGAAGCAAGTCAAACATCCTTTTGGTGTACACTTCTGCAAAATGTGATAAAAAGTGTTAACTTCTGCAGCAGGTGATCAAAATGTATCATGGAATGGAACTGAACAAAACAAAGTCCAATGAACAAGACAAAAGGAGAAATCTAAGAAAAACACACAATTTTGGATCTCCATCTCAAGTATTTATAAGTTACTCACCTCAAGTTTAGCATCAGTCACCAAAAAAAATATCCACCTTGCGCCAATCAACCAGCCAGTATCCCTATACCACCCTCTCAACAGTAGGTATGGGTCATATATTCAAGGAATTGGTCATTTATTTGTATCCACAGCCTTAGAAACTCCTTTAATGAACCTCAGAGTTTCTATCTTCAAACAAGTGATGCCAACATAAATTTCCAAAAGATCGCCAAAATTTATTTTCACATTCACATTGCCAAGTTTGACTGAAATAATTTTGATTCAAACATCTACTTCTCGACTAGACTACTTGAACCATATGTTTGGAATACCAACCAATACCAAACTACTTCAGTTACTTTTATCTCCCTTTTGAGCTTCAGAAATAGTAACCAGTAAAACAACTACATAACTATATGAAGGTACCGAAACGTAATAAGCAATTGCTCAAACATTTCTTTGGGAACAATTCACTGTGAGCAGATTTCTCAAATCTCAAGCTTAAATTTCATGAGGGCTACTAACCAGCAGGAAAGAAAAAAGAAAAACTCTCAAGAGCAAAAGAGTAAGAGGAGAGCTAGGGTGGCAGCTTCTTCTTTTTACTTTATTTTGAACAACCTAGTACATGCAGGTTCCTCATACCCAATTGTCAAATCAGGAATTGACCCACAACTCTATGATTTTGAGGATTGTGGAAAGATTCAGGCATTTTGCAAAAGAAAATGACATAATTAAGTAATCCCATCAAATCATAAAAAAGAGTCAAATTTGACCAGGCACACAGACTTAGAAAAACTATTTGGCTATTAAGAAAAGCTAATGACTCTATTACAAATGATGTTATGCTCTTAGGTTTCCAGGGAGTGGGACCATCAATTGAAGGAGCAACTAAATCAATGGTAAAATGGTCAAAGTAACACTCTTGAAAAGGAAAGATTAGCGAGTGAACACCTTTTCTGTAAAGGCCCAAAAGAGAATATTGTATTTATTTCTTGGAATGGAGGGAGTATCAAATCAGCATAAGAAGTTGACAAGCACATATTGCAATGTAAGACTAATAATAAAGCACAAGAATGACACTTGAATAATAAGCCAAGAACCTTCATTACATAAATTTTTGTTTAGGATACCAAGGAAACTTCATTTTCTCTTGGCATAATTCTTCTCGGAATCATTGTTTATTTATCACTAAAGCCCATCAACTAAGACTATTTATATTTGATGAATGACCCTAGGGGGTTCGTCAAATGTCCACAGAAGAGGAAGAATTTTTTTTCCAAGCTGCTGAATGTTGAGATATTAAATGATATATCTGCATTCTTGTGCCTATTACCTGATCAACCAGATTAAATATCATATACAAATCACTAGATTTAATTGGAGGGAAGAGTATAATGACCTTTGCTGATGGGGCACTTGCTGATGTTGCTTACAAGAACCTTTGAAGTAAAGATAAACATGTGAGTACATAAATGTGTGCGTGTCTGTCTGGCTATAAGGTGAAGATATGATTGTGTGTGTGTGGTGTTATAAAATTGGGTAATTTTTGAATTTGATGGAAAGTTAACTGAATCCTGTAACTCTCATCGTTTCAGACCGACTCAAAACTGATTATTTTGTAGTTCCTAAATCACATGAACAATCACGAAACAAAGGGGAAGAGGTATAATCTAAACAACCACAGTCTTGTTCTTCTTCCATTTTTTTCAAGATTATGTGAAAATGTTAAGGAATTATAGCCGTTCTGAAACTTAGGAAAGACGGATTTTTAATAGCATTTATTTTTAGTAGCATTTTTCGTTAGGTCCATGCAAAGCGGGACTTGAGAGCACTGAGCTCGCTTTAATTTTGTTGTTGGTTCTCTGCGCAGAAAGTAGGCTTGGCAAAGAGCTAATTTAGCTAAATGAGCTCAATTTTATTATTTTATTGTTTCTCAAACATCCTGCTAATTTAGCTTAGGATTACCGGTGATGGCTTCTGCGAATATCTGGCCACAGCTTAAAATCACATCTAATGCAGAACAATCACCTAGTAACAATCTAAAGCACGTCATTGACTGGTTATCATAGTCAAACTTTTTTTTGATAAGCTTGTCACGGTCATACTCATCATTGAGAATGTACAAAGATGAATCCAACTATTCCTCAAGGAAATCCAATTAATCTAATTCGATCATCTTCCGTTACTATTGCCTCATAAGACACGACTTGTGAAATGTTTTCTATCTTTATGTCCGTAGGTCACCAGCCAGAATAATCTAATTTATTCATTATTATTATTATTCACAGAAAGAAGGCCAATCCAAGATGATGATACCTTGAACTTTTTATTGCTTAGGATCTTTTTTATTTATTTTTTATAAGAATTGCCTAGAATTGTCCATGATGAGTACAACAAAGGTCTCAATATACTCTACTCACATCTAACGCAGAACAACCACCTCAAAACCATCTAAAGGTCATCATTGGTTGCAGCCAGAAAAAAATAATTTGGATTCTATTTTTTTCCATTAGCGTTACCAGGTAAGTGGAGACTTTGAAAAGCTTTTCTATCTTTAGGTATAGTGGGTGCCTGCCCAATTCAACAGGATTTTTCATTTTCATTTTCCCCATAAAGAATACCAATACATGATATCAGAAGTTGAACCCTTTTTCCCTTAGAATTGCCAATGATGACTACCACAAAGATCTGAACACACCTTAAAATTACATCTAACAAGGAACAATCACAAATTACAATAAATCATCAAAACACCATCCGTCGGAGATATGTTTCCCTGCCTAAAGCAAACTGCGTACCCTTCACATGATATTTTTGTTATCATGATGTTGCTGTTCTTGCAAGCTTGAGAAATGGATGGTTGCTCCTTGGCATATCCGCATATGCTGACTAAATGTGCCAATAAATGACGGGATATTACAGTAAGCCTCAGCCTCTGTAGATTCACAACAATTACAGTTCACTACTTTCAAATTTACCATGTAAACAATTTTCTCACCCAAACATGGTAATGCCATCAGACTATTCTTGTTTTCTTTACTTTTGGAATGGATTGATTTACACTAGCTTCTTTCTTTTTTACTTTTGAAATGGATTACTTTACACTAGCTTCTTTTCTTCTATCTTTTTCACGTTTGCAAAATTAAGAATAAAACTAAGAGAATTAAGCACCAAAAACTACATGTAGCAAGTTTAGTGAATGCAAGCTCATGCATAAATCTTTCTATTAAAAGACGCAATCTGGCCAATGCAGTCTTATATAGTTTTAAGCTCCTCTAATTAAGTAAACGAAAAATGCAGGCCGTATTAACCCCAAACTATGCATTCAACATGTTTAATTAGTGCAATAAGCATCTTTGTAACCTCACATAATTTGACACCTTTGAAGCGATAACCAAAGCAACTTGAAATTTCTTTTAGTAGCATAAAACGAATACAAAATGCACCAACTGTACTTGCCTGCAAATGAAGCAACAAATTCTTGAACATCTGCACTCCAGTTGACCGCATGAATAGCCTCATGCACACCAGTATAATCCCGAGCCCAGAGCCGCTGCCCTATTTTCCAGACAGCCCCAACTTCCGGCCGACTCTCCTTGACTGCAGTAGGCATTGACTTCCACAAAAACCGAGCACTATTACTGCAAATTTTACACCACAATATCGTGTCATCACCAAAACCTACTCTTAACCAAACTATCTCTCGAATGCACTCAAAAAATCGCAATCATAAACACAATTAGATAATGTGCATATATAAATTAGCCCTACGATCATAATAGAAATTGAAACTTACACGTCGTTAACATAAATATGCCCTAGAAGATGAATTGCGTAAGGCCATTCATCTTGAAACGCAATGCCCTCTGCAGCAACCTGTATTATACCGAGAGAGAATGTTATTGTGACGAGAAAAAAAATTAGGGTTTTGATTTGAGAGAGTGAGCAGTAGAGTAGGTGAAAAATAATGCCTGGAGCATGAGGTCGTCGCAGATATTGGCGATCTTGTCATATGATTTGGAAGCCATGGCGTCTTGGAGCAGACTGAAATCCATTCTCCTTCAGCAGCTTCGGAATCTTTCAATTTTTCCTCCTCTTTCACCCCTTCTCGGTTCTTCCGATGTTTCGATAACCGTATAGATTGAAACTTGGGGGCTTATATACCCTTGACGGATTTAGCTAGTCTTTGAAAGGGGTTTCGCATGGGTAGGGATATAGTTAAATACATTGCGCCGAAAATCTGCGGAGCAGAAAAATTTCAATCACTTGTCATTGCAGATACCGTGTGTGTATACACGAGATATTCTCACTCATCCCGTGTGAATCTACACGAGATATCTCGTGTGAGTTCAGACGAGATTTCGTGTAAACTCACACGAGATGTGTCTCGTGTAAGTTCACACGAGATGTGTCTCGTGTAAACTCACACGAAACAAATCTCGTGTGAGTTTACACGAGATGTGTCTCGTGTAAACTCACACGAGATGTGTCTCGTGTGAGTTCACACGAGATATTCTCAATCAATCCCCAACCTAAACCACTACCATTCGAAACAACAAATTTGTTAATGCCCAACTCTGGAACGCAAGTATAGAAATTTGCAAGATTAGCGTGAATTCGCCCTTCCAAAATGGGCACAATTTTCAGCCCAAACGCCGTGCGTTCATCCCCTCCACAGAAACCCTATATCCCTCCGTTCGTCTCCTCCGTCGATGAAATTTGCAAGATTAGCGTGAATTCGCCCTTCCAAAATGGGCACAATTTCAGCCCAAACACCGTGCGTTCATCCCCTCCACAGAAATCCTATATCCCTCCGTTCGTCTCCTCCGTTCGTCTTCTCCGTTCGTCTCCTCATTCAATTTTTGCTCTGGCCGGAGGGATGGGTGAGGGAGAATGAGCGATTAGAGAGAGAATGGAAAGGCGTAAAATTGAATGAGGGAAAAAAAATTAGGTATATAAAAGGGTATTTTGATAATTTTCTTCTTCCCTGTATTTTTAATTCTCTGTATTTAGTATTTACCCATGGGTAGGTAGGGGTAAACATGCCCAAGCGATACATGTTTTCGTTTTTGGTTCGAACCGGTGGTTTTACAAATTTCTAAGGTTTATCAAATCGAAATTCGTTGGTTTTACGGTTTATGACCTAATAGATATGAAACGAGGGCTCTAACACTAATATAAAACGTTATTTGATACAAATATTTATTACTACACATAAGCTTATAAACTAATCGTAATCATATAAATTCAATATTAATAAATTAACGACAAGTTACATGAAAAATATAATTGAATTGAATTAAAATAAAATTTAAGAGTAATTCTCTTATTATTAACAACACTTTACAAAAAAAAAAGTGTTGAAAATAAGCGGTATATTTTAAAAAGAGTCGAAAAATAGCTTCACTAAAAAGCGTCGAAAATTAGCGTCACTTGCTAAAAATCGCTGAAAATTTTAACGGCACTTATTAAAAAGTATCAAAAATTAGCAGCACTTAATTAAAAAGTGCCGAAAATTTAGCGGCACTTGATAAAAAGTGCCGAAAATTAGCGGCACTTAAGCAGAAACTAGCGTCACTTAATAAGAATTGCCGGAAACTAGCGGCATTTTTTTCAAAAGTGACATAAATTAACGACATTTTTAGAAGTACAAGCCGAAACCCTAATTATTTTTCCTTTTTTCGTCCAACATCAAAACTCCACCCCCTAAACCTTGACAAAACCCTACTGCCAAACCCTTTCAAAACACAATCGGCAAAATTCACCGGCCGAAACCTCTTCTCCTCAGCCCTAAGCCGCCCCACCCTACTTGCGGTTTGCGGTAAAACCTTACAAACACCGGCCGCACCCATACACCTCCTCTTATTTCTTCACTTTCTTCTTACGCCACCAAAACCCTGAACTACCCCACACTCGTCGAACCACTAAGCCGCCGCATTACTCCACCTCGCGAAGCCACTAAACCGCCACACTACCCCACCCGACAAACCCTAAAAATTGTCGAAACCACTCTTCACAAACCCACTGTCTCCAACATGTGCTAGACCACATCACATCAGAAACCACACACGTCCGAAAACACACTCGTCTCCACCTGCTCCATCAAATCCAGTTCATCTCATCACTCTTTGTAATAACCAGAAAATAATTAATATTAATTAATAATTAGAAAATTAGTTTTATCTTATTACTCTAGATAATTCTATGCTTAGATAAGATAAGGAATGAACTTAATGGTTTCATGAACCTCCTTCATAGGGATGGCAATTTAACCGAACCCGATCCGTTTCGAAGGAGATCCGATCCGAAAAATTCGAATTTGGCAGAAATTTTCCCGATCCGATCGCATTTCGGATCGGGTTCGGGTATTTGGTCAGATCCAATCCGAACCCGATCCGATCCGATCCGAAATTGATTCGCCCCGAGATCTGATCCGATCCGGCCCGTTTTTATTAGGGTTTTAATTTTCAATAATACCCCCTCATGTTTGTTACATATACACATTTACTCTTTGGTATACAAACAAAAATGTCAAAAATCTAGGTTTTCTTTCTTATTTCCAAGCGGCGTTCTCTTCTCTCTCTCTCTCTCTCTCTCTCTCTCTCTCTCTCTCTCTCTCTCTCTCTCTATCCGTTCCGTTGTTTCTCTCTCGCTCTCTCTGTCCACCGTTGAACGCTACCGACCTCTCTCTATCCGCCGCCGCTCCTCCGATCGACGAACTCTCAAGGTACTTTCTCTTGATTTTTTCCATTTAAAACTTTTAATTTCGTTTTATAATCCTCAATTTCATTCTCAAACCATTCTTCGGTGTTTTTTTTTGTAACCTGACTTTTATAATCTGTTATATTGTGCTGACTGACTACCTCTGCTGGAATCATGTACCATGGAAAAAGAGTGTTGGCTGGAAATTCATAGGTTTCTTTTACTGTTTGGATCTCGGTTTTCAAGTTTCAAGTTTGACTGAAAAATTTAAATTTATTTGAAGTGGTTTGTATTAAATATTTCTTAGTTTTGGAATTTGTTGTGTGGTTTGTATTAAACATTTCTTAGTTTTGGAATTTGTTGTATGGTTTGTTTTAAAACAGGCGCTAAACTTCTGATTTTGTAATTAGAGTTTGGTTTATTGTCTTTTTTTTTATATAATGTCTCGGATCAGATCGGGGCTCGGTACAAGTAGTTTCGGATCAGATTCGGATCGAGGCATATTGTGTTCGGATCGGATTCGGATCAGGCCTGATCCGATCCGAACCCGATCCGTTGCCATCCCTACTCCTTCATATTTCCCATAGAGAGTGGATGTATCCACCTTGTAATTAACATATCCCTTTAGTATAAATAAGAGTCTTGTGTATGGGTTTCTCATTCAAAAAAATTCTAATGATACTTTGACAAGAGAAAGAGTGTGTGGGCGGAAATCAGTAAGGAAGGAAAGAAGGCAGATAGGGAAGACTTAGACGATCATAAGAGGCTTAGACAACATTTAAGGTAAGTACTCGATCCATTTTATAGTAGTTGTTGTTGTGGTTAATAATAAATATGGAATACTTCATTTGATTTAATATATATATATACATATATATATATATATATATATATATATATATATATATATATATATAGGAAATATTTCAGGTGCGCACCGGTGCGTACGAATTTGGGTGGAAAAAAAAAACGTTGTGCTTTTCATCTTGACTTTCTCTTACCCCTTAAACATGTTTCTCCGCCTTCTCTCTCCCTCCCGTATACGCAGCGTTTTTTCACCTAGCCCAACCCCTGCTATCCCCATCACCTGCGTTCTCTTCTTCCTCCCTTCCTCTTCGTGCGAAAGCTAGGGTTTTAATTTTGAGATAAGTACTAAACAATTTCTCAGTCCCTTTCTCTCTCTCAGCAATTTAAGTGGTATTAACATGTAAATGGTCTGCAAATCATTATTCATTAGCCCCTGAATTAGGGCTAAAAGAGGATGGAGCTGATATTGAAAATTGTATTATCAATGTTCATAGCCAATTTAGTTCTTTACTGTTGTTGTACTAGTTGTTATTGTTGGTCATGGTTGTTTGACCCATTTCTAAAGCTCAATTTCGTATCGCTGGCACATAGATATGAAAGAAAGTAACCCAATTTGAAACTGTAAAGCTGATGAAGAATCACAATCCTGGCTGCCCTTTGCCGTTAAGAGAGGGAGAAACGATGATGAAGAAAATAAGAAAGAAAGAAGAGTAGCATGGGAGAAAAGATGGAGGGATTTTAATTTGCTGACTGACTACTCTCTCTTGTTCTCCCTTTTGCGTTAGATCTTGGTGGAGACTAAAGAACATGCCGCATTTATGAGAGAGAACGGGCAGAGAAATAGGTTGAGAAGAGAGAAAGTGAACAAGGGAAAAGGAACGCTATTTTAACTGATGAGTACGGATGATCCGCACCTGAACGGGACTGTATCATCCGTACGCATCAGTTAAAATAGCGTTCCTTTTCCCTTGTTCACTTTCTCTCTTCTCAACCTATTTCTCTGCCCGTTCTCTCTCATAAACGCGGCATGTTCTTTAGTCTCCACCAAGATCTAACGCAAAAGGGAGAACAAGAGAGAGTAGTCAGTCAGCAAATTAAAATCCCTCCATCTTTTCTCCCATGCTACTCTTCTTTCTTTCTTATTTTCTTCATCGTCGTTTCTCCCTCTCTTAACGGCAAAGGGCAGCCAGGATTGTGATTCTTCATCAGCTTTACAGTTTCAAATTGGGTTACTTTCTTTCATATCTATGTGCCAGCGATACGGAATTGAGCTTTATAAATGGGTCAAACAACCATGACCAACAATAACAACTAGTACAACAACAGTAAAGAACTAAATTGGCTATGAACATTGATAATACAATTTTCAATATCAGCCCCATCCTCTTTTAGCCCTAATTCAGGGGCTAATGAATAATGATTTGCAGACCATTTACATGTTAATACCACTTAAATTGTTGAGAGAGAGAAAGGGACTGAGAAATTGTTTAGTACTTATCTCAAAATTAAAACCCTAGCTTTCGCACGAAGAGGAAGGGAGGAAGAAGAGAACGCAGGTGATAGGGATAGCAGGGGTTGGGCTAGGTGAAAAAACGCTGCGTATACGGGAGGGAGAGAGAAGGCGGAGAAACATGTTTAAGGGGTAAGAGAAAGTCAAGATGAAAAGCACAACGTTTTTTCACCCCAAATGCGTACGCCGTGCGCACTAAATATTTCCTATATATATATATATATATATATATATATATATATATATATATATATATATATATATATATGGAATACTTCATTTGATTTAAAGGGTGTGTGTAGATATATATATATATATGTAAAGGGTGTGTGTAGATTGTATGTGGGTGAAAAATTGATAAATGAGGGTTTATGTCATGCAAGAATGGAAATAAAAATGTTTAAAGAATTAGACTAGTCATGGTAGGTCAAAGAAGAGCATTTACTTTTCTTAATGTAACTGGGAAGGTGAAAACAAGAATTCATTAAGCCTCCATGTCAATATTCCAGATTGGTCTTAAATCAGAACTTAGTCATTTTGTTATATGTGAACTTTATATTCTAGATAATTACTCTAGTAAAAGAGGTTTGTTAGTCAAATATATGCTTTGGCTTAGAATTGCTTAATCCCAATCATAACAAGCATTAATGAGGACCCCTAATTTAGTTAGATCAAAATAGAATTTTTCTATGTACCATAGGATCCCTTAGTGCTCGTGCCCAGTGTTTTTGCAATGTATTTTTCTCAAGATTTGATGACTTGAAGACCAGAGAATTTCCATCAGCAATGTGTGAGTTACCGGTTGAAGTCATTTACCGGTCAAAGCTCCTTTACCGGTTTACCTATCTTACCGGTTGAGTTACCGGTCCATCCTTTACCTGTTATGTAACCGGTTATAGCTTACTCCTCAAGATTGTTAGCAGCTTGCCGGTGCATTAATTGCTCCCAACCACCCAGCCATCATCTTTAGCTAAAGTTGGTAAAGCAAGCATGCTGACATGACATCTCTGCAACAAATCAGTACCTTCTTTGAGAATGTCAAGTAATCAGTACTCACAGAGCCCCACCTATCTCTGGAAATCCTCTCTATCCAATCTCAGGCATTTAATGCAAGGATCTTCCCATTTAATGCCTGCCAGTCCAAGTCATCATTGCAACCTCTTCAAAGACAACGGCTCCTTTTCAAAGTTCACTATAAATAGCTTTCCTGGAGCATTGAAGAAGGTTGGTGCATTTATGATTCTTGAGAGTGAGCTGCTTTGAACTACCAACCTGCACATTCTCTAGTTCAAAGCATTCAAAGCAAGTCCCTTTATTCACTAGACATCTCTGTTAGGACTTATACACTGGCACCTCAATCAATTTTGAAGTGTTCCTCCATTAGACTACTTATGGAACACATTGATTGATTCACACACAACACCCTAGAGAAATCAGCTCAGCTTGTGAGCACATCTCTAGAAAACACAAGGTCTTTATTGTAGCACGACCCATTAGTGGTCACCTCTAGATTGGCAGCCTTTCAATCATTGGCTTGCAACTTGTAATAGGTAGAATCCATTAATATAGTAGTGCACCTTCACAAATCCAAGTTCTGACCAAACTTGGTAGAGGACGTAGCAGTTATTTAACACTGTGAACCTCTTCAAACAATGTGTCATTTATTGCTTTGTTTGTTTTCTGTTGTGTAGTTGTAATCAGTTGATAATATCTCAACTGGTCACAACCTATTGACTTCACTTACTGCTCATTTTGTTTGTCTTACTTGGAAATAACTTTTGTCTTGACTTGCATGATATTTTGTCTTACCGGTTTGCCTTTTCTCTAAACTGAAAACGTAATTTCCGCTGTGCAAAATCACTTACCGGTGAGCTAGAGTTTTTCAAAACAAGTTTTAGCAAAAAAGTTTTTAACAGGCTATTCACCCCCCCCTCTAGCCTGATTCCTACCATTTGGGACCTAACAAGGTTCATAAAATAGATTGTAATACTTTATAATTGATCTTAGATTTTGGGAAACGAGCTTAGCCGACTTGTACGTGTTCAAGTTTTTCGTAAAGTTGCGTAATTGAGGTAAGTGATTATACGTCTTTAGGTTTATTGCTTTCTTGACTCTTTGATTAGGATTTCTATATTTTCTTGGAAAGTACCTTCTTTGAAACGTTTAAGCTAATCTATTGGTTAGCATTTGCTTTGCCTCCTTCGAACATACGTTTTTCAAATAAATCATACATTGTTGGCCTTCGTGAAATTAAATTGGTTGCTTTAATTTCACGCCATTGTTCGTTACACTGCTTGCATTTGCTATTGTATGATTCGTTATCACCTTGGCTCTTAAGTTATATTTGTTATTCGTTACCCTTTTGTTCTTTGCATGATCACTTTAAGTTAAACAACCCGTAGTGATGGGGCATAATGATTTGGCCTATTAAGGCATTACACTACTGATGATTAGTAGTGGGGTGTTCCGAATACACTACTTAGTTTTGAGGCTCTTTGTGAGCCATTCGTGCTCTTCGTGGGCTTTGGTGCTCTTTGTGCGCTTTCCGTACCCTGTGTGGGTTTTCGTGTTTATTGAGGTCAATGGACCGCTTAAGTGATCATGCTATACATATATGTGAACCTTTGATTATTCATTTGGTAATTCGTATTGATATTTGTTAAAATTGTATTTGATATTTCGTTTCGTTCGTTATTTTGTACTTTTGAGAATATTCGTTTTGCGGTCAACTCTTCTTAGTACCCGAAGAGGTTCGTATAAGAACTTGCTGAGCATTGTTCGCTCATTCCTTTCCTTTTCTTCTATACCTTCCAGGTTAGACGGTTGGACGAAGACTAGGGTGAGCTAGTTGGAAGTTTGAAGATTATTAGTTGTGGTTAAAGATGTTTTGTAATTAAAGCATTTTGTCATCTGAGTTGTAACTCTAGAATAATAGGGATGAATAAATGTACTGTGAAGAAATTATTTATGTAATAAAACCTTGAGGTTATCTTAACATTTAGTTTGTGTTAGATTAAGTAACGCGTCCAAAAATTTGCGATCCTGAAAATAGGACCGGAGTTCTGGGGCATTACAGAATGGTATCAGAGCTGAACCCCGGCCTTAAGGCTTGCGAGCTAGCCCGGGGGTACGATCTGGGTATTAGAGCTTAGGTTTTAGGTCCCGAGGTTTTAGAACTAAAGTGATGATTAGAAGAATCTTGATTTAGCATCAGTAGAGAACCTACCTGCATGAAATTAGTTATGCCCTTATATAAAATTGATATTTTAGTTAGTTTGAACTTTAACTAACTTGAGATTTGATTTATTAGATAATAATGTTTGGAAGAAGTTGGGGTGGAAGGCGTGTTCGCTCTGGTCATGCTCCCCAAGGACCAGAAGTGAATGGTGAAGCTAATCAAACAGACAATGCTTTGGCAACAATATTGCAAGGTTTGACTCAAGATATCGTCACAGGATTGGGGCAAGCGACTCAAATACAAACCCCACATGTAGCACCAATTCAAGGCACCCATCCACTAATGAGTTTCCAGAAACTTAATCCGAAATCTTTTTATGGAGCACCTGGTTCAACCAAACCAGAACGAAAACATGGAGAAGATATTTGAAACGATGGCGTGCACTGACGCGTAGAGAGTCACATTTTCCACCTTTGTGCTAGAAGGTGAAGCAGAACAATGGTGGAAGGTGGAGAAGCGTCGAATTGAGCAAGAAGGGATTGAGGAGTATACTTGGAACATGTTTGTTGAGGCATTCAACAACAAGTACTTTCCTCCGGTTGTACGCGATAGGAAGTTGGTTGAATTCTTAGACCTGGTGCAAGGAGAGATGACAGTGGATGACTATGATGCGAAGTTTATAGAACTCTCACGCTATGCCCCAACGTTCTTTGAGAATGAGATTCAAAGGGCTCGAAAGTTTGAGAGAGGGTTAAACTCGCGAATTGCATATCGCTTAACTGCTTGAAGCTCCCTACATATGCTAAAGTGTTGGATTGGGCTCGACTTGTCGAGCAAGAATCTATGGAGTTTAAAAAGAAGAAGGATGAAAAGAAGAGAGGAGCAGATGATAGCTCAACTCGAGTTCGTGGCAAGTCAAGCAACCAAAGTAGTAACAATGGCAAGAGGAGGGCAACTGAAAATAACCGCAATCAATGGAGCTTTCAGCCAAACAAGAATTTGAATCAGACTAATGGGAGCAATGTAGTGTGTCGGACTTATGGGGGTAAGCATATGACCAAGGCATGTTATCGTACTACAGGTGCTTGTTTTAATTGCGAAAAGGTGGGCCACCAGATAAAGGAATGTCCACAACCTTTGAAGGAGAGGTATGCAAAGAAAGAAGATGATAAAGAAAAGACTAAGCAGCAAGGAAGAGTCTTTGCCATGACAGCTAGGGATACTGAAGCTTCTAATGATGTGGTGGCAGGTACCATTCAAGTTTATTTTTGCAATGCATATACTTTATTAGACCCTGGTGCCACACATTCCATAGTATCTTCACATTTTGCTCATCGTTTGAACTTTCCTGCTCAAAAACTAGACTATGAATTAGTTATTGATACTCCTATGAAAAAGTCTGTGTCTGTAACCTCCATTCTTAGAGCTTGTCCTGTGCACTTGGGAAATAAGGTGTTAAGTGCAGATCTTATTTATGGAAATCCAAGATTTTGATGTAATCTTGGGTATGGACTGGTTAGCAGCGTACCATGCTAAGGTAGATTGCTTTAAGAAGGAAGTGACCTTCAATGTTCAGGGAGGGTCAGAATTTAAGTTCAAAGGTTCTAAGACAGTGACTACACCAAAGATCATCACTGCTCTAAAGGCGCGAAAGCTCTTAGGGAAGGGTTGTCAAGGATTCATTGCTAGTATCCTCGATAACAGTAAAGAAGGTGTTGCTTTGGAAACGCTTCCAGTTGTTAAGGAGTTTCCTGAAGTGTTTCCCGAAGACTTGCCTGGTCTTCCTCCAGATGGAGAAGTGGAGTTTTCTATAGAGTTGGTACCTGGTACCGGCCCTATCTCAAAAGCCCCATACCGAATGGCCTCTACTGAACTTAAGAAGCTTAAAGAGGAGTTGCAAGAGCTATTGGAGAAGGGATTTATTCGACCAAGTGTTTCCCCTTGGGGTGCTCCTGTGTTGTTTGTCAAAAAGAAGGATGGGTCGATGCGGTTGTGTATTGATTACCGAGAGTTGAATCGGGCCACCGTGAGAAATAAGTACCCACTACCGAGAATTGACGATTTGTTTGATCGAGTACACAAGGAGCATGCTATTTTTCCAAGATAGACCTTCGTTCTGGATATCACCGGTTGAAGGTAAAAGAGGAGGATGTTGCTAAAACTGCATTTAGAACCCGATACGGTCACTATGAGTTTTTGGTGATGCCGTTTGGGTTAACTAATGCCCCCGCAGTTTTCATGGACTTGATGAATAGAGTATTTAAGGAGTTTTTGGATCGGTGTGTTATTGTATTCATTGACGACATACTGATATACTCCAAGACGAGGGAGGAACATGAAGAGCATTTAAGATTGGTTCTTAAGATTCTGCGTGAGAAGAAGTTGTATGCAAAGTTCAAGAAGTGTGAGTTCTGGTTAGAGAAGGTTGCCTTTTGGGGCATGTGGTATCAAAAGAAGGCATTTATGTGGACCCTGCAAAGATTGAAGCAGTTATGGAATGGGAGAGACCGTCTACTGTCACGGAGGTGAGGAGTTTTCTAGGGTTGGCAGGCTATTACCGTCGTTTTGTGGAAGGTCTCTCTAAGATTGCTATGCCAATGACAAGGTTGATGCAGAAGAATATAAAATTTGTGTGGACGGATAAATGTGAAGCTAGTTTCCAAGAGTTAAAAAGGCGATTAGTATCTGCACCAATCTTAACCTTGCCAATGGGAACGGAAGGTTTTGTTATCTATAGCGATGCTTCATTAAGTGGCCTTGGAAGTGTGTTGATGCAAAATGGGAAGGTAATTGCTTATGCATCAAGGCAATTGAAGAATTATGAGAAGAATTATCCTACTCATGATTTGGAGTTGGCTGCTGTTGTTTTCGCACTTAAAATTTGGAGACATTATTTGTATGGCGAGTCATGTGAAATTTATACTGATCACAAGAGCCTTAAATATATCTTCACTCAGAAAGAGTTGAATATGAGGCAAAGGAGGTGGTTGGAGTTACTTAAAGACTATGATTGCACAATTTTGTACCATCTTGGAAAAGCCAATGTTGTCGCTGATGCATTAAGTCGTAAACATAAAGGGAGTTTGTCATCTCTGATGGAAGTTGGAAGTTATGGTGTGAATTAGGTTGAACCCTTTTCTATGAAAGTTAATGTTCGAGGTGATAAGGGCTATTTGGAACATTTGAGCGTTATTCCAAGCTTGATGGAGAAGATCAAGGAGGCCCAAGCTGGTGATGCCGAGTTGATGGACATATCGAAGAACTTGAATGAAGGGGAAAAGTCGGAGTTCCGCATTGTTAAAGAGGGCATTCTGCGATATGGCTCAAGGATATGTGTGCCATCTGATGCTAAGCTTAAACAAGAAATTATGGAGGAGGCTCATTGTTCAAAGTTTGCAATTCACCCGAGAAGTACGAAGATGTATCGAAATATGTGAGATACATTTTGGTGGAATAATATGAAGAGAGAAATAGCAGAATTTATTTCTCGGTGTTTAGTTTGCCAGCAACTTAAGATTGAACATCAAAGATCGGGCGGATTATTGAAATCTTTACCTATACCCGAGTGGAAGTGGGAGCATATCACTATGGATTTTGTCACTGGGTTGCCAAGAACAGTTAAGGGGTATAACGCAATTTGGGTCATCATTGATAGATTGACCAAGTCTGCTCATTTTTTTGCTATTCGGGTAACTGACTCTATCAAAGTGCTGGCAAAGCTTTACATAAGAGAAATCGTAAGGTTGCATGGAGTACCTGTATCTATTGTGTCAGATCGAGATACAAGATTTACATCCAAGTTTTGGAAGAGTCTACAGCGAGCTTTGGGCACGAACTTGAGCATGAGTACAGCTTTTCATCCGCAAACTGATGGTCAGTCCAAAAGAAAAATTCAGACCTTGGAAGACATGCTTAGGGCTTGTACATTGGATTTGAAGGGAAGTTGGGATGATCATTTGCCTTTGATTGAGTTCACTTATAACAACAGTTTTCATGCAAGTATAGAGATGGCGCCTTATGAAGCTCTTTATGGTCGTAAGTGTCGATCTCCAATTTGTTGGGATGAAGTAGGAGAAAGGCAATTGCTAGGACCCGAGTTGGTTCAAGTCACTGTAGAGAAGGTTCAATTAATCAGGAATAGGTTACTCGCAGCACAAAGCAGACAGAAGTCTTATGCAAATAATCGTCGTCGTGAACTTGAGTTTAAGGTCGGAGATCATGTGTTCCTGAAGATATCTCCAACCAAGGGGATTATGAGATTTGGCATACGAGGTAATTTTAGTCCTCGTTTTGTTGGACCCTTTGAGATTTTGGAACATGTTGGAGAAATGGCGTATAAACTTGCCTTGCCTCCCATGTTGTCTGGAGTTCATAATGTTTTCCATGTCTCGATGCTAAGGAAGTATGTGTCGGACTCTAGTCATGTGATTCAGTATGAACCATTGAAGATTCAAGAGGACTTTAGCTATGAGGAGCATCCTGCTCGTGTGGTGGACAAGAAAGAACAAGTTCTAAGAAGGCGTGTCATTCCCTATGTCAAGGTTAAATGGAGTAACCATTCAGAAAGGGAAGCGACATGGGAACTCGAAAGCGAGATGCGCGACAAGTATCCCGAGCTTTTTGTTTGATCAGGTACGTAAAGTTTGGGGACCAAACTTCTTTTAAGGGGGTAAGTATGTAATAACCAGAAAATAATTAATATTAATTAATAATTAGAAAATTAATTTTATCTTATTACTCTAGATAATTCTATGCTTGGGATAAGGAATGAACATAATGGTTTCATGAACCTCCTTCATATTCCCCATAGAGAGTTGATGTATCCACCTTGTAATTAACGTATCCCTTTAGTATAAATAAGAGCCTTGTGTATGGGTTTCCCATTCAAAAAAATTCTGATGATACTTTGACAAGAGAGAGAGTGTGTGGGGGAAATCAGTAAGGAAGGAAAGAAGGCAGATAGGGAAGACTTAGACGATCATAAGAGGCTTAGACAACATTTAAGGTAAGTACTCGGTCCATTTTGTAGTAGTGGTTGTTGCGGTTAATAATAAATATGGAATACTTCATTCGATTTAATATATATATATATATATATATATATATATATATATATATATATATATATATATATATGTAAAGGGTGTGTGCAGATTGTATGTGGATGAAAAATTGATAAAGGAGGGTTTATGTCATGCAAGAATGGAAATAAAAATGTTTAAAGAATTAGACTAGTCATGGTAGGTCGAAGAAGAGCATTTACTTTTCTTAATGTAACTGGGAAGGTGAAAACAAGATTTCATTCATCTTCCTTGTCATGTCAGTATTCCAGATTGGTCTTAAAATCAGAACTTAGTCATTTTGTTTTATGTGAACTTTATATTCTAGATAATTACTCTAGTAAAAGAGGTTCATAAAATAGATTGTAATACTTTATAATTGATCTTAGATTTTGGGAAACGATCTTAGCCGACTTGTACGTGTTCCAGTTTTTCGTAAAGTTGCGTAATTGAGGTAAGTGATTATACGTCTTTAGGTTTATTGCTTTCTTGACTCTTTGGTTAGGATTCCTATATTTTCTTGGAAAGTACCTTCTTTGAAACGTTTAATCTAATCTATTGGTTAGCATTTGCTTTGCCTCCTTCGAACATACGTTTTTCAAATAAATCATACATTGTTGGCCTTCGTGAAATTAAATTGGTTGCTTTAATTTCACACCATTGTTCGTTATACTACTTGCATTTGTTATTGTATGATTCGTTATCACCTTGGCTCTTAAGTTATATTTGTTATTCGTTACCCTTTTGTTCTTTGCATGATCACTTAAAGTTAAACAACCCGTAGTGACGGGGTATAATGATTTGGCCTATTAAGGCATTACACTACTGAGGATTAGTAGTGGGGTGTTCTGAATACACTACTTAGTTTTGAGGCTCTTTGTGAGCCATTCGTGCTCTTTGTGAGCTTTTCGTACCCTGTGTGGGTTTTCGTGTTTATTGAGGTCAATGGACCGCTTAAGTGATCATGCTATACATATATGTGAACCTTTGATTATTCGTTTGGTAATTCGTATTGATATTTGTTAAAATTGTATTTGATATTTTGTTTCGTTCGTTATTTTGTACTTTTGAGAATATTCGTTTTGCGGTCAACTCTTCTTAGTACCCGAAGAGGTCCGTATAAGAACTTGCTGAGCATTGTTCGCTCATTCCTTTCCTTTTCTTCTCTACCTTCCAGGTTAGACGGTTGGACGAAGACTAGGGTGAGCTAGTTGGAAGTTTGAAGATTATTAGTTGTGGTTAAAGATGTTTTGTAATTAAAGCATTTTGTCATCTGAGTTGTAACTCTAGAATAATAGGGATGAATAAATGTATTGTGAAGAAATTATTTATGTAATAAAACCTTGAGGTTATCTTAACATTTAGTTTGTTTTAGATTAAGTAACGCGTCCAAAAATTTGGGATCCTGAAAATAGGACCGGATTTCTGGGGTGTTACACTCTTCAAGATTGGACTTATCCAAGGATCGTCCATCTTGCGGGGGCATATTAGGAATATAATATTGTCAGAATATTATACTCTATATTATAAAGTACATATTGTTTGTATTAGAATAGGTAACTCAATCTTTCTAATGTATTTAGAATATGTAACTCAATCTCTGTATTAGAATAGGATTTTAACTCTTTGTAAACCCTATAAATATGTACCTCTAGTAACATAATAAAATTGAGTCTTTCATATTATTCCTCTCTACCTTGTATGATTGACTTCGTCTCTCTCCTTCATTCTAATACAGTGGGGGAGATTGTAATTTTCCATGACATTAATTCAAAAGTGCATTTCAATTTCTTGAACCATTCAAATTGAAACTCATCCACATTACACAAAATTTCCTGAATAAATGAAATGTTGCTTTGGTCGGATTCTATTATAGGAGTAGAGGATCTTGGTTGGATTTTTGGATTCGTCGAATTCACAAAATTGATGTGTTAGTCGGATGTATCGGAGTGTTCTTGAGGGAGGATGTAAGATGGGGCGGCATATTTGGGTGGAGTAGATTAACTAAACGTAATTCCAACAATGAGGAACTGAATTAGTTTTTATGTTTTTAAAGTGGAAAGTTAAGTTAACACACGTTGAGAGAAGAAGAGGGTGGTATACAACGGTTGGCAATATGAAAACGTGAAGAACAAAAGTTATAATTCTTGTGTTTTCGTGTAGCTAGAACTTTGTTAAGCCTTGTTTTCTTGGATCAAAACCAGTGAACGTTATAATTCTTGTGTTTTACTTTTTATTCCGCTGCTTTATTTGTGGATGTGTGGACAGTTGTGTGTCACATCTGTACTCACATCTGAGATTTGTTGAGTTGACAAGGTTTCCTAGCTACACGAAACTTTCGATTGGTATCAGAGCCAACTCTCGAAATATTACTGAGTGTTGATCCAGAAAGTGTAGTCATAATGGAATGCCAAAATAATCAAAACAAGCCTCCAGTCTTGGATGGCACAAATTACTCTCTTTGGAAGTCTAAAATGCGTAATTACATCAAAGGCATTGATGAAAGGGCCTGGATGTGTATTCTTGTGGACTGAAAACCTCCTACTGTGGAGAAAAGGCATGAATCAGGTATTGGGGAATCTGTTTTTGAGAGAAAGTCTGAAGAAAGGTGGACTCTTGATAAAATATATGCTGCTAATTATAATTCAAAAGCAATGAGTGCTATTTCCAGCCATGTTTCTGGAAATATGTACAAACTCATCACAAATGAAAGCATTGCAAAGAATGCTTGGGATATCTTACAGATACAATTTGAGGGGATTCCAAGTGTAAAGGCTACTAGGCTTATGATTTTAATGGATAGGTTTGAAATACTTAGAATGGAAGAGACAGAAGACATAGTCTCTTATGCTGCAAAAATCCATGAAATTTCTAATGAATGTACTAGTCTGGGAGAATCAATCTCTAATGTCAGACTTGTGAGTAAGATTTTGAGGACCTTACCTGAAAGGTTCAATATAAAAGCGGTTGTTATAGAGGAAACTAATGACACCAACACAGTAGGTTTAGATAAAATTGTGGGAATTTTGAATGTGTTTGAGCTGAATCTTGAAGTTCAGAAAAAGAACAAGTCCATAAGCCTTGCCCTCAAAAGTGTTGCTGCTGTTCCAACAGAGCTTGTGGAACTATCCTCTGAAATTGACAAGTCTAATCTTGAGAAAGAGGATGTGGTCCTTATCTCTAAAAAATTTAGTTATATTCTGAAAAACAAGAGAATGAGTAAGTTCCCCAATAGGCATGCTCCCAGTGCTGCTAAAAGACCAAAAACTAGCACTGAGAATGGGTTTAAAAGGCCAAACCTTGAAAATAAACAATCCTCTGATTCTGTGCAATGTAGAGCATGTCGTGGCTTTGGTCACTATGCTAATAAGTGTGCTAACACACTTAAAAAGAAGGGAATGAGCTTAACTGCTTCTCTAAGTGATAGTGAGGATGAAGATGAAGTTGCTAACATGTCTGTAATGAACTGTCATTCTGTGTTTAATGTTTATTGTGCAGGAATTGAAGAAGGAGTTTCTGAGAAAGGTGTGGATGTGGTCTCATATGTGAACACATATGGTGACACATCTGACTTAATTTTAACTTGTTTCTCTGTAAAAGGAGATTCTGATGACGAGGATAGGGACATTCCCTATGAGAAACTCTTTGCAACCTATAAATAAATGCATGCTGATTGGATAAAGAGGATGGACAAAATTGAGGTACTTGCTAAAGTAAATAAGTCTCTTTCTGATAAATTAGTTGTTTGTGAAGATGAAAAAATTAGACTTTCAAAAAAAAATGATGATAAAAAAGATACCATTGCCAAACTTGAAGTTCTAGTGACCAAGAGAGAAGTTGAGCTTGAAAAATTCAAAAATGAGTGTGAGAAAGCTGAGAGTACATTAACTAGGTTGAATACTAGTAAAATGAAACTTGATGAAGCTATTGCTCTTGGTCAAACTGGAAAAATTGGTATTGGGTTTGAAAAACCAAAATTTGTGAAGGAGGGATATGAGGCTTCAACTTTAAAAACTGTGAAAAAAACAATTTTGAGAGAAAAATTCCAAGGAGAAGGCACTACATCTGTCATTATTACTTTGCTCCTGGGCATATTAAACCCTTCTGTTACAAGTTAAAAGCTGATAAAAGGACTGGTTATGATAATCAGTCTCAGATGTGTGAGAAGATGTATACACATCCGAACACACATCCAAACAATCTGAGACCTCAGCACCACAAAAAGAAAACTGAAACTAAGTGGGTGGGTGGCTAAACCTAGTGCTACCTGCAATATTGTCTACTCTTACCTCAAGAGTAGTGTCTCTGGATCTTGGTTTTTTGATAGTGGGTGCTCTATGAACATGACAGGTAACCAAGATGTTTTGACAGAATACACATCTGTCAATAGTGATAAAGTAAACTTTGGTGGTGGGACACAAGGAAAAATAATTGGTAAGGGAACCTTAGCTGTTAAAGGTCTCCCAAAACTTCACAATGTGTATCATGTGGAGGGTCTTAGGACTAATCTCATTAGTATAAGTCAGTTATGTGATGATGACTTATATATGAAGTTTGATAAGAAGATATGTGAGGTGTTTGATGAGTCTAACACATGTGTCCTCACTGGTCTAAGATCTTCTGACAATTGTTACAAGTTCTGTGACAATGTGTCTTGTTTAAGTTATTCTGATGTTGTATTTGATGATACACATGATTTTAACCTCAAAACTGCCGAGGATGATGTTTCAGGTTATCAACTGAAGTGGAAATCTGCTGATACAGGAGCTGAAGATACAGAAAGCACTGCAAAGGAAAAACAGGCAGATGTGAGTCCAGATGTGTAGAAGGATCTGTCTGCAAATGTGAACACAACCATTTCCACATCTGAACACACATCCACACAAAGAACTGAGTTTGAAGTCAGTTCTTCAGATTCAAAGGGAGAGGTTATTTCTGAAAGAGACCATGTTGGGTCTGTTGATAGATCAGATGACATTTTATCCAGAATTCAGAAAGATCACCCCAAAAGTGGTTGGTGAAATGCATGATCAAAGGCAAATCAGAAGGAATGAGAAGGTAAACCACAATTATTTGGATACTTTATGGAGTCATACATCCTTGTACTCCAAGGTATGTTGTTACTGCTTTGTGTCTAACATAGTGAGATATATTGACTTAGACTGGGCAGACAATTTTGATGATAAAAACATCGGTGTTCGATGTTCCTACATTGGTAACATCATTTATTCCTGGTATAGAAGGGGAAAAGTTATTTCTCCTTGTTCATAGCTGAGGCTAAAAATGTTGCCCTTGGAAGATTATGCACACAACTGCTATGGATGAATCAAATGCTAAAAGACTATGTGTTAAAAGCAAAATCTTGACTGCTTTTTGTGATAACAAAAGTGCCATAGACATATCTAAAAATCCTGTCCAATATTCTAGAACAAAACACATTGATATTAGACACCATTTCATTAGGGATCTTGTAGAACAAAAAATTGTGTGTCTGGAATTTGTTGGGATTGAAAATCAATTGGCTGATATATTTATGAAGGCATTAGATTTGGAGAGATTGTCCTCCTTAAGGAAGTCTCTTGGCTTGTGTGATATTTAAGGTTGTGAGCACAAATGTGCTCACATCCACTGACACATCTGTATATTTATCTAACTGAAAAAAAAATATCATGCATTTGCACGAAATATCTCAGTCTGGTCACTTGTGAGTTTACGTCTTTGACATTTTCTGATCACCTAATTGTGTGCATTTCTTGTTCATGTTGCCTTTTGATAACTTGATATAATCTTCTTAGATATCTCACAGTGGGTGCTTTAAATCAATGAAAAACAGCTGCCTCTCCCATTTGTATGAAGTCAAACCATTTGTGATCAAGTGATTCTCAAGAGAAACTTTGAAATCAAACTTGAAAAGATCATTGGGAAAAAGGGCTATCTTTGGAAAATAAGAAAAGTGAAAGCTACTCAAAATGCAAAAAATCCACAATAAAAAATGGGTTGATGCATCCTAGAGGCTGTGCAGATTAAATTATTGCCCATTGACTTTTTGTGATCTAAATGTATCCCCAAATGTGACTCACATCCTATGCCACATCTGTAAACTGAGATTTTTCCTTTACCTGTGTGTTGCATCATGCTAGACATTCTGCATATTAGGTCATATAGGATGCTTTGTAAATACTCTCTAATTTATTTTCATTCTTAATTTATTCTTTGATTTAACATGATTTTGATTTCCAAAATCTCCCATGAAAAAGAAAGGTGTGTATCAATCCTTATTGGAAAATGAAGGACAATTTCAAAAGGGATTATGTGGAAAATATATGGCTGAAGTTTGTTTGTTACCATAAAATGTATGCAATATTTTGATATCTCTCAATCCCTAATTTTTCGTGATTCTGTTGTGTGTGGTGATCTCAAAGGTTTATAGCCGTTGTGGGATCTTTCTGGTATTTCTGTTTTCTGAGACCTATTTGGAGAAGGAATCCTCAATTCAGTTGGAAAGGGGGAGCTGTGAGTATTTATGTAACCTCACATCCGTCCCATCCCCTTAAACCCTTGTTAAATTCTTGCTCCCTTCTCCCCTAATTTCTCTCTCTCTCACACACACACACACTGCAATCAATTTTTATCTACTGTTCGACCTAACCAATTTTGCAGAATCAATGGAGCCTTTTAATGCAATTCGCGAGGAAGATGTGCTGGATGTTCAACCGATTTCTGTTGCAATAGTTGATATCCCCGTTTCTGATCAAGCAGCTAAACCTAGCTTTTTCGTCGAGGTACCCCCTTCATCTCCATCATCTGATTCTTCAATGGAGGTACCTCCTTCTAATACTCCTCCATTGGAACCATCTGTTGCTCCCTCATCTGCAAAAATCCCTACTCCTCCTCCCTCTCATGTTTCTCAACCCACTATGATTCCACCAGTTATGGCCCATGTTCCCTTATTGGTCACTCCCCTCACCATGAAAAGGAAGCTACCTACTTTCAAACCAAAAGAAAACATTGTCAAACCCCCTCCTCCCAGGAATGTGAGAAGATCTCACAGGGTTTGAAAGTTGTCTGAGGCTGATAAAGCCAAAAATTTGAAGAAGCCTGGTGGAAAACCAACCACAACCATCTCATGTGATGAAGAAGAGGAAGAAGAAGTGCCTCAGCTGACAAGGTCTAGAAAGCCAAGTGCCCAACCTAGTGCAGCTACTCCAACTGACAAAGATGAGGAGCCTCTGGCAAACTTGCCCATTGAGCTGAAAGGGAAGAAAAAGGTTGCTGAAGCTGGACTTGAACCTGTGTTGGAAGAGGATGAGGAATCTGAAGAAAGTGATGACACTGCTGCAGATGAGAACTATAAGCTTGGTCATGATGAGCTTGATCAAGAAAAAGAGGACCAAACACTTGATGAGCCTTATGATGAAGAAATTGAAGCTGAACCTGAAAAGGTGCCCTCTCCTCGAAAGGATGTGCCTGCAGATGTGCATACATCCAAACGCACATCTTCTAAGCTGACTGCTCAAAAGAGTATTTCTAAATACCTCTCTACCTCTACTGCTTTAACCCCCATTTCCTCCAAATTTTTATCTGGTGATGCCTCTGATAGGCATGGTCAAATTGTGAATAAAGCTTTCATTTTAGAAATGAAGAGAGATAGGGAGACTTTCTCCAAATTGGGCTTAGATAAATTTTTTGAAGAGAGAGGTCTATTTTTTACTGTTGATCATCCAATCACATTCCTTCCCAAGCTGGTTCACGAATTCTATGTTAATCTGACCAAAGGATTGGATAAACCCTCATCCCCCATGTTATATACAGTGTATGTTAGAGGAAAGTTTATCCATTTTTCACCCTCAGTCATCAATGATTTTCTAGGACTAGAGGAAGGGTATGATCAGCCTTGTGATGTTTCTGAAGAAGAAATTGTATTCACTCTTACTCATGGGAAGATAACCTCTTAGCCCATAAAGCCTAAGGATTTAGGGAGTGGATCTCTTACCTCACTTTATTATTTTCTCCACTGCATCTTAACTGTCAACCTCTGCCCCTCCAACAATAAGACATCTGTGACTAGGGTGCAAGCGGATTTACTCTATAGGTTGGGTGCCAAGAAAAATATCAACTTTGGAGAGTTTATCTTTAGGAAGATTTGTGGGTATTGTGAATTTCCTTCTAATAAATGGTCCCTTCCCTACCGTTCTCTCATCTCCCAAATTTTAGTTTCCCAAGGAGTGAAACCAGAAAAGAGTGAAACAAGAGTAAGCAAGTTTGAATTGTTTAAGGAATCCAAAACCCTGCTGGATAAAAAGCAAAGATTTGTTGATCTCCCTTTGGGAGTTGTTCCAGAAATTTCTATGTCAGATGTGGGCACATCCAGCCACACATCTGTGGATCCCTTTGAAACTCAAATGCAAGATCTGGATGTTGAAATTGCTGCTGCCGAAGCGCTCACCATAGCTCTGAATGTTCAAATGCAAGCCTCCCAATCTCATGCCAATAATCTCAAAGCTCTAAAGGATAGACTCAAGAGATGACATTCTACACTTTCTGGTCAAAAAGGGGGAGATGAATCTGTTGTTGGTGTTGATGCTGATGATTCTGTGTTTGCAGCTGTTGCTGACTATTCATCATGGAGAAGTTGGGATCTATGAACTCAGGGGGAGTTAAAGTTAATTGTTTTTGTTTTAATTTGTGGTTCTATGGTGATTTTCATAAACAATCTTAATTTTTACTTTTAGTATTTTGTTAGTTTAAAATTTTGGTCTGTAATCCTAAACATGATGCTGAATGGTTGTTTGGTTATATTTGTTGAACTGCAATTTTTAGTTATAACATGTTCTATGCAGTTTTGTGTGGATGTGTTGACACATCTGCACACACATCCATTCAGGAATATTTTCAAACCTGAAAATGTTGGTCATGATTATCTAAGTCATAAATCTTTGATTTTGACCAGTAAGTTCAAAATAGACCGGAGATTTAAAGAGTGGGATTTTAGAAAACAATTTGTTTCCTATTTCGAATAAATATGATATGTTTGGTAAGTTGATTTTGGGACTTTAATGAAAAGTTTTATAATTGTTAATATTGTAAATATCTTTTATTTATGTACATATACTTATATTAGGACTAACCTACTAACAAAATATCTTTCATTGTGAGTGTGCTTTATGTATCCCTGTAGAAATTGGAAAACTCACATAAGAAAGGTGTTGGATTCGTGAAAATCTTCTCAAAGTGCATATAAATACAAGTAATCAGCACAAAGAGAAGACACGACTTTAGAAAATTATTTGGAAGCAAAATACTTTTGTTCTTTACGTTTTCATAATGTCAATTTAGGTTGTGAGTGAAGGTTGTGTCTTATATCCGAACTCACATCTAAGTTTTCATCAAGTTCTTTGTTTTACTTCTGATTAGAATATGATCTACTTGAAAAAGAGGGGCTGTATTTGTCGTAGAAGGTGATTAGAACTTGTTTAGTATTTTCGTATTTTAGTTTTCACTAATTCGTGTTTTTGTAAACAACACAGTTTTTAATAGTGAAAAGTTTTTGGGCGTAAGTCTTGTTTGCTAGGATCAAAACCAGTAAACATTATAATTCTTGTGTTTTACTTTTTATTCTGCTGCTTTGTTTGTAGATGTATAGACAATTGTGAGTTACATTTATACTCATATCTGAGATTTGTTGAGTTAACTATGTTTCCTAGCTACACAAAACTTTCAACCTATTTTAATATGGATTGGTAAATAAGTGCCGAAAAAATCCATTTGTGTCTTAGTGAAATTATCGGTTCGGTTTTCATAATGTAGGAATCGAAACTTAATAATCAAACTATCGATGTTTCAGTTCCGATTTCGTCGCCAGATATTTGACATCATTGAAATTCCTCCTCTTCATCAATTTTGTATGTCTTTTTAAGGAATCAAATTTGTATAAGTTAAAAGGCAATAATAAAGTAAAAAATACTGAAGCATTTGCTAATGATGATTGATTTAGTATTGTGTTTGTAGAACTACTACTCATTAATTAAATGAATTTAAATAAAAAATTATTGACAATTGATTGATGATGTCCAAATCAGTTTCAGTCCAGTAATTAGGTTGATCTCCAGCTAACAGACCTGAAATCACGAACACACGATCAGCCGGATTGGTCTCCGGCTAAAACCCTCCGACGTGATGATGAGATAACGTGTATTAGGCTTATCAACTAAATTGAATAACGTAATACTCAAATAGCAAATAAGACATTACCCATGAACGTTGGATGTCGTAAGATATTTATAGTCCTGATATAAGATCGTGTTGAATCCCTGAAATTACGGTATTGATGTTGGCATAACTGACTCCGAGAAAGTAGGAGACAATTACAAATAATGACGTGAATTGGCGCACTGGTTGGTATGTCGAGGTCGACTAAATTGTCATGGGCGACCTGATTTTGTGCTTTGACTTGACAGCAATTGTACAAGTATGTGATCGTATGTCGGACGAAGTTAGGTCAGGACCACGAATACGAATGGTTGGACAATGAGCTAGGTCGACTGATCGATACTGGGCCGTTGGCCATGTAGCAATTGGGCCGGCCCATTCGATAATAGAGTAATTTGGTGACTGAAATGTTGGGCTTGATTTATTAGGTCTGACCCTTCATTTTTATTCCGTTCAACAACTATATTTGAGATCATAATTTTATGAGCCTTGCTTAAAAGACTACTTCACCCATAAATCTTTGCCATATTTTGCACGGTGGAGTGTAGGGGTGGCTTGATTGGTATACCAAGTGTATTTTGCTTGTACCGTATACCAATCAAGTAAGAATTGGTACACAAAAATTCGTACCAGTACTAATCAAAAAAGTCGATATATCAAGTTTATCGGTACGGTTGGTACTCGATTGGTACGGTTGGTATTCGACGAATACCAATTGTTATTGAAGACAAAAAAATTGCATTTATACCAGATATATGTGCGGATGAAGGCGACAATGGAGGAACAGATTGAGAAGAAGAAACAGTAGCTGCGGTCTTTGAGTTGAATGTTTCCATCATGTTTCAACATAATTGATATTTTTATCAAACAATAGAATAATATACAAGTATTTTTACATAAAGTATGCTATTGTGTTACTCTTGAAAAAATTGAGATAAGATAATCATATTATCAATTAATCCTAAATCAAAAATTGAAAATCGAAAAAAGCATACAATTTCTCAAATATGAAAATTATAATTATATTCTAATTCAAGCCCTAAATCTATTAACAATAATACCCTATCAAGAAAAAATTAATTACAACCCTAAATAAACCATGGTCTGTAAGTTGAGGGATGAGATTTGAGATGAGAGTACTTACCCGTTAGCAAAAGAGGCGTGAGGTGGAAAGAGTTTCAATCGGTTGAGGTGGTGGTGCTTTGGCGTGGCGGAGTAGCGGCGCAATCGCAGGGAGAGAGAAACAGCCGTTCAATTTCGTAGAGAGAGAGAGAGAGAGAGAGAGAGAGAAGAGACTGCGCTAGAACAGTAATCTGGTGGTTGGGGGGAGAGAGAGGGAGTTTCAATGGAGGAGGGAGCTATGGAAAATGAGGCTTCAAGGTGGGAGGAGGAGGAGGAGGGGGAGAACGCAGAGACAGAGGGTTAGATTTAGGGTTAGATTTATTTTTTATATTATATATATATATTTCTAATTTTTTTTTTAAAAAAGTCGGTACACGGTATACCAATCGAAGTCGGAATTGTATACCGTGTACCAACCAATTAGGCACAGTTGGTACGGTACTACCGTATCGAGACTTCGGTATACCGACTTCTGTGTATCAATGTGTACCAATTATAATTGGTACGGTTGATATGCGGGTTGATTAGTACGGTCAAGTACCATTTGTCACCCCTAAGGGAGTGTTACAATCATTTAGGGGTAAAGTAGTCTTTAAATTGTATATAAAACTGTTTCCTCTCTTAAATTAAATGACTGTCTATTTTAAAAAGAAGTTGTCCCAATATGGATGTTTCTTTTTTGAAAACAAATTGTCCCTATTTTTTTTTATTGTCACTTTATTAGTAAAAATAAATGTTTGAAATGTGAAAAACAAGAATATTTTTTGAAAACAAATTGGGTCCGAAATCCCTTATTTTATTTAATTCTTCTCTTCCTTCTTTCTTTCTTTCTATATATATTATATACTCCCTCCGACCCGCCCGAAAGGGCAATTTTGCCTCTTAGCACGAAAATTAAGAAATGAATAAGGAAAGTGATGTAAGAAAGAGAAAAGGTTAAATGTTGTGAGTATGAAAAATTAAATAGGAGAGAGAATGAGTGGGAGGAATAGTTAGGAGAGAGAATGTTGTGAGTGTAAAAGTAAAGTAGAAGAGAGAATGAGTGGGGTAGGAAGAGTATAAAAATAATAAAAACTTTCCTTTTTGGGGTTGTGCCCTTTTAAATGGGACGCCCAAAAAGGAAATTTGTGCCCTTTCGAGCGGGACGGAGGGAGTATATATATATATACTATATATATATATATATATATAAATATATATTATTTATATATATATATAAAATAATAAATAAGAAAGAGGAAGTCCCTTTAAAAGTTCTCTCACTAAGAGAGGTCTCAAAGGAACTTGAAAAACAATGAAGATGAATCATCTATTTATAGTGGAAGAAAGATTTGAAAAATATAGGATACATCTATGTGGGAAACACAAAAAATATTTAAATTTAGAGATGGTGGAAAAAACAAAAATTTCATTTTTCAAATATTCACATGGATCATTATCCAAGCAACATCTTCACCATTAAATGCATCACATCCAATGGTCCAAATTCATCCCATAAAAACAAGAGTAGGTTTTAAGAGAAACCTGTTTCTCTATAAGTTATAAAAAGTCCACTTTAAAACAGTGAGTTTAGGCTTTAAAACACCAAGTTGATATATTTAAAAACAAGACTTTTTATAACTTATGGAGAAACAGGTTTCCCCCAAAATTTTCTGTAAAAACAAAAACACACTTTCATTTGATTGGCCCTTTAATATTCACATGAATTATCAATAAATCAATCTATACCATTAATCTCACTCAAATCCAATGGTCCTAATTCATCATTATATATATATATTTCTTTTAATAGTATATAATATTAAAAGAAATATATATATATATATATATAATGATGAATTAGGACCATTGGATTTGAGTGAGATTAATGGTATAGATTGATTTATTGATAATTCATGTGAATATTAAAGGGCCAATCAAATGAAAGTGTGTTTTTGTTTTTATGGGATGAATTTGGACCATTGGATGTGATGCATTTAATGGTGAAGATGTTGCTTGGATAATGATCCATGTGAATATTTGAAAAATGAAATTTTTGGAGACAAATGAAATTTTGTTTTTTCCACCATCTCTAAATTCAAATATTTTTCAAGGTTTCCCACATAGATGTATCCTACATTTTTCAAATCTTTCTTCTACTATAAATAGATGATTCATCTTCATTGTTTTTCAAGTTCCTTTGAGACCTCTCTTAGTGAGAGGACTTTTAAAGGGACTTCCTCTTTCTTATTTATTATTTTATATATATATATATATATATATATATATAATATATAGAAATAAAGAAGAGAAGAGAAGAATTAAATAAAATAAGGGATTTCGGACCAAAATCAAACTCGCTACACCGTGTAGCGAGTTTGACTAGGGTTGGTCAAACTCGCTACACCGTGTAGCGAGTTTAGATTAATTAAATGCCCTAATTAATTTCAAACGGATAAATTTAATTACCCTAAACTTGCTACACGGTGTAGCGAGTTTTGACCAGATCCAAGTCAAACTCGCTACACGGTGTAGCAATTTTCAAAAAAATGGACATTCTGGATAATAATTTGAACAGTGAGTCATTTTGATAAATAAAAAAGTAAAAAATGATTATTTGAGAAAAAATTCGACAAAACTAGGTCGGGCAATTGAGTTTGGTTGGCTTTTTGGGCCAACACGGTACTACTAGGTCAGGGCCGTCAGACCACTTTGATAACCAAACAGTAACTTAGTTTCCGGGCCGAAACATGGACCGGTCCGAGAGCCAGGCACAGATATATATGAAAAAATTGTAAATAGGGTTTTGGGTTCAAACATCGGAGACTCACCGAGGAAGACGCCGTCCCCCGCCCAGGTAACCACTCTTCACTCCCTCTTTCTCCTTCGTTCAGTTATTAATTTTCGATCTTTTCACTGAATTAAGCCCTAGCTAAGCAAATCAGCAAATGCACAGTAAAAATCCCATTTCCTAGCTCACTGTCTCATTGGGTGTGTGCTTTTCATTAATCTTTAAATCTTAATCTGCAATAATAGCGAAGTAGTAATTTGATTTGATTTTGATTTTGATTTTGATTTTGATTTTGATTTTGATTTTGATTTTGATTATTTAAGTGATACATTTTTGAGATTAAATGGGTCATGGTGTTTGTAGGGGTTTCTTATTAGCAGGAGAGTTGTTTGATTGATTAAATTTGTTTTTTAAAAGCTTAGTTGGGTTGAGGGACTATTTGGCTTTGGAATAATTTTAATTTTGTGTGATTTGTTTCCAGAGTGAAATAGAAGGATGTCTCACAGGAAGTTTGAGCACCCAAGGCATGGGTCCCTTGGATTTCTTCCTAGGAAGCGTGCTGCTCGTCACAGGGGCAAGGGTATGTCCTTTCTTTAACCCAACAAATTTGGACTTCCTACCGTAAATCGTGATTTTTTTTAATCTTGTTTATATGCTCAAGTCAAATCTTCGGGGTTTTAATCCTGCCCTTTCGTTTCTTTTCAGTAACTGAACTCTCATTTGTTTATACCTTTCCAAGTGAAAATAATGTATTTGTTCATGATATAATCTTAATACTTATATTTGAAATGCTAGATTTACTTCTAATGATGCTACATGGTCTTGGCTCTTGACTTTGTCCAATTGTAATATAGCTTGGGCTCATTCCAGTCCCTAATCTTTTGTGTCAATATTTGTTTTATACCCTTAATCATTTACTCGTTGGTAATGTATATTCCCTCCTAGATCATTATTGTAAGTTGCAGCAAGTTTTTTTTTTTTTGAAAATAAATTAACTATTATGGAAAACATTTAAAATGTGTAGCTTAAGCTAAGAAAGACACTCTTTTTTGGGGCCCAAACTGAAATGGATATTAGGATACTACTACACTTCCAGTTATCTGTGTATTTGTGCTTCTTTTTCTTTCTCACTCTTGCTTGGCTCACCAGTCTCTACCATGATGCAGTGAAGGCATTTCCCAAGGATGACCCAACCAAACCTTGCAAGCTAACTGCCTTTTTGGGATACAAGGCTGGGATGACTCACATTGTCAGAGAGGTCGAGAAACCCGGATCAAGTAATGCATCTCTCCATATTTCTGTTATACTCCTAAAGGGATTAATAATATTTTTAGGTTATATTTCTACCTCAAATCATACAAGTTCTTGACTCATTTTGGAGGCATTGGAAAGAACATGAGAATATCTGCATATGATAATCTGTTGCTTTACTAGACATGATCCTTTATCACAGATTTCACTAATTTTTCATCTCTAAGCTGATCAGTCATTGACAATTTATTTGAATGTCCAAAAATTGTTCATATTTATTCTTGATCAAGAGCAAATTTGATTATTTTTTTTTGGAAATTCATTTTGGGACAAGGGGAGTATTAATTATCGGGTTACTTAAATCTAGGGTCTTTAGTACATCTGTTATGCGTATGAGCATTACAAGTTCTAATTTGCATTTTTTACCACAGAGCTACACAAGAAGGAGACATGTGAGGCTGTTACTATTATCGAAACTCCACCAATGGTAATTGTTGGAGTTGTTGCCTATGTGAAGACGCCACGTGGTCTTCGTTCCCTCAACACAGTTTGGGCTCAGCATCTAAGTGAAGATATCAAGAGGAGGTTCTACAAGAACTGGTGCAAGTCCAAGAAGAAGGCCTTCACCAAGTACTCCAAGAAATTTGAGAGTGAGGAAGGGAAAAAGGACATCCAGTCACAGCTTGAGAAAATGAAGAAGTATGGAACTGTCATCCGTGTTCTAGCTCACACCCAGGTACTGATGCACTGTCTTGTTCTCTCCTAGATATCATATGCTCCCTCCGTCTCATAAAGATGTTCCCATTTGCCATTTTTGTTTGTCCCAAAAAGACTGTCCCATTTTGAAAACTATTAGATTAAAGTCATTGATCTTCCAAAATTGCCAACCAAAGAAGGAGCAATTGAGTAGTAAGTAAATCTCATTAAAGGTTAGTGATGGAAATGAAAATAGGTTGTTAAAATGTTTGAATTGTCAAATGGAACTATCATTATGGGAATGAGGAAGCAGGTCCTACTCGTTTCTCTGGTTCGTTATTGTATTGTTTGAATTGGGTGAGTAAATAGCTTTTGGTGTTGATGCAGATAAGGAAGATGAAGGGGCTGAAACAAAAGAAGGCACATTTGATGGAGATCCAGGTGAATGGTGGGACCATTGCACAGAAGGTTGACTTTGCGTATGGCTTCTTTGAGAAACAGGTTCCTATTGATGCGGTTTTCCAGAAAGATGAGATGATTGACATAATTGGTGTGACTAAGGGTAAAGGTTATGAGGGTGTTGTGACCCGTTGGGGTGTCACCCGTCTTCCCCGCAAGACCCACAGGGGTCTGAGGAAGGTGGCTTGTATTGGTGCGTGGCATCCTGCTAGGGTTTCCTACACTGTTGCCCGAGCTGGTCAGAATGGATATCACCATCGTACTGAAATGAACAAGAAGATTTACAAGCTTGGCAAGACTGGCCAAGAGACTCATGATGCCATCACCGAGTTTGACAGGTTTGTTTTCATTTTCCTCTTCCTATTTTGCCCTTAACTTTGATAGTACTAAGGTAGCTCAGACAGTGGCAAAACAAAACCACATTAAAGAGAGGGGGGTCACTCCACCTTGATTTTTTGGAAAATGTCATTTTAGTACCTTAAGTTTTGAAAAGTTACACTAAAAATTATTTTTTTCATTTTTGACCCCCTTTATTTTTGGTACAATTTGTACTATGATATCATTTTGACCCCCTTTGATGCCAAATTCTGTGAATTATAATTTTCCCCAAACAATCTTGACCTGCCAAACTTTCTGGCTTTGCCACTGAGTACATAAATGGCTCGAGTATGACAGACAGTATGAGGCCTAAATCTTTGCAATTGATTACTGTTCTTGTGAATTGTTAGGACTGAAAAAGAGATTACACCCATGGGTGGGTTCCCACACTATGGTGTGGTGAAGGATGATTTCTTGATGATCAAGGGATGTTGTGTGGGCCCAAAGAAGAGGGTTGTGACCCTTCGTCAGTCGTTACTCAACCAGACTTCTCGATTAGCTCTTGAAGAGATCAAGCTTAAGTTCATTGACACCTCGTCCAAGTTTGGGCATGGTCGGTTCCAAACCACACAGGAGAAGCAGAAGTTCTATGGTCGGCTCAAGGCTTAATTGCTCTCCTCTTAGTGCTGCAGGTCATATTTACCCAGGAACTAATTTAAGTTTTTATATTTCAAAGATCTTAATTAACTGGAGCATTTTTGCATCGGAAAATTGTTGTTTTTGAGACTTGTTATTGTATGGTTCTTGAGTTATTTCAGAGTAATGCAAGTTTTTATTTGTACTGCTTATATATATACTAGTAAAAGCCCGTGTCCGAGGACACGTGTTTTTTTTTTCTTAATTAAAAAAAAATTAAAGGGCAAAATGGGAAAGGGATAACTTAGTGAGGATAAAATGGGAAATTTGACATTTGAAACTGTTCACACAACTGTTCATAGTACCGGTGTGATTTATACTATAGATACTCCGTCCGCCCAATAGTCCCATTTGCCATATTTGTTTGTCCAACAAGAAAGAAGAGGGAGAGCGTGAAAGTATGCCTAAGAAGAACAGTTGGTAGGGAAATAATAGAGAAATAATCAAACTTCATCAAGAATCAAGAATAGTGATGTAAATATAAAAAATAATGATGTAAAAAAAAAAAAAAGTTGTTAAAATATATTAAGGGGCGGAGGGAGTATACATATTTATTTAAAAAAAAAAAAACTCCACATGGGGTAGTATCCTTAACTTTGTATGAAGCAAATAGGAGCATCAATGCAAGCAAGGATTGACTCAAAAGACAAATTACTAAAATACTTGTTAAAAAACAAAAACACCAAAAAAGGTGATATCTTTTGAGGAAGGGAGGGGGGCACCAATACCATTAGCTTTAAAGCAAAGTTGTTAATCTGTAAAACAATTGTTAAACTATAATTAATAGCATAGCTTTAGCTTTAGCTTTAGCTTTAGCTTTACATAATAAAATTATGAGCCAATTAATCAGATTGCTTCCAAAAACCTCCATCTCATTTTTCCAACTCCTCAACTCACGTGGAATTTGATCCAACAGAAAGCTAAAGCTTCTTCGTAAATCAGATTACGTATTAAGGAATAAGAAAAAGCTTAACTTTCTTTATCTTCCTTTTGCTTCTTCCTCGCCCCCTATCTTTAGAGTGAGAGAACTAGAGACGTGCATATATATAGATAAAAAATAATAAAAAATAATTAATGTTTAACTCAGCTGGATTAGACGCTCAAGCCATCAAATCCACATCGCTTGTCTGTGAGAGATTGCTTTCTGGGGCTGATTACTATTTCACAATCAACCGATACCTGCAATCCAATGCAATGCAATCAACAACCCCATTACATTTCATACAAAAACTGACTAAAAATTATACATTTTATTCACACATGTAAAGTTTCCAAGTGTACTCGTGAGTGATTCTGCTTTAAAATATTGTATTGTACAACACTTTAAGCATAAATAGGGAGTACTTAAAAAAGCTTTACGGGTGTGAATAGAAACACTCAAAAGCATTTCTTTTGGTATAAGATTAAGAACTAAGTGACTAAAAATAATGAAAATAGAAGAGCAAAAAATGGGTATAAAAATCAGAAGAGGAGAGAAAGAGAAGGTGGGGGATGGAAGTGTTAAACATTGTAGTTGAAGGTGCAACTGAGTAAATAAGATATTGCAGCCCATGTGGGAAAAAAAATTGGTACAAGAAGTGAACACGTTAATTTTGTGTAGGTGAGGTGGGCCCACCAGATTATTACCACTGACTAAATCAACCTCATGTGACAGTGGTGGGCTCTTCCTTTACTTATGACGATTGACGTAGAAGTAAAAGCAACCAAACATTCTCGACGCCGCATTTATAAACGCATTTACGGTTACTATCCTTTGTCCCAATTTAATATTATTTGATATGGACATTTAAAAAAAAATGTTATAATTATAAAAAGTAAAATAGAATAGAAAAAGAGGGTAGAGAGTTTTATTGAGAGGATGACAAATGAATCTCATTATTTATTATAAGTAATAGAACAACTAAAAATCTTAAATGAAAGAGACTAAAAAGGAAAATAAAAACATCAAATCGAAACAGATATATGGAGTATTTTTTCCCAGAAAAAAAAGAAAAACTCATGTACAAATCAAGTTCCTAATCTAAACAATAGTCAAAATACAAAGTAATTTTTTTAGTGCGAATTTAAGGTAAAAAAAAAAAAAAAAAAAAAAAAAAAAAAAACAACACATAAATAGTGGTAACAAAAATGAGTTCAGCAATACCAAAACAAAATCTAAAATTAACAAGCGTCAAATGACACAAGCTATGCAAAGTCACATATCCTAACCGATTTGAACCTAGCGCGGTGTGGTGTTATGACCAAATATTTTGGCTTCATCACGCCTATATATTAGACCTAACAATTGTACAGTCTGGGTTGAATTGAGTTGGGTTGTGGCAGGTTAACGGGTTACCCATTACAACCCGTTTAAATTAACGGATCAAATGGATCGTGTTGAAACGAGTTGGGTTGATGGGTTAAAACGGGTCGACCCATTTTTTCTGTCAGAATGCCTTACATTCATTGATTTTTGCTAACTCAAAAAGATGTTATTTACAAAAAAATAAATAAATAAGATGTGATATTACAAAAAACTACTTTTCATTTTTTCTTTTTAAATTTTTTTTTGTCTTTTCAGTTAAAACAACTGATAAATGCATTTATCAGTTGTTTATAACTAATAAATTCATTTATCAGTTTTTTTAAGAGTATTTTGTGATTGATTTTTTGATTAAACAACTGATCAATGCATTTATCAATTGTTTATAACTGATAAATTGTTTATAACTGATAAATTCATTTATCAGTTTTTTAAAAAGTATTATGTGCTTGATTTGTTTGTTAAACAACTGATAAATTCATTTTACATTGATAAATTCATTTATCGGTTGTTTATAACCGATAAACAAAAGAAAAGTAATTTTTTATAATAATTAAACAGTTTTTTGTAATATCCATATCTCAAAAATGGTTTTCATAAATGCCTCATATTTTGTGAGAATTTGGAGTGTGCAATCCTATGCAAAAAGGGCTCAAATTGGATATGTCACAAATGTGAGCCCCTATTCTTACTATTAATGAACTTATCCACTAACGGTGGCCAGCCCGGATCCTCACTTGGGGTTAGAGGCATCAATTGGGGATAGGGATGCGGAAACGAGACAGAACAATGTCTCGCATTTTTATAATTTTTATTTTTATTTTTTAACCTCATTATATTTTATCACTTAATTCTTATTTTTTTAGTTTTTTTTTCAAGTATCCATTTTTTTATTAAGCTATTTTATGAATATGAGAAGTTTTTATTTTCTTGTATTGTAAAAATATTAATCTTATTTTTCAATTTAACGTTTTGACATCAATCATCTGAGTTGGATGTTAATTTTATAATATTAGCGTCTTCTTGTCACTGATTGTCTCGTATTTTCCCGCGTCCCGAGGTGGGATGGAACGGGACGGAGAATTTCTGTCCCTCGAATAATTTGGGACGTTCCGTCCAGTCCTGTAAAATTGCGAGATTTTATAATTTCAACCCGTCTCATTTTTGTTTTTTCGAATTGACAGCTCTATGGGGAGGGGGGGGATATACTCCCTCCGTCCCACCGATCTTAAGAAAACTTTTCATTTTGGACGTCCCACCAATCTTAAGAATTCCCAAAATGGAAATTTTTTATCACTATTCTCTCCACTCATTCTCTCTCCTACATTATTTTAATACTCACAACACCATTATAATTTACTATTTCCTCCACTCATTCTCTCTCCTATTTTACTATTACACTCACAACATTTATAATTTTCTTAATCCCCGTGCCATTTGAAAATTTTCTAAGATCGACGGGACGGAGGGAGTATAATAGTTTTAACATTTAAAGCACATAATTCCAAAACAAGTACTTCCTCCGTCCCGCTACAAATCGCACACTTTCCTTTTTGGGCGTCCCATTACAAACCGCACACTCCCAAAAAGAAAACTTTATATTAATAAAATATTCACCCTACTCCACTCATTCTCTCTCCTACATTATTTTAATACTCACAACACCATTATAATTTATTATTCCCTCCACTCATTCTCTCTCCTATTTTACTTTTACACTCACAACATTTTATTAAAATATCATATTCTTTAATTCCCGCGCAAACAGTGTTAGTGCGAATATTAGCGGGACGGAGGGAGTAATAGTTTTATTTTTTATATTTTTCAAATTTCAACAATGATTTCAAATTATAATATGGGAAAGGAAAATTTGAACCCGAAGATCAGGACCCTAGGCTATCAGAGTCGAGACTCGTTGACTAAAACAAGCAATAGTTGAAAAAAGCAGGACAAAACATGACCTGTCCTGAAATTGACAATCACTTTTATTTTTATTTTTTCTTCTCTAAATTTTTTAGAGTAGCTTTTATAACTAATCACAACTTTTGAGTCTCTTAAAATCGAAGAGGTTTTACCTTAAAATCAATTGTGAAAAATGATTTAAGATTTTTATATGTTATAGTCAATATTCGGATGTAAAATAGTCTCTTAGGCTCCATTTGTTTCGGGGAAAATGACTTCCGAAAAATAATTTCCTGAAAAATGTTTTTCGAAAAAGGAAAACGTTTTCCGAAAAAAATGAAGATGTTTTTCGAAAAATGAAGATGTTTTCCTGGAAAACAACTTCCTTAGAAAAATGGGGAAAACATTTTCCGAAAAATGAAGACGTTTTTCGAAAAATGAAGATGTTTTCCGAAAAATTATTATTATTATTATTATTATTATTATTATTATTATTATTATTTTATTATTTTATTATTTTTATTTTTATTATTTTATTATTATTATTATTATTATTTTATTATTTTTATTTTTTATTTTATTATTATTATTATTATTATTATTATATTATTTTATTATTATTTTATTATTATTATTATTATTTTATTATTATTATTATTTATTATTATTATTATTATTATTATTATTATTATTATTTTATTTTTATTATTATTATTATTTTATTATTACTATTATTTTATTATTATTATTATTATTATTTTATTATTTTATTATTTTATTATTATTATTTTATTATTATTTTTTATTTATTTTATTATTATTATTATTATTATCCATCCATTTTTTTTACACCATTTTCCGGAAAACAACTTCCTTATGAAAAATTCGGAAAACAACTTCCTTAAAAAGGGCGGAAAATGTTTTCCAAATCAACATTTTCTCCATTTTTCGGAAAACTACCAAACATCGAAAAATGGGGAAAACGTTTTTCGAAAAACTACCAAACACCAAAAAATGGGGAAAACGTTTTCCGAAAAACGTTTTCCCCTCATTTTCCTGGAAACAAACGGAGCCTTAGTGTCAATAATTGTTCAGAAAATTTTAGGGGAAACTAGTTTTCCCCAAATATTATAAAAAGTCATGTTTTTAACTTAAAAATATTGGCTCATGAATTTTAAACCAAACTAATTCGACTTTTTAAACAGATCATTAAATCAATTTTTAAAATAAAACAAGATTTTTATAAAATTTGAAAGAAATTAAATTCTCCCGAAACCAAGAAACTAGTTTCTCCCGAAACCAACTCATAATTGTTGGCTATTGGTATCATTAATTTCAAGTGAACAGCTCCATTATTGATAAGCACATAGTATTATAATTTCGGCACTGTTCAAGAGGCTCATTTTAGGAAACGGTACGTACTTCCCCTCATGCACAAGGTGCAATTGAAAAAAGCATCATATCATCACCCCCAAATCTAGAAAGAGAAAATCAAGCTGATATTCTTTGTTGCAGACAAGACAAATAAGCTCACCTCACAGTGCTCCAAAATTCAATGTGTGTGTGTGTCTGTGTGTGTGTGTGAGAGAGAGAGAGAGAGAGAGAGAGAGATGGAGAGAAAAATGTAGATTGCTAGCTAACCTGCACACCGGGGGATGTTAGCCCAAGAATCCGAATCTTTGCCCCGACATCACCCAAAATCCGGAGTTCAACCCGGTCATTCAACGAAGCATCCCGAACCAAATCAGCAGCATCCGCCTGCAACAAATTGACCCGATCCACCGCCACCGTTGTTTGCACCTGCCTCACGCTGTGCGCCGGCTGGTAAAACCCGGGAACCGTACCCCTCCCCAACGGAATCCCTCGGTACATGACAGTAAACCTGGACTCCCCGTACTTGATCCCAACCTTGTTGTCATTGGCCGCGGTGAAAAGCATCCGAATGTTGAGAGAAACCGAGGCGGATGTCGGAGTAGCAGGGGTGATGCCGACGTACTGAACGCCGACTTGTTGGAGGTCGAATTGGGGTTTTTTGGGCTTGAGTGCGAGGAGTATTACTAGGACGACTGCGAGAATGAGGAGGGCGATGAAGGAGAAGAGGAGAAAGAGGCAGCAGCAGCAGCCTTTGAATGAGGCGGAGGAGGAGGAGGGTGGTGGGTAGTATTGTTGGTTGTGATGGTTTGGTGGTGGACGTAAAGGGCGGATTGAGGTGGTGCCGGTGCCGTTGGTAGTCATGGATTTATGGTCGTGGACCGGCATGAAGTAGTGGGGAGAGGAGAGAAGAGAAGAATTGTAAAGCTAACTAGTACTCTCTGACCCGTGCCTATGGCACGGGGACAGTATGTATGGGTGGTCAAGTGAAGAAAATTAAAAGATAAACATCATTATAACTATCCAATGTCTCAAAAGTCCTAATATCTCAAAATTCATGAAAATAGAATAGCAAACAATTACAAACTATAAATTCATGAAAGTATATGAAAATTCAAATGTTAGATTGAAGTATCAAACTGAAAATGTGAAAGAATCTAAATGTGCACAAATAATAACAAATAGAGTAGCAAACAATCACAAACTACAAACATATATTGCCTAAGTTTATCCTTAACTCTTGCATCAACTTGAAAGTAAATGAAAATTCAAATGTTAGATTGAAGTATCAAACTAAAAATGTAAAAGAATCTAAAAGTGCACAAATAACAACAAATGTTCAAATTTATGGTAATTATCATAAGGGATGAACATTGGTTCACCGTTTTTGAAGTTGCAAAGATGGATTTCTCCATAAACCGTTCCCACATCACTCTCCAATTCCACATACATAACAATCTTGGATTTTAACATAACTCAATTATGATTGAAACAGAATTGTGCCAGAAACAAAGTACTATAAGCAATCACAAAATTACATCAACAGCCCCTATCCTCACCATTACCTTTTCACGATACTTTCTCCACTTCGCTCCTGTTACAAAATAACAAAACCATGCAAGTAAAGGAATCATCTCATATATCTTCATACGTCAACTGTGATGGAGTCATTTGTGAATCAGTTGGAGCTTCAGTATCTTGCAAATCTTCTGTCGAACGCGGGAAAACATATTTAAAACATGCATTAGATCAATATATACACATATATATAGTTATATATAAATGTGTCATGCTATCGATATTAGGTCCCGCCATTTAGTTAGTTAGTTATCCATCCCATTATAAATCTCTTAACTTTAATTTTTAGTTAATTTAATTGATATTTAACAAAAAAGTTACTAAAATTCATTTATTCATAAAATTTTAAATATTATTAATACAACAATATATTAAATTTTATAAAAATTATTTAATATGAAATAACTGAAGTATACAGATATCACAAAAAATAGAGAGAGATTGTTATTGATAAATTCAGGGATAATTTTAGAAATCGGTTAATGAGAGTCGTTGGATTAAAACATTGATAATTAATCTTACAGTTAGAGTTGAAGAAGAAAATAAATTATCAAATGACAGCCCTTAGATCGTAGCGGTTATGGATCGATATCAACCGTTCTTTGTGTAAAGTCAATAGGCGGTTATGAACTGAGGTGAGAGAGAAAATGAGATAGAAAATAGTAAGACGATAGTTGTTATGAGTATTACAAATGAGTCTCATTAATAAATAAATATTATATACTTTCGTTCATAAAAAATGAGACTTATCAATAAGATGTTCTGGATGACAAAGTGGGTAAGATTATTCGAAATAGAAGTAAAGGGAGTATTGCGTTAAATTATGGTCAAAATATGCATTTTGACTAACGAAAGTTAGTCATGAAACTAACTCCGGGTAATATGTCATGTGAAATGATCAAGTTGTCCCTTAAAAAAAGATGTCCATGATATATGACTTGGAAATATAACACCATATTTTTTTTTTTATTTGCAACAGAATAAAACAAATACTCCCTTCGTCTCGAAAAATTTAGGTCACTTTGACTTTAATAGTCAACTCAATCGAATTTTGACTGTAATTTTATGAAAATTTAGATATTTTTATGCAATTATAAAATTTGTTATTGTTTTACCATTAAAAATACTATCAATAACAATTTTTAGAATTTCATGAAAATATCTATATTTTTCGATAAAATTATTCATATATTTTTTATAAAAATATGTTAAAATTTGATTGAGTTGATTCTGCGAAATAAAGGGAGCGATCGGATCTACACACTTTTATTTTTAAAAAGTATATTACAAAAGTAACCAAAATTCATGTCAATTAAATTGTAAATTGAGAGAAAGTCAGACAGTCGGTACACACAACCAGACCACTTGCTTGTTTTCTTTGCATTTACATTTGAATTGAAAATCTTGGTACACACCAATTTCCAAATAATAGTTATGTATACTATTACTACATTATTATACTCTCGTACCATCCCACGTGAATGAAAATTTTTAGTCAAATTGATGTAACTTTGATCGATAATTTAAATAAAAAATAGTGATTCTAATAAAAATTTAATTTTTTTATTATAACACAATTAATAATATTTTCAAGAATAATTTTTAAATTAATAGTTAAAATTATTGCAATTTGACTAAAAGTCTCGTGATGGAAGGGAGTATGTATTGAAATAGAAATCGTCAATCTACAGACGTAGGATCAAACAAATTGAAAAGAAATCCAATGATTGAAAATAAAAAATGTTAAAGATGTTGAAGGTGAGAATCAATCATGACTACTCTTTGTCTTTTCTAAAACACAATCCTAGCCCCTCATTGTGTGGCAGTTATTCTTGACTTCTATTGTATTATAGATATTGATGCCTCACTTCTCCGGTCCCTCTCTGCTTGTTTTTTCTTGCTTTTGATAAGTAAAAAAGGTAAAGGGAAAAAGCATAGTAGAATGAAGTAGTTGTATGGTACTAGTACATAAAATGATTATTGCTATCAATTCTTATTTTCCATTTATTATTATTTTAGTGAAAATGCTATCAATATATTCAGAGATTGTGTAAATTTATAATTGCATTAATAAATTATTAAATTCAAAACACATTTTTTAAGGAATTTGAAACACATTCTTATTTTTATGTGAGTTGGTCTTACAAAAATTGTTTTTTTTAAGATTAGAAAAAATCATTTTTACACTGACACTTAATAACATTAATACTGACACTTTTTTACACTGACATTTTATTACACTAATACTGACACTTTTTTACACTGACCCTTAATATACCTGCACTATCATTTTTTTACACTGACACTTTGTTACACTAACACTGGCACTTTGTTACACTAACACTGGCGCTTAATACATATGCACTGACACTTTTTTACACTGACACTCTTTTACACTAACACTAGCACTTTGTTACATATGCACTGACACTTTTTTTTTTACACCGGGAGCGATCACGCCCATCCTTGGGGCGATCGCAGGGTGCCGTTATGTGGAGATGGGGCGATCGCACCTTAGAAAGGGCGATCGCACCCTAGGGCGTGTACACTTACACTCTCACACTGACTCTCTTTTACACTAACACTGTCACTTGTTAGAATTCGAAATATGTGAAGAGAAAATTGTTATTTCACTTCTTGAAGAAATATGAATAATAAAATCCTATATATACACAATAATTCTTCTTTAACTAGAATTCTATTCTAGCTATACATTCTACTTTCCTAATTAACAAAGAAGTCTTCCTAAAATACAATACTAAAATAAGGAAACAATATTTACAAGGAAAGGAAAAGATATTGACAAGATATGTCAATATCTCAACACCCCCCTCAAGTTGGAGCGTGTAGATCACAAACGCCCAACTTGCTAAGTAGATTGAGAAATTGTTTACTACCCAATGCCTTGGTAAGAACATCAGCCAACTGTTCGAATGTGTGAATATACCGAGTTGTGAGGACACCTGTGCGAACAGCATCACGAACAAGATGACAGTAAACTTCGATATGCTTCGTACGTTCGCGATGAACTGGATTCTGAGCCATATGTATAGCAGATTGACTATCACAAAGAAGTGGTACCGGAGAATCATGTCTAATGCCAAAGGATCTAAGAAGACCAAGTAACCATTTGAGCTCACATGTCGCACTAGCCATAGAACGATATTCTGCCTCAGCCGAAGAACGAGAGATCGTACCTTGCTTCTTTGTCTTCCATGAGATAGGTGAATCACCAAGAAAAATAAAATAGGCAGTGAGTGAACGTCGTGTGATGGGACAACTAGCCCAATCAGAATCACAATAAGCTCGCATTTGTAATACGGAAGATGATTTCAAGAGGATGCCTTGTCCAGGATGTGCTTTCAAATACCGAACCACACGCAACGCAGCAGTCCAATGAGCAATCTTGGGCTTGTTCATAAATTGTGCAAGAATATGCACACTATAGGACAATTCCGGGCGTGTAATGGTGAGGTAAATAAGTCTCCCCACAAGGCGTAGGAAAGACTCAGGATCACGCAAATCATCGTCTTCAGTCAAGGCCAAACGATGGTTTTGTTCAATAGGTGTAAGGGCCGGTCGAGCTCCAAGGAGTCCTGCCTCGGAAAGAATGTCAAGGGCATACTTTCGTTGAGAAAGAAAGATGCCGTCTGGATGTGTGGCCACTTCAAGGCCCAAAAAATACTTCAACCGTCCCAAATCTTTCATGTGAAAACACTTACTGAGATATGCTTTGAAGCGTCGAATTACCTCATAATCATTACCACCAATGACCAAATCATCAATGTACACAAGAACGTGTAGCTCAGCAGTGGAAGTGATGTAAGAGAAAAGAGAATAATCTGAATATGACTGACGGAAGCCATATTGCTTCAAGGCAGTTGACAACTTTTCAAACCAACAACGAGGAGCTTGTCGTAAAACATATAATGATTTCTTCAGTTTGTAAACTTTGCTGGAAGATGAAGCTGGATGTCCCATTGGAACCTTCATATACACATCCTCACTTAGATCCCAATGCAGAAAAAGCGTTGTGAACATCCATTTGATGAAGCTCCCACCCTCGAACTGCCCCACCCTCGAACTGCAACAACAGAGAGAAAAACTCGTACTGTTACCATCTTTATTGTGGGTGCAAAAGTCTCCTTGAAGTCCACTCCTTCAACCTGACAGTTTCCCAAGATCACCAACCGGGCCTTGTATCGTTCAACTGACCCATCTGCGTTGTACTTAATCTTGTAAACCCATTTGTTGCCAATCACTTTCTTGTCAACAGGAGCATCTACCAATTTCCATGTACCATTCTGGTCAAGAGCATCAAGCTCTTTATTCATAGCCTCACACCATTTAGGAGATTTGACCGCTTCACCAAAATGCTTCGGCTCAACACCTGAGTCAATGGCAGCCAAAAAACAATGATGTGCCATAGAATATTTAGTGCAATTTACAAAGTGTGATAAAGGATACCGAGTACCTGAAGATTTCTTTTGGTTCGGCGAACAAGACGGGGAGGGGACACGTGCGACGTGAGCTTTAGCCAACTCATATTCATTTGGAGGATACTTTGAAGAGGGAACCTTAGCTCTCTGACCTCGGCCCAAAATCTCTGCTGCAGCTTGTTCGCCTCCCCGCAATGAATCGAAGCGGGTTCGAGCCTTTGATCGAGTAATCAGAACCGGATGTGAAGGCACTTGTGCAAAGCAGTTGTTCAAACAATCAAGCCAGCCGTTCATCGGTGTTGTTCATACAACTGGTCAGACAACTGTTCAGGTAACCGATTGCCCTCATGAACATTGTCTTCTTCATGGGCAATTTCATCTGTAGACTCATAAAGAAAGATGTCCGAAGCTATATAGGGTTTTTCCGGATCAATCCATTCACTAGCAAAGGGAAATTCCTTTTCCACAAAAACTACATCCCTCGAAACAAGCAACTTATTTTCATCAAGGTCATAAACATACCAACCTTTCTTCCCATAAGGATACCCCAAAAAAACACATCGCCTACTTCGACTAGCAAACTTATCATTATCTCTTCGAGAGTAATGAACATAACATAGAGAACCAAAGACCTTAATGTGTTTGTAAGAAGGGGATTTTCCAAAAAGAATTTCATAGGGGGTTTTTCCATTCAACAACTCCAAAGGGGTCCGATTAATAAGGTGCCCTGCCGCTAATACACATTCCTCCCAAAATTTGACCGATAATTTTGCTTGAAACATCAAAGCACGAGACACATTCAAAATATGTCTATGCTTTCTTTCAACTCTTCCATTTTGTTGGGACGTGCGAACACAAGTAGTGTGATGTTCAATGCCGTTTTCAAGAAAATATTTTTCCAAACAAGTGAATTTCGTTCCATTATCACTTCTAATTTTCTTGACACGTTTATTAAATTGCCGTTCTACCATGGCAAGGAAATTTTTCAAAATTTGCGTGACATCACTTTTAGACTTTATCAAATAAACCCACACGGCACGGGAACGGTCATCCACAATAGTCAAAAAATAAACTGCTCCACATAAGGCAGGTTTTCTATAATCACCCCAAATATCACAGTGTATTAAATCAAAAACTTCATCAGACTTACTTTCACTAAGCAAAAATTTATCCCTACTTTGCTTAGCCTTGCAACAAATCCCATGTACATCTTTATTAATACTACCCACTTTGATTAATAAAAGGCAATAGACCAACCACCTTACTTGACGGATGTCCAAGTCGCTGATGCCACAACTCATAGCTTCCAGATTCTCTAACGTTGCAAGCCTATGTCACTGTTGTTCCCCTTAAGTAGTACAATCCCCCATCTTGTTCACCTGTTTCAATCGAAATCTTCGTGTCTCGATCCTGTATGACACAAACTTTATCAGAAAAATGCACCACATAATTGGAATCATTTAGTAATTGAGAGATAGACAATAAATTGCAATTGAACGCAGGAGCATATAAAACGTTTCTCAAAGTTATGTGTGATCCGATGGTAACGTCGCCTTCTTTTGTAGCCAATATATATCTTCCATTAGGCAAACTTGTATGATTAGCCTCGATCTGACGAACATTCTTGAGCAAGGAAATGTCGCCTGTTATGTGTCGATTAGCTCCGCTATCGATAAGCCAATTGTACGTCTTATCAGCCATGTGGTCAGTTGTGCGACCAGTTGTGCAGACAGTTGACTGCACAAGCTTCTTAACAACATTCCACCGTTTAGGTGTGAAACCCATCAGACGAGCCTGATCTGCATCCGTCCTTCCAGAGGTTTCTCCTCCATTGATCTGCACAGTGCTGACTCGTGCACTCAATGCGTTGGTTCTGCGACTGTGCCAGGCGACTGGGCCATGACAGTCGCACAAGCTCCTTAACAACATTCCACCGTTCAGGTGTGAAACCCATCAGACGAGCTCAATCTGCATCCGTCCTTTCATCAGTTCCTCCTTGATTAATTTCTTCAACCTTCTTAGGTCTTATCAATGCTTGATGTCGAGTAGTACGGCAACGTCCGCTCACTACCTCCAAGCAATTTCTTATTTCCTCCTTCGACGAACATGGCGAAGGGTTTGTATTTGGTCATCCCTGATTGCCTGGGGCTCTGATACCATGTTAGAATTCGAAATATGTGAAGAGGAAATTGTTATTTCACTTCTTGAAGAAATATGAATAATACAATCTTATATATACACAATAATCCTTCTTTGACTAGGATTCTATTCTAGCTATACATTCTACTTTCCTAATTAACAAAGAAGTCTTCCTAAACTACAATACTAAAATAAGGAAACAATATTTACAAGGAAAGGAAAAGATATTGACAAGATATGTCAATATCTCAACAGCACTTTGTATCACATACACTGACACTTTATTACACTGACACCAACAGGAAAAACAAAACACATTTTTTCTACATTTTTTCTAAAGCTCAAGGAAAAACATTTTTTTTTAAAGATTTTGGCTTGTTATGTTCCTTTAAATTTTCACAATTGTAATTTGAGAAGAGAAACTTTAAATGTTATTGAAACATTCTTATGTTGATAAAGTTACACAATGGACTATCTTAGCAACTAAGGGAAGCCCATTAAAAGTAAGTTTGGCCATCGGAGGTGGTTGAATGAAGGGATCTGATACCCACCCGTTGCAACAATTCCAAATCGGTGAAACTAACTCCAAAAGTGAGTTTACAAATATACTCCCTCAGTCCACATACTTATTTCACACTTTCTATTATTTTGGGCGTTCAAATACATATTTCACACTTTATTTTTTTACTTAAAATGAAAAGTTTATATCATTAAAATATTAACTCTATCCCACTCATTCTCTCTCATACATTATTTTAATACTCACAACACCATTATAATTTACTATTCCCTCCACTTATTCTCTCTCATATTTTACTTTTACACTCACAACATTTATATCATTATTTTTTTCAATCCCCGCGCAAACAGTAACTGTGAAGTAACTATGTGGTCGGAGGGAGTATTTAAAATGCTGTTAACATCAAATCAACCCCATTCGCACAAAACATTAGGAGCTGGTTTACAAGTCCCAACAAAGCAAAATCATCATACCAAAGCAAAGGAGTAACTGAAAATATTGAAGAAAACCCACCAAACAAATCTATATAATTTACTAACCCCTACAATACAACATGACCCACTCTTCAAATAACCATAAATAGAAAAATAAAAAACCAAGACCACATCCCCCCTAAGCAACCCCAACATAATTTAACAAACCACCAATAATTATGCCAATTAAAACATCGAAAAATAACAAATACAAGTCAGGTATCAAAAACTATTGTTCCTTGTTTTCTGGAATTGGGCTGAGATTACCTGCTTCAGGCTTCACTGTTTCATCAACCGTTCTCGTGTTCTCATCAACGTCCAACACATCATCCATCATCATATCATCTTCCCCAACATTGATGTCATCCACATCCTCTTCATCTTCGTTATTACTTCCATCCGGAATCTTATCTTGCGCCCATGCTCTAGCCTATGCGTCTCCAGCTCTTTGTCCATTGTTTCTTGCAAGTTCTGCATATCATTACTTCCCTTCCTAACTTTTCTTGCATTTTGCCACCTTTCCAGCTCCTTCTCCACATTTGCAACATATTGTTCATCAATATGTTTCTGATATTCAGATAATTCCTCTCTCCTTGCACTCTTCCATTCTTCAAATATCTGTATCACAACATTCCCTTTAATGACAAATCAAGAAATCCAGTTTTTTCTATCTTCAATTAGACTATGTTCACAAAAAAAGTCTGCTTTTTTTTTTTTTTTCCAGAGGAGATCTTTTGTACTCCCTCCGTCCCATTTATATTAGCCACATTTTCTTTTTTGTACGTCCCATTTTTTTTGGCCACTTACAAAACCCAATGCACATACTAATGGCTCACTTACCCATTACATCCCTACTTAATTAAATAATTTAAAACCTTTTACCTTCAATAGATAATTAAAGCAAGGGTATATATGTAAAATGAAAAGTTACACAAAGCATTTATTATATTTTTCTTAATCTTAGAACTTTTGTCTGGTGGCCAAAAAAAGTGGGACGGAGGGAGTAACACTCTGTGTACCACACTCTACCATTAGTGATCCAACGGCTCACAATTATTAGGGTTGACATCATAATGATGTCATCCAAACATGTACAACACTGGATCATTAATGGTAAGAGGGTGTGGGTACACAAAGTGGTACAAAGATCTGAACTCGCATTTTTCTAGGCCAGATGTTTTGTACCACTTTTACCACACTCAATACGATAATGTTATCCAACGGCTCACAATTATTAGGGCTGGCATGTCATCCTAACATGTAAACCATTGGATAATTTATGATAAATGGTGTGGACACAAATTGGTACAGAACATCTGAACTCGCTTTTTTCGAGTGATTAGAACCCAATTTACAGATTCAAAGCGGTCAGGAATTCACCTGCTCTTTCTGCTGCTCAACTGCGGTGGCATCTTCATCCATTGGCTTTGCAAAGGAGTAATAAATAGGAGGCTCTGCCTTAGTTCTGAAAGAAACATCCACCAACAATAAGAAACTATGCATGTAGATAGATAGGTAAGAGATTATTGAGATACTTAAAAAAGCTGATAAGCAGGAATGTACAATCCATCCAGCCACTTCCACACTACGCATGAAAAGAAACTTATCTTTGTCTCAATAAAAGAGTGAATATGGATACTTTTGGACCAAAATTAGAAATAACCTGAGAGGGAACAGGTTAAAGCAAAAGACCATCAGAAACAGGGAGTCCAATTATCAAGTAAAAAAAATGAGAGCCTGAAAAAAAAAATACAATATAGGAGAAAAGTGAAGCAAAAAATATGTACCTTAAGAAATTGCCAAGTTTTTTATGGTGCTCACTCCACCGAAGAAAAAGCAATTCCATCTTTTTCCCCTCTGCCTTAGCAGCAACACGTGCTCTAAGGGTCTGTCATGGAAAGGGAGAGGCAGATGAGCAGAAGAATCAATCTCAATTTGCACAGTTTAAGAAGAGATCAGCATAATTCTGAGTTAAACATCAGAGACAGCCAACTAACCAAGTCTCTCCTCCTCTTTTCTGCAATTTGTTCGCGCTCCTGTACTCTCAGCCTTTCACTCTCTTCACGTGCTCTTTGCTCCGCCTATGCAAAGATTATAAGAACATTTGACTTTACATAAATAAAACTCAACCAGCAAACAGGAAAAAGAAATAAAAATGTACTCCGTAGAAAGAATTATGACTGGCTTTTAGATGAGCTGCTGCATAAATACAGCAATCTAAAGTTGTCAAACACAGTAACAAGTATCCACAAGCATATGCATGCATGACATTGAATACATAATCAGGTTGGAGACTTGGAAAATTTCCAGATGGTTTTTCCACTTTATACAAAAGCCGCAGAGTTTCTGAACTTTTCTCATTTAGGATGCAATTAAATTAAGATAGTGACATAACAGCAAACCAGACCAAAATCTTCTCCCCCCTTTAACACCAATTGAACATATCCGGATCATGTAGACGTAAGTTAATGTTTTAACAACATATTACTGGATGCCTATAAACATGGGGAAGTAAGCTTAAAAATTAAAAATCTTAAATTTGATATTCAAACATCCAAACACAAGAATGTTCTTTTCCTGTAAGCAAATGATTTGATGCCTTGATAATACTTTCCACCTTACAGTCCAAGTCACAAGAATGCTTTTAAGAGAACAATTATAAACTCACCAATTATGCATGTGTGTTTTCGTGTGTGTGTGTGGGAGAGAGAGAGAGAGCATTGGGACTTGAATAGCAGACTTAGAGAGGCTTACCCTTTTTAACGAATCTGACCTCCGCATAAAAGCTTCTGAGCCAGAAAGTTTCACATCTTCTTTCCTGAATTTCTGGAAATCCACAAAGGTCACATCAACAACATTATAAAGGGAAATTTGTAAGAGAAGAACATTATACACAAAGATATAAGCTTGACGGGTTTTCAGTTAATTCCGTTTACAAGAGCCAATTCAGATCTTTGGGAACAGATCAACAAAGTTGGTCAGATTTGGAAAAATCGTCTAGCGTTGGATAGCTTGATGGCCGTCTCATTTGGAAGGTCAGAACCCAGAAGGATGGATGTCGATCATCCACATTAACCTAATCTAAGGACACAGCCATGGTTTACTTAGTCCCTAGATCAGTCTTTAGATTTCAGGAGCTTCGAACTAATTTTTCTAATTCTTCTTGGGTTTTCACTCAGTCCAATGGTTTTGGTTTCTTGTTCAACCATTTTCTATTTAAGAAATGATTGAGTTGACGACACATTCTGAATCTTATAAGTAAGTTGAAGTTGGGCCATACTCGTTCTTTAAGCTTCTTGTTCAATTAATTTGGCTTTTTTGAAATTGCTGTGATTGACAGCATGCATTTGAAATCGGTTAAATCCACGCTTTAGTTTAGTGTATTTTTCCTCTCTTAATTGTCGCCTTGTTCACCTTACACTCGGCCACCTCTGGCCTTCTGCTTTCAAAAGGCACCTCTTGCCTGGTTATTGCCTTTCGACTTCAATAACTATGGTCAATCTATGTAGTCCTGAGTAATCTCTTTAACTCCTGTCCCTCAATGAGTGTCCCTTTTCCAAGAAAATTATCAAATTCACATGGCCAATAATTGCTCAGAGTGTCCGCTAATACTTGAATAACTGAAACTTAATAACTTGAAATAGTCCAGGAAAAAGCCAGACAGCTCTGATCCCAGTATGAGCTTTCACTCATAGAAAGCGAAACAGAAGCAATGAAGCTCACAATTGTAACTAATTTGCTATATGCTAATATCATAACACTTTCAAAAAGCATGTATCTTAAGAACCTTCAGACGCATTTATGGAATTAATAGAATTATAGAACTCATAAAACTCTCCAATTCGACAATACCAAATAATAAAATGATATTCAAAATAAGTAAACAATACCTCCAAAGTTCCCAGGAGCTGCCCTAACATTCTTTTATTCCTACTAACCAATTTGGGGTCCTCGTCTTTCGGCAATACTCTTGGAATTGGCTCAGATGGGGGAAATTCAGAATCCTAATCACATAAACAACAAAGAAAAAATCAAATATTTAATTTCCATGTAAATAACAATTCTGATTTTAGATTAAGTAACAAAGAAAGTGACTCGGGTTTGGTTTAGTAGAGCATCAAGCACTTAATGCTTGTTGATGAATGTTTTCTTTTTGTGCAAATACTTCAAATTAAGGGTGGACCCTTAACTTGAATTATAACAACCATCGCATATTCCTATTACCAAACAAGCATTAATATTCTCACTACCGAGTAAGAGCCGTTGAGCATGAAGATTGACAATGGCTTGTTTACAAAGACTCAACTTTTCTAAGACTGTCATTAAACAACAAGCATTAAGTGCTTGATGCTACCAAACACAACCTCAATCTATTCAAGTAATCTTTAAGTTTACACCTCTAAGCAAGCGCAAGCCAATGTGAAAGAGAAGTCAAACCAAAAAGAACAACTGAAATCATACCATCCTAGATGGTCTCTGATTACCATCCCTCCTAGACCAATTGGATTGCCTTCTGTTACTCTGGTTATCAGCTGCTGCACCAACACTTTCTTCCACAGCAGAATCCTCAGTCCTGTCATTCTTGACCGGGGTATCCTCAATGATTTCCCCTTCCTCAATCTTCAGACAAAAAATAAAAACCAAACCCTAGTCTCAACAAGAATATCCCACAACAAAATTGACCCAATTGTAAAGTGTTAAAAGCTTGCTCACCTTGACTACAGCAGATGAAAGCCTCCTTTTTGGGGCAGGTTGGTCTTCGGTATCAGTCCTTTCAGCCTACACAGCAAATCATTCAACAGCTCAAAACAAACTGAAGTAGGTCAAGGGAAATAGAAAGAAAGAAGAGGGTAATTACAGGTCTAACAAAGCCACGCTGGCGGACAGCGCCGTTGGCAGTGAAATTCCGCGGACCGGAGCCGGTAAGACCTCCCCGTCGGATACCTCTAGGATCACGAAGCCGTTCTGTAATCTGTGTTATTGAGGAAAATAGTCAAACAGTTGGTAGGCAAACAAGATAAGGAGAAAGTGAGGAAGAGGAAGAGGAAAGAGAGAATTATACCTCCCATTGTTGACGATTGAGCTCTTCGATCTCTTTACGGAGTTCTTGCTCAGTCTTCTCCACGACGGCGGTTCCCATCTTTAAAGGCGGCAGAACAGTTGAGCTCCGGCGCAGTCTTTGTCCTCCCACAAACCCTTGGCGTTCAATTCAACTGCGTATTTACAAGCCGAAGTTAGAAACAAAGGACGGGCAAATACGGAAATTCGTATGGTTGACCGGTCGTTCTAATGACTGGGCTTAAAATAGATTTGATCCTAGCCGTTGTTGGGCTTGGGATATTAAGATTTCGGTGGTGGTAGGCTTGTAAAGCCCAATTCATAAGATGAATGAAGAAGCATTTTGTGTATCAATCTAGGACTAATGATTTAGAATGAAAACATACTTTCTTTCTTTTTTTTTTGGCTCCAAAATAATTACTCCGTATTTAATTACGTTTTAAAATAAATATTCAATTTTAATATTAGAAATATTGAATAAAAATAAAACTAATCATTTTTAATAATATAAGTATATTAAAATCTTAATAATTTTATTGTAGTGTATTATGATTGTAAGTCTAAATTAGAAGTTGTTGTTTTATGATGAATAAAAATTTTCAAGAAAAAAATATACTATTTAAACGGAATAAAAGTAGTGAAATAGGCCCAACAATTGAATTCCAATATTTCATATGTTACAAAGACAATACTGTTAAAATGGGTCAATCCAATTTCTACGACTCCATCGGCCCAACAAATAATATCAGTCGATCAAACTTATTGTCCGACCATCTTTGATCCCGACCTATCTTCGTGCGACATACGATCATCTACTTGTGCAATTCATGTCAAGACAAGACACAAAGTCAGGTCAACCTCGAATACTCAAGCGACCTCGACCTACGAACGCGTGCGTCCATATACGTTGTTATTTGTAACCGCCTCCTACATTATCGAAGAAAGTTACGCCAACAACATATCCACAATTTTAGGGGTTCATAAAGATCCCATAATGCCACTATATATACCAGACAACTTTCTACGTTAAAAGGTAATGTCTTCTTGGCTATTTTAAGATTACGTCGTTCAATATAGTTTTCTATAAACTCATAACACAACATCTCATCATCACGCCGGAAGGTATTAGCCGCAGACCAACCCGGCTAGTCGTTTGTTCGTGGTTTCAGGTCACATTTGCTATGAATCAACCTATTGTTGGACTAAGGCTAATTTGGATCGTTTCCTGCGTCATCAGTTTGGTTCTATTGGCGGGACACGATAACGCTAGACCTCGAAACCTCACACAACCATTAACATGGTATCTGACGGGCATACTGCTACTGCCTCCAGTGAGCCAATGTGCGAGAATGTGGGAAACATGTATGCAGGTGCCGAAAATCGTACTGCAAACTTGCCTCCTACTCCACAGGGGCATCCCACTAGAAAGGCCACTCGCTCTAACAGTGTGATCGATGGAATGGGTTTGCAAGATGGGAGAAGGCAAAAAAAGGTTCATGCCTAACCAAGGGGTAAGCCACCAAGCCAAACGTGTCCAAACAGGTCGAACAGTTGCAGGCGACATAACAGGTCCCTCAGCTTCACACCTTAGTAGGAAGGATATTTTGTTGGAACGAGCTAGATTATTGCATAGCTTGCTCGAGGTACAGAATGAGTTACTCGAGCTACCCGAGTCTCCTAAAAAGGACGACAGAAGATCGCAAAGGGTAGCTCCGTCTCTAACTTCTCATAGACACGCTAACGGAGGTCCTAGGCCGTCTGGTGAAGAAATGAGGAATGAAATGCCTCCCCCTCCCACATTTCCATAGACCGAACTGGCGACCATAGGGATAGGCTCAACCAACAAAGGGAACAGGAAGCCGACTCATCTCAGGGGAGACAACTCAAAGCTGACAGGGCTCAGCGTAGGTCGCCACAAAGGGGAAAAGGTCGTTTCCCCATCGGGAAAATAGAGAAGTAACTCCCCCAAGAAATAAGAGACAAAGTACCCTCTCTAGGAGGGAACCATCCGTGTGTAGAGACAAAAGGCTCGACTAAAGTACTAAGTCAACATCATTCTTAAACAGGTTCGACTGAAAACTTATGTCAGTCTCGTTCCTTAAACAGGCTCGACTAAAGTCCTAAGTCAACCTCGTTCTTAAACAGGTTCGACTGAAAACTTATGTCAGTCTCATTCCTTAAACAGGCTCGACTAAAACCTTGGTCAGCTTCATTGTAGCCTACTGGCCTGACTAAGACTTTGGTCGATCTCCCACTTAATCTAGTTCGACAAAATGACAGTAATATGGATCAGAACAAAATGATTCAAGTAGTCAAGTAGCATTAATAAAAAGTCCCCCAAAAGCGGGCCAGGACTTGTCAAAGTACGAATTACGAGTTAAAATGCCTCCTAAATCGGGCTAAGGCATCGATAACTAAAAACAATAAAAGAAAGATTGTTTGTGACTTGTTCATTACAAAACTAAACAAAGAATGAAAGATCAACATTCTGGATCATCGTTGGGCTGCTCCTGCTGTTGCTCCTGGTGCTCGACGTCATGAAAAACTTGATCTTGGGTGACCTCGTCTTGTTCATCGACCTCGTCGACCTCCTTTAGCTCTTGAAGTACAACATTAAAATTCTTTTGCTCAATGGGAGGGGCGACCAAAGGCTCCACTCCATCTTCAGCGTCTTGCTAGGCGATGATGGTCAAGTCGTTGGCATTAAATGGAACAAGGGAGTGACCAGCTCGAGCTACCTCGTCATACCTTTCAGCGTGGGAGTTATGCACATACCTAACACCTGGCTCGAAGCCGAAGGTCCTAGCCATTGCGGAATAAAAGGATAAACTTGAAATTAAACCTAAGTACTTAGAAATTGAGGGGTACCTTGACTGATTTGAGGAAGAAGGAATTCAAAAGATGAAGTGGAGAGCTCGATTACGCCAGAAAATCAAATTCCTTGTTTTTGTTTTCGTTTTCGTTTTCGTTTTTGTTTTTGTTTTTGTTTTTGTTTTTGTTTTTGTTTTTGTTTTTGTTTTTGTTTTTGTTTTTGTTTTTGTTTTTGTTTTTGTTTTTGTTTTTGCTGGGTGCTTGAGTAGTTAGGGAATGTAAAGTTTGAAAAGGAAAATGATTTTTCATTTTATATGTCTCCAAAACCTTAAAGTAATTGGAAAAGGTATTAGACATAACTGTTCGTTATGTCAGTTATTGCTCCGCATCGGTTCCCAAGACAATTGTCCAATTGCCAGAACCGCACCATTATAACAGAAATTATGGCGCATTAAACAGCGTATCCAACCGTCAAAAGTCAATGATCGAAGAGCGGCCTAAGCCTACTCAGTCGACCTTCCAACAGCGAGGTTACATAAGTCCTTACATAAGTTTTTCACAACTTCCTGATCGACAACGTCAACACAGAAAGTTGGGGGTCACTGAACGGAATAAAAGTGACGGGTCAGGCCCAACGAATAAAGCTCAACATTTCAGATGATACAAATACAATACCATGGAATGGAATGGACCAATACAATTGCTACAACACCAACGGCCCAATGACAAAGATCAGTCGACTTAGCTCATTGTCCGACCATCCTTGGTCCCGACCTAACTTTGTCTAACATACGATCATTTACTTGTACAATTTCTATCTTGATAAGGCACAAAGTGAAGACGACTTCGAATACTAAGGCGACCTCAACCTACAGACATGTGCGCCTATACACGACCTAACTAGTAACTGTTTTCTACAATCACGGAGATCGTTACGCATACATTGTCTCCACGATTTAAGGGATTCAATACGATCCTACATCAATACTATATATACCAGACAACATCAAACGTTAAAAGGTAATGTATTCTTGATTATTTTGAGATTATGTCGTTCAATACAGTTTTATATAAACTCATAACACAAAATCTCATCATCACGTCGGAGAGTATTAGTCGGAGACCAACCCGGCTAGTCGTTTGTTCGTAGTTTCAGATCATATTTGATAGGAATCAACCTATTGTCGTAATGAATTTTATTTGGATCGTTTCCTAAGTAATCAACACTAATTAAATGAAAAAACAAATTCAATTTCTCATGTGATTTAATATCACTACCTTCAACATGTTGGAAAAATTCGTTATATGTGAAAGAAATTGTGTATTTTCCTTACATGAATCGTTTGTCGTTTGACAAAGATTATTGTGGGTTCATGTTCCACGTTGTGAGAATATGAAAATGAAATATCTAGATGTCCAATTTGGTATTGGATGTGAAAGATATGATAGCTCAAATTAAGTGGGTTAAAGTGTGTGTAACTTTTAGAAGTTAACACCACTATTGATGTCCCATAATTCCTAGATTAATTGAGAAATTAAAATGGATCATTACTTTGGAATTTGGGGTTACAAAGTTTGGTATTAAACTTCCTGAATAGAAAGTAATGAGTCTCATATTAATACTAAGATTAATTGGGTATTCATGGGAGAGTTAGTGAAGTAGAGAGACCCACAATAATGAAAATTGATTGCCTTTTCCATCAATTCTCCACATCCCTCTTACAATTTGTTATTTTCTTTCTTTGGCCTCCTAGAGAAATATCCATGGTGATTTTGTCCAAGCATAGGAAAATTCGCCGAAAAACTTAAGTGCAAAGTTGTTCCGGTTCATCCGTTCTATCCTGGGAGACTAACGTCCATTGAAGATCTCGAGCACTCGTAGTGAGGGGGCGAATTAGTCTTAAGGAGAGTGTCTAACACGGCTCGGATTCAAGCAAATAAAAGACGACGACTTACGGTTTTTTCTTTGTTAATTTTTATGTTGTATATTGTATTTCAATTTTATTGTAATTCTTTTTCTTTTGTGCTCGATTGTTTAGATTTGCCTAACAATCTTAAGACTAATTCTCTATTTGAGAAAGAATTGCAGATTTGAAAATCCGGTGGAGCGGTAATCAAAGAAAGAGGTAAAAGAATTGGAAAACGATGGACGAGACGGAAGAAAATTCCAGCACATTTTTTCAGTGACCATCTGTGGTAAAAATTATTTTCCCGTTTCTTTAACCGTTGGATTGGACTGAAATTTGGTGTGCATGTTCACGACTCATAGGAGAAGATTCTGAACGGTGGAGATCGAATTTTATTATATAGATATTAATATATAAATTTCGAAACAGAGCAGTTTTTGAAAGAAGTAACGATGTATTAACAAAGATGATAGGGCTTCTCGAAAGAAGTTGTTAAAGCCTATTATTGTCAATAGTGACAAAAGTCACAAAGATTAAAACAATATAGCTTCTTGAAAGAAGTTGTTGAATTCTATTGTTGTGAAGATTGACATATATCACAAGGACTAAAGTATAGGGCTTCTTGGGAGAAGTTGTTAAAACCTATAATTGAAATGGGTGACTAATGTTAAAAGATTAAAAATAATATGAATTCTTAAAGGAAGTAGTTAAATCCTATTGTTGATGACAAATGTCACAAGATATTTAGAAGTATAACTTCTAAAAGAAATTGTGTAATTGGTGAATGAGAAGGTAATTTCTCTAATTTAGATGAAAGATGAGACCTTTAAAATTTTGAAATAGTTAACTTCCAATTATAATTTCATTAAAGAAATTTAGATGTTTATAATATGGTTTGTTATAAGAAATAAATTGTGATAATTCCCCTAATGAATTATAATTTATTTTTTGGGTGAATTCTCTAATTATATTAAAGAGCTCTATTTGTAACAACAAAGTTTCAATGGGATGTGGTTGCTCCAAATATTCCTGCTCACATAATGAGAAGTTAGAAAATTTTGTTGGCCTCGACTTTAAGTGATGGCAACAATAGATGTTCTACTTGACCACCCTTAAACTTGTGAGGTTTCTTAAGGAAGATTCTATAAAGTTGGGTGAAAATAAGACGGATGTTTAATCCGTGAGTGCGGTTGAAGCATGAGTTATTTTTTTTGGAATTATATACTTAACGGATTGTCGAATTGTTTATATAATGTATATAGTACCTAGAAAATGGTGAAATAATTATGAGAGTCTTTGGACTATAAATAATAAATCTGAGAATGCGGCTGAAATGAACTTCATTATAAGTCGTGCTCTTGATTTTAAAATAGTGGACTTCATAAAGGTGAATTTTATTTGCAAGGCACCAAATGTGTAAGGCACTTTAAAATGACCACAATGCCCTTGTATATATAAAACAAAAAAAAATTCGTGTGTAGTTACACGAAATACTTCCTCGGTCTCCCCCTCTTCTTTTTAAATTCCGTTGCCGGCATCACCATACCAGCCGCCGCCATGACTGATGGTGGTGGTGGGGCCGCCGTTAATCTCCCGATATCGCTAGGACCCACTTCCCTGACCACCATCGCTTGAACAGGTTTCTCTCCAGTTGACTCCATCTCCCAAAATTCAACTTAAACCCTAGTAACAAAATTAAACCCTAACCCCCAAAAACTTCTACAACGTTAATCCTCAATCTGATCAAAATCAAACAAACTTCTAACAAAGATTTCCCGAGGAAAAATGATTCTTTTTGCTTTTACAAATTACGCAAACAAAAAAAAAAGCCAGAAAACTAAAACCCAAACTAGACACCTAACCCTTCAAATTTGAATTTGAAGCCCTAATAGATTTAATGCCTAAAATTGGATGCTACAATGGGTAATTATAGTATAAATTTGAGTCAGAAATTGTTGTAACATCAATTTACAACCTAGCTTTCAATTTCAATGTCAATTTCAAAGGATACGTAACTGGGTTCGCAAAAAAAATCGTACTGGTGGGGTGTTTCGTGTGTCTATACACGAAATGTGTTTGTGCATTTCGTGTGTAGTTACACGAAATGTTCCAATGTAAATCGTGTATAGGCACACGAAATGAGACTCAAAATCCTACATATGTGTTTCGTGTGCCTATACGCAAAATAGACAGTTTCAACTCGTACTAATTTACACGAAGTGATTCACTAAATTTCGTGTATATTCATACAAAATCTAAAGGAAAATTTCTCCTTTAGATTTCGTGTGATTATACACGAAATGTTGAATGACATTTCGTGTAAATCTACACGAAATAACTCAATACATTTCGTGTATTTTCATGCGAAACATATCTGACAACGTCGTGTATAATCACACGAAACGTCCGCGTACGGGTGAGGACAGTTTTGTCAATTGTCCGTGACTTGCAAATAACATGCCTTGCAAATAACCGTGCCCCTTCCTACACCATAAAAAGTTAAATGAAAGAATTGAAAATGGTCTTTCATGAAAACCATACCGAATGGATGGTGTTAAATGAAATTCTCAAGTGACGGCAATAATTGAGAAATTGTTTCACACTTGAAAAGATTTCAAGAATTACCTCACATATAAATGAAAGTTGAGGTTTTTGCTATTCGTCTTTGTGTTGAAAAAGAGAATAGAGCTTTGGATAAGAAGTTGAAGCAAATCGAAATGCTTAACTCTAAGATAAGTTGGTCAAACTTGATTTGAAAAGTCAAGCTTATTTGGAAAGTCAAACTTGGTTTGAATGTCAAACATGATATCATCAAGAATGATATTCATGATGCTTAAATGAATGAAATGAAATTGTATCAACCGATGAGTTGAATTAGTGATCAATAATGAGAATAAGTCTCGTTAGTTAGATCATATTCCTTACATTAAAAACGAATTCAAAGAAAATGTGATATGTGCTTGAAGAAATATAATCAAAGCATATTAATGCTTATGAAATATTATTCAAACACATGGTGGTAATGTGTAAATTATTACATTTATCAATATTTGCTTAAGAGCAAAATATTTAATCTTATCTCTTTAAAGAAAAAGTTAGAAATCAACTTAATAAGAAGGTAGCGATAAAATACAACTAAATGTAGTTTGTGTATATGTTACACTAAATACTATTGATTGCATATGGTTGGGTATCCTTACAATAGTTGTGATTATAGAATTCTTGTGTATGAATTCAAGATTCATAAATGGAATCATAAAGCGCTTCTTTCTTTAAGAATATGTTTTCGTATAAATTAAGAGATGAGGCAAACTCATTTAAACGGATTCATGATTCAATAGAAGAAGAAGAAACTTATCATGAGAAAATGATGAAGAAGAGGTAGGACCTCGACATAGCAAATGAGGTAGGATAAAAAAATTCTATGACCCGAATTTTCTAACCTGCATTCTAGAAAGTGAATCACAAAGTTATAAAGACATTGAGCTCTTTGGAAGGATCTTTGTGGAAAGAGGCCATTAAAAGTGAGATTGATTCCATCTTGAGAAAAAAAAAATCACACTTGGAAACTAGTGGATTTACCTCCGAGTAGTAAATCACTAGCATACAAGGGAATTTAAAAAAAAAAAAGGAAATGAAGACCGATGGAACAATCAATGAGTACAAGGCTAGACTTGTAATTGAGGATTACAAGAAAAATGAAGACCTTGATTACTTTTATACTTATTCTCTCATCACGAGAATATAGATTTGTATTTGCAATTGCTGCATAGCAGAATTTGAAATACATCAAATGGATGTAAATAACCTTTCTAAATGTCGATTTAGAAGATGAAATTTACATAGAATAACCCGAGGGGTTTGTTGTACATGAGCAATGAAACAAATTGTCCACAATGGACACCATGATTAAATGGTGTTAATAATGAAAATTGGCATTATTGCTAATTTTTGGATTATCCCGAAAATGTGGTGTAACGACCCTAACCCTAGGCACTATTTTAGTATCATATTATATGCTTTTTATATTATTGTTGACTTTATGTGTTCATTTTATGTCTTTGATTTCTTATGTTAAGTTGAGATGATTGTGAAATGATTCTAAAGCCTTAGGATAAAATGGAAATAGGTTAAGTTATCTTGTTGTAGTAGAGTAATTGAAAATAAATAAAATATGAGTGGTTGGGTGGTATTTGTGTAGAGGAGAGAAGTAGAGGGTTTAAGTTCATTCTTTAAACTTTAGGGGCTTGAGTGTAGAAAATGGGAAGACTTCATTTAATTGGCATGGGGGGCCATACCCCTTCTTTTTCCCTCATCACCTCATTTAGTCAATCCTTCTCATACTTTCCCCATCTCATTTCATCATCCTCCTTTTTCATCATCTTCTTCCATCACCTTCCAATCTTCCATGGAAAACCTCCTTCCATTCTTTTCTTTCTAAAAATCATAATAAATCCAATTCTTCTCCATTTTTCAATTCGGGTGTACTTTCGTGTTCGGGGAAACGAGGGGAACACATCAAGCTAAGAAAATCCTTGTTCCATCTCTTATTGCTAAGGTGAGTTATTATGACTTTCCTTCAATTAAATGTTCATGAATTATTTGATGTTGATATTGTTGTTGAAATTGTTATTTGAGATGCTAGGACCCTTTCTTGAAGTTGAGAAATGGAGTAATGACCTAGAAATATGTTGTTGTGCATGAAGGTGATAAAGAGTGTAAGGAAAATGGGATAAATTTGATTATGAATGTAAACTTGAAATGTGGTGGTGAAATGAGTAGGAAATCAATTTGTGAGTAGCCTAGGTTGATGCTACTTTGGGTTTAAATGGTGTATAATGATATTAGGAAAGTTAGTAAACCTTCTTATGTTCACAAATAGAGGAAGCTTGGTTTGGGATTTTGGTTTTCTTGAATTATTGATTGAAAGCTGCTGTTGATACCTGAATCTGGCCGTGGCACGAGTCGTGCCCCCTGGAGTCGTGCCCATGGCCAACTCGTGAAGACGACTCGTGGAATTGGGGTTAATTCGTTATGATCAACTTGGGGCTGAAATGGCATGAGTCGTGCCCTAAGGCACGAGTCGTGCCCTGTGGAATAACGAGTCGTGCCCTGGCCTGGTGACTTTGAACCAACTTTAGAGCTCTTTAAGCCTATCCAAACTAGAACCAAAAGGAATCCTCTTTAACCTAGATTAAAGTAGAATACTTTGGCTACACAATGACATCTTAATTGATCAAAATGGAATTATGGAAGTACTTTAAATATTGCTTGGAAAACGCTTGGCAGCCGTGTTTGGTAACTTAACCATTGTGACTCAAACTTGGTAAATTGAGCTTGGGTCTTTATAGAGGCCATGTATTGTTGTATATTGACTATGTAGGGTTGGTTGATGATACCTTGTTATCTTACTTGCATACATATTCATTGATTGTGCTATGCATAGTGTATTAAATAAATGTTGCACTATGATATTGTTGAACATGAGTATAATTTACCATGTGGTTATATTTCTTATCCCTCTTTGTGGATTCTATTTCAAGTAACTATTATGTGCTTGAATTTGTGTTAATCAGCTGATGTTTGGGGGTATAGCATAATACGATCAATTATGGAAAGTGTGACCTAATGTGATCGGATTATGTTATACAGTAACCGTCGCCTCCGCGGCCACGAGGTTGGGGTTATAGCATCTGTATTGAGCCAAAAGCCTTACAGAGTTGCTACTATCTTATATGGTTCCCTGAAACACGGGTCTTATAAGAAGTGAATAATGCTCAAGCAGTTCACTAAATATTGGGATTTTATCTCCAATGTTGTACGACTATTGTTCAGACGGGAAAAGGTAAACCGAGGTAATGTAAAGTGTTTACAGCTTTTCCAATGTGTTATGTGCAACTTGTTATGTGTTGCATCTTACTTGGCATATTGCTGCATTCATAATAGCTTGCTGAGATTTATTCTCACCCCTCTCCCTTTAATATTTTTAGATCCCGAGACAGGCGGACCGGCCAAGTAAGGACGGAAAGGAATTTGGAAGTGACATTTTGGGATTGTCGGGGTATGTATAGGTTGGCGTAGAAGATGTATTTTTGTATAGTTCCTTTATGGAGTTTGTATATATAAAACTTAGTTTCTACGTTATAACCGAAATCTTTTGTAACTAAAACAGTTTGTTACTTTCAAAGTTGTTCAACTCTTACTCCAATGTGGAGAGGAGTGGAGTTATTTTGAAATGGTTATGTTAAGTATGTTTAAGTTTGTAAGTTAAATCAAAGTTTTAAAAGTTTAGGAAGTTTGTAGTTAGTTTGGGGACGCTCCAGCTCGGGACACGTGTAGGTTCTGGGTCGGGGTCCTCACAGTTGGTATCAAAGCTCGGTTAGAGTTCTCGGGTAGAGTCTAGCTGAGTGAGAGTGTGCGATAACTGACGCCGAGTATTTAATGCAGGAGTTTGTTCTAATGGCGGGAAATGATGGCGATCAGGATCGGTCTTTGGGCAATGTTGGTAATCCGAATGCAGAAATGATGGATATGTTCCGAGTATTTCTTCAGAATATGGCAAATCTGAATCAAGGTAGGGCTCAACAGCAATCGGAAGGTAGGCAAGGACACCATGGCCTAGAGAAATTTGTGAAGATGTCTCCCCCTAGTTTCAATGGAGATCCGGATCCGGCGAAGGCGGAGAGATGGCTTGAAGCTATGAATAAGATTTTCGCGGTAATGGAGAGTTCGGATGCAGAAAAGGTGAGATGCGCTGTCTTCAAGTTAGAAGGACCTGCTGAACATTGGTGGCAAGTAGTGAAGGATGGGTGGGATCGGGACCTTACACCGCAGACTTGGGAGAACTTCACACGCAAGTTCCGGGATCATTTCATTCCAATGGTTACAAGGGATAAGAAGGAAGTCGAGTTCTTGAAATTGGAGCAAGGGACAATGACCATAGCACAGTATTCCGCCAAGTTTATAGAGTTAGCCCGATATTGTCCTCATTTGGTGTCGAAAGAAGAGAGGCGGATCTACCGGTTCGTGAAAGGTTTAAGGGTAGAGTTCCAAAAGCAGTTATTGACGCATGACTTCATCAACTACCAAGCGACAGTGAATATGGCGTACCGAATTGAGAATGATATAGAAGAGCATCGTAGTAAGTCTGAAGGTGGGAGTAGGAATAGATTCCAAGGTCAAGGTTCTGGGTAGAATAGAGGGCAACCAAGGACATCAGCTCCGGGAGCAGGTAGAGGAGGAAATGTGGCGGCTCCGACAAACCGTTCGACTCCAGGTCAGTTTGGGGCATTGTGTGGATATTGTAAGAAGCCAGGACATTCAGAGGATAAGTGTTCGAGCAAGCAAGGCAAATGTTTAGAGTGCGGGGCAACAGACCATTTCCGGAAGAATTGTCCCAGGTGGCAAAGGAAGCAAGCTTCGGGTAGCGGACAAGGGGGACAAGGTGGTGGTGTGAAAAGAGATATCGAAGGGAAACCCAAGGATAGAGTGCAAGGTCGAGTGTTCGTCTTGGGTAGAGGAGAGGTCGATCCTAATGTTGTTGTTTTGGTCAAATTTCGACAAGTGATTGTAAATAACCAAATATTTCAAGGAAAGAATTGGGTGAATTGGAATATAGATTTGTGTATGTGATAATCAACGAACAAAGGAATTTTAACGAGGAAAGCCCTTGAACAAATTGTTTGCCGGCATAAAACCTCGGGAGGTTTTGGAAGACCTACCTTGACCAAAGTTTTACTATGATCAGTGGGTTACAAGCTCGGAAGTATGGAGAGAGATTACAAGAGTGTGAGTGTGTGAAAGTACATGTGTCCTTTTCCTAATTTCCATACCCCTATTTATAATAAAGGTAAAATAAAAAGATAATAACCAAAAATCCCTAAAAACTAGGCATAATGGAGTTACTTGAGGAGAAAATTCTGGGCATAACTGCTGATGGTGGAAAAATCATGGTTGAATTGGTCTTCTATGAGTGCACAAGTATCTCCTAGAAAATAGGAACCGTAAAACGCTGCTCCCAAGTTGTTCCGGCCTCGGGATGTTGATGAAGACGTTGAGCGAAGATGTCGGTCCAAGTTGTGGACCAAGTTGTGGAGGTCAAGTTGTAGAGGTCAAGTTGTAGAGATCGGGATGCGAGGCGTCTTGACATGTTGACCTGCTTAAGATGCCAACCATATACATATAGTGAAAAATCCGTCCCCAACAATTGTCCCCAAAATTTCTTGAATCGGAGAAAACTTGGAGATTCAAGGAATTTTAAAACTGCTACTCTCCCCATCGACATTAAGGAAGCGGTTGATTACGCCAAAGAGTTGTCGAACGCCTTGAATGATGCTTTTAAGTCCTTGATAGAAACCAAGATAAAGCTTTAAGAAACATTAGTTAAGGTGTTTGAAATTTGGAATGTTAGATGAGGGTTGGTCCTCAAAATTTTTATATTTGATTTGGCATGTCTTTGAGAGACACTTTGTTTGTTCTTTAGATAACATGTATATGTTATAAACCGTAGGTAACATGAAAATGTTACAACCAATAGTTCACAACTTGAATAAGTGTGAAAACGTGCGCCCAAGCGAAGGTGTCGAAACCTTAATTCGTTTGGTAACATGAAAATGTTACAACCAATAGTCCACAACTTGAATAAGTGTGAAAACGTGCGCCCAGGCGAAGGTGTCGAAACCTTAATTTGTTTGGTAACATGAAAATGTTACAACCAATAGTCCACAACTTGAATAAGTGTGAAAACGTGCGCCCAGGCGAAGGTGTCGAAACCTTAATTCGTTTGAAGAAATAGAACAAGTATCGGCCGTCTGGCGTGTCAACATGTTCTATCCTCTCCAGTTTAAAGTTTCAACATGTATCGGCCTGCTTAGGCGTGTCAACATGTTGAAATTCTCCTTCAGGTCCAAACATGTATCAGCCGTCCTGGCGTGTCAACATGTTTGACCTGCTCCAGCTTAGGTCTCAACATGTATCAGCCGTACTGGCGTGTCAACATGTTGAGCCTTTCTTCCCGTGTTCAAACATGTATCAGCCGTACTGGCGTGTCAACATGTTTGACCTGCTCCAGCTTAGGTCTCAACATGTATCGGCCGTACTGGCGTGTCAACATGTTGAGCCTGCTCCAGCTTAGGTCTCAACATGTATCGGCCCAGTGCGGCGTGTCAACATGTTGAGCCCGCTCCGGCTTAGGTCTCAACATGTATCGGCCGTGCGGCGTGTCAACATGTTGAGCCTACTCCAGCTTAGGTCTCAATATGTATCAGCCGTACAGGCGTGTCAACATGTTGAGCCTACTCAGCCTTAGGTCTCAACATGTATCGCCCGCCACCGGCGTGTCAACATGTTGAGCCTAAGCTGTTTGTTCAAGTTATATACCTTGCAAAACAAATTCATGTTAGGATTGGATGTTAGCTTTACCCCTCTGATGCTTAAGTCAGTAAGAATTTTTAGCATAACATAAGAATTGACAAACATAAATAAATGACTTGACAAAATTTAAATCATACCTGTTTTCGGAGTTTGCTTTTATGAAAAAATGACAACTTACAAGGAATACAACTTGAGGTACTGTTTTGCTAATATTTTGACATGTTGAAGATAGGTGGTCATCTTTTCCTTCTTTGTCAGCCTCATTGTGGTCATTTTAGGACTATGAGCTTATCTTCTTCCAGTCGATGAATTTAATGTCTCGTCCCGACATCTTCAAGTCTCTTGCATGGAGTCATGACCAATTCGTCATAATAAGGTGACCCCTTCTTCAAGCCCAATCTGAATGCCTCGGTGGTCGTGGACATGTTCAAGTTGGGGATAGTCACGCCTCTTTGTTGAACCTGTTCAAATAGTCTTTCAAGCTTTCGTCGAGAGTTGTTGCACCACCCTGTAGAGGTCACTAGTTAGTTTCTCAAAAGCTCTATTACATGAAAATTGATTCACAAACATATTGATTAATTGAGAATAAGATGATATAGAGTTTAGAGATAGGCCGGTTAGCCATTTCAAAGCTGGTCCGATCCAAGGTGGAACGAAAGCCCCTACAAAGACGAGCTTCTTTGAAGATTGAAGGAATGCCGATAATGTCCATTAATTCTTGGTATAGCAACACATGCTCTGGATCCGTGCTCCCATCGTACTTCTTCATGTGGGGCACGCAAATCTTTCGGGATCTCCATATTGGCTATTCTTTGGAACAAAGCGAGACTCATTGTAACAAGTTGGAGAAGCTTGATGAAATGGCAAAGCAACTCCGTGCAAGTTCATAAGCATCTCTTTGATCTCTGTCGTAACTCTCTAGCAACTTGGCTTTCTACAAAAGTGTTAGTGTAAAATTGAGAAGCGAGTGATCAAATGCATTATAAAAACTCCCTGTTTTTCCTAAAGACGGAGTGACATAAGTGTAGCAAGATGTTGGCACGAGATTGGCCGAATGGGAAGGTGTGACCATGTTGGGCAACTTGACTAGTTGTTACGCTTGTACTATCGATCAGACCGCACTCGCCATGGGGATGTCTCCAAGATTGCCCCCAAGCACGCACCAAAAAGAGTTCTAGGAAATAAAGGTGATAATGGAGTTACAACTTGAGGCTCAACTTGATTCCTTTTCGCAGATTCTCAATTGCATTGAAAATCATAGTATTGGTATCCCGCCGAGCATCCATTCGCTTATTCGGTTCATTCAACATGGTTGCCATATTAGTCACGAAACCAAGATTGATTTCGTACGCGACCATCTCTCGAGGTGCACCTAGCCGCCCCGCCGCCCGCCCTCACCGCGGAGGTTACTGAGGTTACCTGACCGAAAGTTGGATTGACCATTTTGATGTTCTAAACAAATCTAAAAAACCAAATTTCCCACAGACGGCGCCAAATTGTTTTGGTCAAATTTCGACAAGTGATTGTAAATAACCAAATATTTCAAGGAAAGAATTGGGTGAATTGGAATATAGATTTGTGTATGTGATAATCAACGAACAAAGGAATTTTAACGAGGAAAGCCCTTGAACAAATTGTTCGCCGGCATAAAACCTCGGGAGGTTTTGGAAGACCTACCTTGACCAAAGTTTTACTATGATCAGTGGGTTACAAGCTCGAAAGTATGGAGAGAGATTACAAGAGTGTGAGTGTGTGAAAGTACATGTGTCCTTTTCCTAATTTCCATACCCCTATTTATAATAAAGGTAAAATAAAAAGATAATAACCAAAAATCCCTAAAAACTAGGCATAATGGAGTTACTTGAGGAGAAAATTCTGGGCATAACTGCTGATGGTGGAAAAATCATGGTTGAATGGGTCTTCTATGAGTGCACAAGTATCTCCTAGAAAATAGGAACCGTAAAACTGCTCCCAAGTTGTTCCAGCCTCAGGATGTTGATGAAGACGTTGAGCCAAAATGTCGGTCCAAGTTGTGGAGGTCAAGTTGTAGAGATCAGGATACTGAGGCGTCTTGACATGTTGACCTGCTTAAGATGCCAACCATATACATATAGTGAAAAATCCGTCCCCAACAGCTGTCATTAGAGGTATAGTTCCTGTCTCAGGAGTTAAGGCCCGCATTCTTATAGATCCCGGGTCTTCCCATTCATTTGTGGCATCTCATTTTGCATTTTCATTACATAAATTGCCTGAATCTATGCCTTATGTGTTGGAGGTTTCTACTCCTATGGGAGAGTGTCTCGCATCTTCTTTGATTTATCGTGGTTGTGATGTGATCATATGTGGGCATGTGTTGCCAGTGAATTTGGTAGAGTTACCAATCCGTGACTTTGATGTGATCCTTGGTATGGATTGGTTGAGTCAGTGTCATGCTTTGGTAGACTGTCGTAGAAAGCGAGTCTCATTTGCTATGCATGATGTGTCTACGTTTATATTTGATGCGGACAAATCTATGTTCGATTTACATGTTATTTCTGCTTTAAAGGCTAGAAAAATGCTATCTAAGGGGTGTGCGGGGTACTTGACTTATGTGGTAGATTCAAATAAGAAGTCCCCCGAATTAGCTCATGTCCCGGTTGTTAATGAATTTAGTGATGTGTTTTCAAGTGAGTACTCTATGCCTCCGACTCGTGAGGTAGAGTTTTGTATTGACCTAGTGCCCGGTACCACACCTATTTCTAAAGCACCCTATAGAATGGCTCCGGCTGAATTAAAAGAGTTGAAGGTTCAGTTGCAAGAATTCTTAGACCGGGGTTTTATTCGCCCAAGTGTGTCACCTTGGGGAGCACCAGTTTTATTTGTCCGGAAGAAGGATGGTACCTTAAGATTATGTATTGATTATCGTTTGTTGAACCAAGCCACCATAAAGAATAAATATCCTCTTCCGCATATATTCCGCATATAGATGATTTGTTTGACCAACTTCAAGGTTCCGTTATCTACTCTAAACTTGATTTGAGAAGCGGATACCATCAGTTGAAGATTAGACCGGATGATATTGCAAAAACAGCTTTCAGAACGAGCACTCGTAGTGAGGGGGCGAATTAGTCTTAAGAAGAGTGTCTAACACGGCTCGGATTCAAGCAAATAAAAGACGACGACTTACGGTTTTTTCTTTGTTAATTTTTATGTTGTATATTGTATTTCAATTTTATAGTAATTCTTTTTCTTTTATGTTCTACTGTTTAGATTTGTCTAACACAACACACACAAACCCCCTCCCCATCAATAAAAATAGTAAATTAAACATTTGATAACTCGATAGAAAAGAAATGGGTAGGTAAATAATACGAGGTTGCTTTGTATGATTTAATTTTTTTTTTCTTAATTAGAAAGTTGAGACCGATAAAAAAAACTCATCTCTTACTCCCTCCGTCCCAAAAGATTGTCATGTTATATATTTTGCAATTATTAAGGAAGAGCTTCACTTTCTTGTACCTTAGTAGATTTGCACTAACATTCATGCCTAAGTTTAGAAATGAGACATACTTTTTGGAACAAGTCAAAATGGCAAATGAGACAATCTTTCAGGACGAAATCTTTCAGGACGGAAGGAGTATTATTTATCTTATGAAAGGAGTGATATTATTGATACAATAATTATTAGTAAATAAATAAATAATCACGTTTATTCTTGTGTTACTATCAAATGAGCACTCAATATGTTGTGATATCTAAGGAAATTACTTAAAAGAGCTAATCACTTGTGTGGGAGTTTGCCAATTCTTGTCCCCACTCTCTTCACTCCTACTAGTTTCCACTGCCACCCCTAATGAATTATTATTAGCAACAACCTCCCCTTTAGGAATAGAACAACTTGTTTCATTACATGGGTGAGGATTTGTGTGTACAACAAGGGTAGGGTTGCTCAAAGGGTTACAGGGGACCAAAAATACAGAGCAGCATCAGCTCTCAAAAGCAGACTTTATAACCAATCTTATTTCAAGACAAGCTCGACATTTTTTATGACCTGTTAACTAAAAGATAATCTTCCCCTTGAGTACATTATTATACAAGATGGTTGGTATTCACAAATTGTTGGAAACAAAGCAATTAAGGAGAAAACAACACCAGATAAAGAGTAAATTTTCTTCCTTTCTTTTTAAAAAAAGACTAATAAACCATAAAGCTATTTTGTTTCAACTAAAAAAAAAAAAAAAACTAAGAACTGGTAAAAACCCAGATTTTTGCACAAGCATGAGCAGCTTCCATTAAATAAAAATCCTATTCCTATTCTCTTCATATCACCTTTGAACCTCATAAAAATCCACAAGTCATGAAGCGGGCACCAAAAAACAAGTCAAACAGGGCAAGGGGGGATTCCACCATAACTTCTTATTTCTATTCACTTCTTCCCCAAAAGTGCAAGGATTTTCAAAACTTCACAACCCTAAACTAGTCTTGATGCCTACTTGCCTGCTCCATAGAATTTCCATCTCGTTGTCAATCAAAGAAACAAAAAAACAAAAAAAAAACGGGAAAACCTTTCTGCCAGCAAATCAGTACTTGTCAAAGCCAGTAGATTCCACAGCTTAGAGTCAGAACGATTTCCAGCAATGCCTGATTTAAGAAGATTGTTGTTGTCTACCTTTCAATATCTTCTTGGGGAATCGATCTCCATGCTGCACAAAAGCAAATACACATCATCCAAAAAAGATCATAGACAAACAACTTCTACATAATGTATACAATCGTGATGCCAAGACTACGTCGAAAGGGGTCAAACTTTATATGAGTATAAATTACAGGTAAAATCTGAATTCGGCTCAAATGGGGTTCTCGAAACTCTACATATTACCTCTTGTCCCAAAATGAATGACCATTTTTTTTCATGGGACAGAGATAATATGTAGTTTCAAGAACCCCATTTGAGCTGAATTCAGATTTTACCAGTAATTTAGACTCTTGATCAAGAGCAAATTTTAAAAATATGGCCATTCATTTTGGGAAGGAGAGAGTAGTTTCATGCATTTTGTGGCTGTCAAAGTTTAATATAGATTTTGCTATTAATAGTAAAAAAAAAACATTTTTCTAAATCTCAAGCAACAAAATGACAATTTTCAATAATCCTTATGCTTAGGGATGATTCAATATGCATATATTTATATATTCACAACCCAAGTAATGAATAGAAATAAAACTAAAACTTAGGCAAGTCTACTTACAGTCATGCAGAAATCATTTATCTCCTCCTCAGTGAGGCCTTCATCCTCTCCCGCACTTGGCTCCCAGCCCATAGAGTATAATAATTCAACTTCTTTCTCCTCAGAGTATCGAAGATGGTTATTTCCGTTGCTCAAATGTTCAACTCCATCAGAAGTATTTCCATTGCTGGTCAAGTCAATAGCAATCGATTCCACACCAGACCTATCCACTGTTGGTTCATCACTAACAAGAGATGCAGACACAGCAGCTTCCGTTTCGCTGCAATTATCCACCGTTGGTTCATCACAAGCTGACACAGATGAACCAGAATCAACGGCCGCAGAAGAGGAATTTGTCAGAGATTTCTTCCTCATAGACTTAAAGAAGTCGTTACGGCTCTGAGCTTGAAGAGTTGGCCGCTTCTCCAAAATAACAGCACTAGCAAGAGGTGGATTGTTACTGGGATTTTTAAATGGAGCAGATCCAGCTACAGAAGGAGCATTGGAAAGAGGGCTATTTGGTAATTTGCTACTACTGCTTGTGGGGCTCAAGCTGTCCTTGGCTGTTGGAGTAATGCCATTCCGGTCTCGTGCTGGTTTGAGGACTTGAAGCTTCCCCAGACTAGGTATCTTTGAAACTTCAGTTTTCACAGGTACACCACGAGGGGAGTGATTAACAATGAGAGAGTTCTGAAGCTGCTGCTGTCCGAGCTTCAGTTTTGGTTTATCCGAATGATTCAAGTTCTGTCGAGGAAATTTACGGAATCAGCCAAAAACAAAAAACATAATGTTGTACATGAAAAATACATGGGATCAAACTTCACAGTTTTGTTCTCCAATTTATAGGATTGATAATATTCAATATTCTACAGATAACGCAAAAGGCCGGTAATTCTGTATGTGACAGTGATGCTTAAGGTGAGAAACTGTAATCACAAGCAGGGTTCAAGCTACATGTACATGTTATAGAAATGAATAGCGAACATGTACTTGTTATAAACTCTTTGAGATTGTTGGGTTATAAACGGTATTAACTGCTTACTTGGCCATCTTTAGATGGCTCCCTACAGAACCCTATCCAATACTTGTTGGCAATTTACATCTTGAAGAGAATTCTACTCCTCTAAATCCTCTAGTAGGCAGTAACAAACTTAAGAGAGTTGAGTGTAAGAAGAAGAAGAAACATACGACTTTATTTGGGGACGGTTAACATAATTCCTCATATTTGTCATCGTGAAGTGAAAGAAAAGAAAAAAGAAAAAAAGCAAGTTAAAAGAAGAAACAATAATAAAATTTAGAAAAGGAAAAGAAGAAAAAGTGATAATGCATTATTCTTGATCTAATGTACATTGATATACTCAAAAGACTCTTCGCAGTATCAGCTTCAACTGAACTTCCTAGGACCCATGACACATGAGCATAAACATGGACACTACTAGGTTCTTGTTTATGACTAAGGAAATTATATTAACTACGAAAAGTATCACCCCAATTCTTAATATATTCACTTGACTATGATGCACAACAACAAGAATGATGACTCTCGAATTGAGTCACAAAAAGTAAGATACTAAAGAAAATTACATAAATCAATAGTAACCTAACCATATAAAAGTAGTGCAATAATATCAGATGAGTTACAAAACTAACATGAAAAGCAAGTCACATGAGTTTTAAGTGCAGATATGGTGCATATACATGCTTACATAGCAAAAGAGAATGCAATCAGTTTTAATCCATATTGAAAGAAACAAGAAATGTTTGTATTCAAAGGCACAAGCTCATAACCAAGACTGATGAGAAACCCAATGGTAGGCATATCGAAAATGGTAATACAAAGATGACATTCAACGGGGAGAATAGGGAAACATAAGTAGCACATAATATTTGGATGAGATGAACTTCAAGAGTGGTCCAAAAGAAAGAAAACCCAGAAAGTAGAAGAATATAGGGTAAAGTACACCAATAATACATGCTTAGGTTAAAGAATGCCAGCTTTGCATGAAGGGGGTACTGAATGGCCTTACTAGGCCCATTACACTACTAGGTGTAGGTGGTCAGCAGACAAGAAAGTTATAAAGAATACTAGAGGGCTAGAATGAAAACTACAGGGTAAAGTACATCAATAATCCCTGTACATTCGCAAGTTATGCCATTAATCCACATATTCAGACTTCGCATGGATTGGTTAAGAACGCCTTTTTTGCATGCAGGTGGTACAGGACGGCCTTAGGAATAAGTCAGTTACACGACTATGTGGTGGCAGACAATCACTTTATGAGGGTACATTAGGAAAGTTCTCAGATTGGTCTCTCAAAAAGGTCCAGATTGTCCAAATGTATGTAAGCTTAGTTTTCAGATGAAAATACTAGAGAGTTGGAATGTCAACATCAAAAGAACTAGAACTTACATAAGCATTACTATGCACTTATCATTCATCTCTCTACTCATGATAGGCTCCCCCGTCCAGCTAAGATATCAAGTGAGTGCATCCCATCAAGTGAAAATCACCATTGCCACCACAAATGTTCAATTTTCCAAGAAGTTCTGATTAGGTCCATCTTGGCCATACAACAACAACAACAACAAAGCCTTAGTCCATAGTTGTGAAAGGCTAGCGCTTCTCTCGCCCGCCTCGCCGTTTTGGCGCCTTTAGGGCTCGACCGCCTTTTGGTTTTATGGCGGGCTGTTGTGCGCCTTTTAGGCCAGGGGAGACGTTTCTGGTTATGGCGAGAGGCGTGATCAGTCCGCCTTTGTCAAAATGCATAATGTGCGTATATGTTGTGTTAAACTAGGTCATTTTGTAATTAATTTCAATAATTTAACTTATCCAATGCGTTGTTTTGGGATAATATGGAGTAAAGATAGCCTGTGGTGTACATGAGAAAGAAAGATATCCATAATTTCTCTCGAGCGATAAAAAGTAAATAAGTGTCATAAATAACAAATTAGAACGACAAAGGAGTGGGACAAAAACACTACAAATAGCTTTGCTTTATTCAAAATTTTAAAGGGAGGCTTGCAAATTTTTATATGTTTACTAATTTAATTTGTTTATTCGATTTACTTTGGGTCTCCTCTGTCATTTGAAGTTTTAAATATATCTTATATTCATTGCTAGGTATGAAATTATACATTTGAAATTATATATTTGAATTCACCTATTTCACGCTTTTAAACGACTACTCATTTATTGATTTGAACATAAAATGTGTTTTTTGTCTTAGAATTCTCACTTTTTGGTGTTTTAGTTGTGTTAAGTTGCTATTACATGTGAAATTGTGACCTTTATTTAATGTAAAATTCTTGTTCTTAACATGTTTAAGCTTTGTTTAATATATTTTACATATATATTATTTTACTATTCATTTTGTTCTATTTTACCGCCTTGCTCGCCGTTCGGCCGCCTTTCAACAGCCTCGCCATTCGCCTTTTCCAGAAACTTCTCGCCCGCCTCTCGCCTTTCGCCTTTAACAACTATGCCTTAGTCTCAAAATAATTTGGGGTCGGCTAACATGAATCCTCATATGTCATCGTGTAAAAAGGTTGTTGAGCAAAAAAAAAACAAATAAATAAATAATAAAAAAATCAACCCCCACATGGATTTTTGCCCTTCACTCCGGCCTCTTCAACACCATACTTTCATCCACTCCAAGTAAACTCATATCATTTTCAATCACTCTAATCCAAGTTTGTTTGGGTCTTCCCCTACCCCTCGCCATTTTATCATTTTCTCCACTGTTCCAGCCTCCTAACCGGATGCGATAAGAAAATTTGGTGGGAAGAAAGGGCGGGAGGAAGGTAGGGCCTGTTTGTGTTTCTCAAACTAGTTTGGAATGAGCTATCTATCTATCTATTTATTTATTTGTCTATCTATCTATATATAGAGAGGGGGGGGGGTAATCTGGTAGTTAATGGTGCGGTGACGCTGCTGCTGGTTGATGTCACAGTCAGACGCTGGAAATAACAGACAAAGGGGAAAGATATAATTAAAATGCTGATTGCTCTTTTTTGCCCATCTAAAATAAAAAGCATGTGCCAAGGCATGATCATCTTATGAAGTATTCATTAACTGTGTCATCATTGATAGAAGCGTTCACAAATGGCATCATCATTTTAAGGAGTCTTCACCAACAACATCTGCTTCAAAAATAAACACAGCACGGTACATGACCAGGATCACAAAAACTCAATCTTTCAAGTATCCAATATTTTGCAACACAACTAAGCAACTTGTAAAACTTGGAAACTCGGCATTTCACCACCTCTATAGTGTCGGTCGACCATCATTCAGTATTAGATATTCATAATACTGGGAAACATCATTGAAACTCTTCAACCTCTTCTTTGAAGAACTTTCCTTTATTCTTTTGCCTACTGTTCGCTAAATGTAGGCTGAATACCTACACTTCAGAGAATACACTTTTTGAACCTAGGACTGGCTATCTTCCACCATCTCCATTGACATCAACATGCCCATCTTCAAAATTGTACTTCTCCCAATAAGCTAATTCTATTCTGCTTCATACCATCCAATAAAACTGTTTCTTAATCATCATTTTCAATGTTACAGAAGCTTTGAATTGGCATGGGAGATTGATCACCCAAAATTAACTTCAAATATGATTATTATAAAGCTTTACATATGATTATCATTTCAAATCCCCATCTCTGAATCAATATTCATTGCCAAATGCTAACCAAAAATTAACAACAACATCTCTATATGCAATCCCATGAATTTGATCAAATAATAGTTTACAACCATTCTTCAGCTTAAAGTGGGCAAATGTGTGGACCAAATCCGTTCTGCTCTTTATATTTACACCACCACTAATATCACACACGATACAAATAGCTCATTCCTCCACTCTCAAGCTTAACAATTTCCACAACCTTTCTTGACTCAACTTTTACCTGTGCCTATTATAATATTTACTACAAACCCAACTTACAACGAATGATCCAACCATTGTTACGAGAGGGGTACTCATAAGAGTTTCATACTTTATAATGTCTGCCATAGATCAAGCTAATTTCTGAGTACAAGAATTACACAGAGTACATACAGCCCTTCATATTCCACCATTTGTAATAGACTTGCCCATTCATCCACCCGTAAGCTTAACGATTTCACCAACCCTTCTTGCTTGAATTTTTATATGTGTTGCCATCTCTTATACTATTTACTACAAACCCAGCTGCCAACAATTCGTCAACAATTGTTACAAGAGGAGTACCCATATGAGTTTCATACCGACTCATGGCAATGCAAGTATACTTTATATCATTTACCATAAATCAAGTGAATATACAAGTACGCTTGTTCCTAAATAATCACCAAGCTTCTTTTGCAGGTACAATAATCACCTTGTTATAATTCAAGACAAATTAGTTGTCAATCCACTAGAGCGCAACCACAAAATTTACTAGTGACCCTATGTTATTCTGTTTCTGTTTAACAATCATTTTTACATAACAAGTAATACTAATACACAGCCCGACAAATATATTCTCTAAAATCCCTGTAAATCAGTTTCAGAGGAATTCCAAGAAGCATAACAAACACTGGAAGCATTATAGGAGCATCTGAATTGCTACAGGTTAATTATCGCATATTATGTGTGAACGAGAACTTTAAGCAAGTCTACAAGAAAGAGTCTTCTAAATTTATGGACCCAAGATGAAAGAGACTTCTGCTCTATAGGTATGTCGGGCACTTATAATAGTTGTGCACTAACAAGAAAAGCAGATCAAGCTACTTGGGAGAGCAATCTAAACAGTTGACTGAGGATCGCTTAATGAAGAAGATATACTACACTTAACCAAATTATTGGCTCATCTGGGTTTTGACCTGGGCTCAAGCCAGCTAGACAAGCTCTCAATATTTCTAAAACTGCTATAAATATATAAAGTAATTCACAGGGATGGCCCTCCGTTATAGAATTGCTTAATAGATATAAGATAGATGACTACAAGCGCTAAACTCAAACATTAATCAAACTTCCAACTTCGATTTCTCCTCACTTCTCCACTAAAATCCTCCTTCCAATAGGCATGATTGCATTAAAGAGAACGCAAACCTATTTTCATTGTTATAGCAGACACACGGAACAACGAAGTGAACACAAAAAACCTGAGTGTACAGCAATTTACCACCTATTGTCGCAAGACAAACACAATCCAGTATCTTCTATTAAAACGATAGAATGGTAAAAGCAGACAGATTTTAATGATAAGGGAATGTAAAACAGCACTATCTTCTCACAGCTATGAACCCCACGAAAAAGATTAAGAATTATATTTGCAATACTAATCTCTTTACTAACAAAGAGTCAAGTTCCAAAAATGCTAAGTTACAATTACAATCTGAATATTTCTTTCTATGCCCTCATCAACTGCATTTTATATTCTCCGTACCTACTGAATCATGCGTAATAAAAAAAGAATTTTCCCTTCGATATGTTCCCTCATACTATTATCTTCCATTTAAGGTATTGAATGTGTGTGTCATGCAGTATCCCAATTTTACTTTTAACTTTTTAAGGTTCTACTTTACTTTAAAATTCACACTGATAATATTCACATACACAAAATGTGTTCATAAAAAAGCTATGTTCCCCCACATAATTAAACAGCTTTTGACATATTAAGAAACACTAGACAAAGACATTCCATAAAGAACTTCCATATCATAGCACCTTGCTTTTCTTCTTTTGCTTCCTAAACCCAATAAACATGGATCACTTTCACTTGATAGTAATACCCCTATGACTCTTTGATCATTAAATGTACTGGTGTGAAACTTCTACTTGCCATACATGATTATAATTGCAAGTCGGAAAATTTATTAATAAGCAATTTTATTAGGGAAAATCTTACATTACGAAGAAATCAAATTACATCCCAAAGTCAATCATATAACTAAACAGAATTGGCCGCCATAAAATTCATGCCATGTCATCAACATTTAATTGATACTTTTGATAGAAAATAAGGTTTATCAAGGAAGGAGTTACAAAACCAGATAAACAATGAATCCATCCAAGTATGTAAGTGATGTCTACGGAGACCCCCAAAACAAACAAAACAAAACAAACAAAACAAAAGTAACAAAAGATAGCTCTCTACTCCACGGCAAATCAGGTATCCCTGAACAACCCCATCTACCATAGAATTAAAAATTTAGGGTGGGGATGTTGACTGCAGTCTTAACTTAAACGTCAAAGCATAATTCGAGAATCAATATATATATTCTAAGGCTCGTTGCAACTAAATGGAAGCTCATCATAATCATGGTGTCGACTGAATGAACTAACCTGCTGCTCATCCAAACAAACAAATGCCATTTGAATTGAACACTCTTACTCTCCCCACTTGATGTTATGCACGTAAATCGTTTCAGAACAAAATTTATGATAAAATACAAAAATCATAATGAAAGGTTATCACCATTCCCACCAAAAATTAGCATGGTGGAGATTTAGATAGAAGTAATATATAGGATTCAGTGATTTCCTAATTATACAAAGGCTTAAAGTCTTTTTCATTACTGACAAGTGACAATGGAGAATGGGTACCCAAGGTGAGAACTCTCCTAAATTTGGTGAAAATTTTGGGAAGAGAATCTCAAATTCCCACAACCTCTAATGGAATAAAGGCTCTCAAGAATCTCTATAACAAATAACAGAAAGAGAAATTTTACTGATCTAGCACATAGCAATGAGAAAGTAAACATGTGAAAGAAAAAAAAGTACCAAGGCTTTAGGCAGAGAAGGTGTAACTGGAATTAACTGCCTGGACTGCTTAACTGCAAGCTCTTCAAGTCTCTGTGTCCCAACAGACAACTACAAACAAACAGAGACTAAATGTAAGCATAAATGTAGTATAAAGATTCTTGAATAAAAGCGAGAGGTATTAAAGAAACCTGTGGAGCTGTCTGAACACGAGGTGGGCCCTGAGCCAAAGTCTCGGCCATATTACGACCAGTAGTTGCACTTGAAGCTACAGAAACCGAACTTGCATTAACAGCTTGTTGAACTGGTGCAGCACTGCTACCATTGCTCGCAACTATGACAGGAACCTCTGCCAAGGCTGATGTCCAGCCATCACCACCAATAACTGATGAATTACCAATCGGTAGGCTCTGAATGGCAGTCAATCCAGGAGATGGGACTCTCCCTATCTCAGGATCAGCACGCCTTTCTTCAGCTCCAAGAGATGGAAAGTCCTTTTCAAATGATGCTTTGTGCCCGCTGGAACCCCCAAGTTTAAGCAGAGCATTGCCATTGCTATGGTTACTTTTGCTGGCATTGCTTGACTCAGCTGCAGTTTTTCTGGGCCAAGAGTCACTACGCTTTGCAGATATACTTGAATGTGAGCGTCTTAGCCTATCCTTCTCAAACCTACTAGGCAAAATGTTCTCCAAAGGATCAGAATAATCTCGATGCCTATGGTCACTCAAAGCTGACTTGTCTTTATCTCGAAAATCATATGAGTCCCTATCCCATTCTCTATCACGATTGCTCCGACCACCAAAACTGCTGTAGGACCTTGAGTGAGCAGAACCATTACTACTAGGAGTTCGACGGAAGTAAGATGATGTTGTTCGGTCAGATACAGATGTGCGTCCTAAATCATTGTCACTAGTATTACCAGATGATCCATTCCTTCGAGATTTCAACAAACCTTGATCTTCTATGACAAGGATAGCAAAAAATTTCATAAGACAAATGAAAAACTAACATTACATAATTAAATACACACAAGCGACAAGAACTAGCATTCAGTAATTACCAGAGCGCAACGACGAGAATGCAAATTGGTGGGCTGTATTGCCACCGCCACTTAGATTTCCGCTGCTCTTCAACCATTCAGGTACTAATGTGGGCTCACTTCTTTCCATTACTATCACTGAACATCATATGAAAAGAAAATATGGAAACCCCCAATTTGTTCCTGTGGAATAACACCAAAACTCCACAAAGTTTCTCCAGAAACAAAAAATTTTAACCTCTACCCAGAATTAATCCAGATACTATTTTTATCTCAGTCTCTTTAAATCCCAAAACCGTGTTACCAATTATAACCTTCCTTGCAGTATATCCCTATCCTTCAAAACCACACTATCCAATAAAAGAATTAGAAACTGTCCTGTACTCTGCCACTAGGGTTTGTCCTTGCTATACAAAGTAAAAAAATCAAATTCAATCTAAGCAAACAACCTTACGTCTTTTCTAGAAACCTCCATACTCAAGAAGTAACTGAAAAGACCCTCATCCTAGAAGTAAGCTCGATCAGTACCCCTCAAAACTACAACTGTCCCTTCTACCAAAACAGAGCACTTCTAGATTAATACTCCAAACCCATTACAGGGAAAAGGGAAAAGAATCAAACCCTAGAAGCCAAAACCATCAACAATACGATAATATAATCGATACCCACAAGAAGACCTCCAACAAACCCTAGAGTCCCAAAATACGCGAATTAGAAGAGACAAAATTCAGTCAAATATAGAGAGACCCAGAACCGTTCGATTAATAACGAACACAAAACACACTATAAATAAAATTAAAAACCCCAAAGACTGTGAAAATGACCAAACCCTAATTTCAATTTCTTCGCCGCCTCTGGCGGTCTCAATGCGATTCAACGACTGTGTTGAATACGGGAGTTTCTTGAGAGGGTCTCAATTGGGTAAACAAGAACGAGAGAGCGAGAGAAAGTACTGTGGGTATGGAAGTAAAGGAGGCGGTAGAGAGAGAACTCCGGGAACGCAGCAGCCGCTTTGATTGCGCCGTGGAGAGGAAGAAGATTTTTATCTGTGAGGGAAGGGGGAGAGCGAGAAGCAAAGGTTATAGAGGAAAGGAAATATGCGTTGTGTTCTGTGTGTGTGTTGGTGTTGGTGTTTGTGTTGGTGTGGGCTAAGGCTTTCTCTCCCAAGATGAATGAATGAATATTTGTTTTAACCCTATTAGAATTCTACTAGTATTTGTTTTGTTTTTCTTTTTTCTTTTTTCTTTTTTCTTTTTTTTCTTTTTCCTTTTTCCTTTTTATTTTGGTCAATTTTATGTTACCTTGAGGAGCAAGAGTCAACGTTATTTTTAGAATAGGAGTATATTTCATGAATGAATGAATAATTTGAATGAAAATATATGTATGATTTAATTTTAGATTTTTTATGTGAGTAATTCGATGATTTATTTGAGTCGGGGGCTCACGTTATTCGAACTTATGAGATTACTAAGAAAAAATTTAATTAAACAACTTTTGCATTCGATACGTAAGTTCAAAATTATCTGTCGGATAAAAATCATAAAATAGTACTCCCTCTTCCCATAAATAATCATCCGTTTTAGGGGTTTTAGGGGGGGGGGATTAAGAATAATCGTCCATTATTTTTAAGTAAATTTCAAAAAAAAAATCAAATTATTATTTTTATGTACATAATTGCGGTGGCAAGGCTACATTAATGACATGGGGGACCCATTCAATTTTGGAGTGCAACAATTTTAGCAATTTCAAATGAGCAATTCGCAATTTGGTTATTCATGTTTGTATATTCTTTGTAATTTGGTTTTTTACAGTGAAAATTTGTCAATTAGATTCTTAAATTTGTTATTTTGTTGTAAATTGACATAAAAATTAATTTTTCGTTTTTTTTTTTACAGGAAAAATGTCATGCGTCATATGCATGATTTTTTATGGACAAATTTGTCATTTTGAAATAAAGCTCCTTGATTTAATTGATTCATCACTGCTAAATATCTATCTCATACACTCACACATTAGCCCCTCCCTCTCTCTCTCTCTCTCTCTCTCTCTCTCTCTCTCTCTCTCTCACTCACCCCTTTATTTCCTTTTAATTTAATCATTTCATTGATAATTTATATCATTGTAGTACAAATTAAGCATATACTCCCTCCGTCCCACCTAGTACACACTTTTCATTTTGGGCATCCTAAATTTACGTGCACATTTCCTAAAATGGAAAGAAATCTTTACTATTTCCTCCACTCATTCTCTCTCCTACATTATTTTAATACTCACAACACCATTATAATTTACTATTCCCTCCACTCATTCTCTCTCCTATTTTATTTTCACACTCACAATATTTTCAATATAATACTCTCTCCTTAATTTACGTAAAAAGTCAAACTAGACATGTAGATATGGGACGGAGGGAGTATATATATAGTAACCCAATTCTTAAATTTATAGGAAAATAATTAAAGTTCAAACCTTTTATCTTACTTTCTATATCTACATTTTCTCAGGTCTCTCCCAGAAAAACACATGCCAACAAAAAATAAAAAATAAACCCTAAATTTATATCGCAATTAAGAGTTTTGGGTTGCTGAATTGACACCCATGTGTTATGCATTTGAGCAAAGATTAAATTTTTTGCTTGGGGTGAGAAATGTAACGTGAAATAGGTGTAGAAAAAGCTTAGAGTTATAGTAAAGGTGGGGTTTTGTTTTGGACTGATAATTCAACAAGTATATCTTTGTTTAATCTAAATTTTCGACAGCAAAACCAAAATCAGCAGCAATTTTGTTAGGTATGGCCAGGGTCGGTTCTCATAATTTAGAGGCCCTGTGCAAAATTCAAAAATGAGGCCCCAAAAACACTTATCATTAACATCAAGATCATCATCAACAACATTAGCATCAAAATCATCATTAACATTAAAAACACTTAAATTATAAAGAATGAAACTAAACGAAAGAACCTGGGACGGAAAATTGAAATTCGAATCCCTAATCATGCAAGCCTGGTGGGTGACACAGGTACCATTTGCCTTGATTTCTCTTTGAGCATTTTCCAAGCTTTTACGAATTTCAATGGCTTCCGCAGTCTCAAGAGGGCACAAAACAGAGTCACCTTGAAATTGGTTCTTCTTGTGGTACGACTGCAATTGAAATTGCTCTTGGCGCTGGGCTAGGGTTCGATTGGCGATTGCTGTGGCCTGTGAGAGGAGCAGGATTGAGGAAGACGATTGATTTAATGGAGGAACGCTGCAACAGACGAATGGAGGAGGGTGAATAATTGGAGCCGATTGATTTAATGGAGGAGGAGGATTGAGGAAGACGAGGAGACGATGGCGATCGATCAGACGAATGGATATATATAATTTTTTTTTTTTTTTTGGTGCCCCTTGAAATTTTGCGGCCCTGTGCGAGCGCTCACCTCGCACATGCTAAAGGCCGGCCCTGGGTATGGCCGCCGACGTCGCCGCGTGGGGCGGCCGAGGGAGGAGGCGGATCTCGTGTTCAGTGGTGTGTGGGAAAAAGCCTACCTACGATCACCCTTACATCTGCCCTATGGAAATGACGAATAAACCCCCCTAAAGAATGTCATGTGTATGACACTCGACACCTCTTCCGTCAAAAATTTAACGAAACGTTAGTTTCTATATCAATTTGCAACAAAATTACAAACTTAGGAATTGAATTGACAAATTTTCAATGTTGGAACCAAATTGAAGAGAGTGTTAAAACTTGGGTAACCAAATTGCAAATTGCTAATTTCAAACTTTTAATGTTAAAAAGGATAGAAGAATCATCACATTTGAATAAATTAAATGAGAATTGCAAACTACTTTGCTTAGATGAACACTCTCAACTCCACCGTCTTGCCACCATTTCCTAAATATGACATTGCAAGGGGATTGAACCATTAACCTTATCTTGGTAAGCGCAACTAACCGTTAAGGCAATACTACCCGATTAGAGAGGGTGGATTAAATAACTAAGAAGAAAATGCTTAACTTTGGATTCTTGATTTAGTTATCGAACCGTAGTTCTTTCGAAATTAGCACATTCCCGCCATCTTGAAACAATTGTATATCGCGAAAATTATATTCCACCCTTATCTAGCTTTCAACTAACGAGCACTTTGGTTAGGTTTTGGGTTAATTTATTGAATTCTTTGGGTTGTGTATTTGCTGCATAGGTTTAATATTTAAGATGCACTTGTCACTCAAAGGTCCTAATGACTATTAACAAAGTTTGATAGTGTTCGTAATAAATTGGGAAAAATGTCGAAAAGTCCCTTTAAAAAAATTCATATCCAAAAACCCCTACAAATAATAAGTCTATCAAAAAAAACCTGAAACTAGATTGTCAATATCAAAAAGTCCAAAATTTAATGATTTAACTGATTTCATTACTTTAAGAATTTAAAATGATGAAAACATGATTTTCTTCTCAATTATGAGTTTTACAAAAATAAAATGCAATAGTAATAATAATTTATAAATAATTATATCACTATTATTATTAATATAATTGTAAAAAAATTATAGTAATAATTTAAAATAATGTTGATAGTGATGATATATGGAAAATAATTCGTGATTGCTATAATTATATATTTTTTTTTAATTTTTATAAGTTATAACAATTAAATTTAAGAAGACAATGTAATTGCTTTTCTAATTATTATTGGACATGGGATTAAGAATTTATCTTATTATTATTACTTTTTATAATAATATATTTTTTTAATTATTACATTTTTATTATTTCTGAATATAATAAAGCCTTGCATTATAAGAGTTAGAAGTGCATGTGACACCTTACTATTCTTAGAAAATAAATTTTCATCTTTATAAAAGTTTCAAACATAACGACATTCGTTAAATATTTATTTTTGAACTTTTTGATTTTCAAAATTGAATTTTGTGAATTTTTAGATTGAATAATTATTCTTAGAACTTTTTGGATATGAAAGTTTTTCAGAGGGGTATTTGGTATTTATCCCTAATAAATTTATATTTTATGGAATGATTTTTTTATGTACAGAGCAAGAAATGGAGTTCAATTGATTAATTTGGTTATATTGTATTATATGTTTGATAAAGAATTGTATTCATCATTTGTCCTTAAAAAAAACTGTTTTTTTTTTTTTCAAATTCACTATTCCCTCCACTAATTCTCTCTCCTATTTTCAAATTACACTCACAACATTTTTTTTTCCCTCCCATTACCATAATTCCCGTGCCGGAGGAAAAGGGTGAAGCAATTGGTGGGACGGAGGGAGTATAAGGGTCTGAAGTTTGGGAGTTGTTCGTAGGATGGGGTTTGATGTTCTAAAACTAGCAAATCATGGTCTAAAGGTAGGAAAAACTAGTAATTAAGTGCTTTTGATGAAAATGTTAGATTTTTTTATTCAATCAACACGTGTCATGTGTCATGCACATGCAGACTTAATTGAAAATAATGTTATTATTTAAGGGGTAAAACGAATATTTTAAACTTTAAAAGAGTAAAAGTAAATTTTCATTAATATATAATTCACTAAAAATACTTTTTTTACAAAATAATCACTAACTTAATTTTTTTAAAAAAAAAATCACTTAACTTAAAAAATAAAAACACTATAATAATCTGCCAAAATCTTACAAAATTGCGTTTTTCCTTAAGTTTAGAAAAAACGTGTTTTGATTCACCCGCTAGTGTTAGTGTTAGAGTAACAAAATGTCAGTGTAAAAAGTGTCGGTGCATGTATTATTAAGTGTCAGTGTAAAAAAGTGTCAGTGTTAGTGTAACAAAGTGTTAGTGTAAAGAGTGTCAGTGTATGTATTATTAAGTGTTCAGTGTTAGTATAAAAAAAATGTCAGTGTAATTCCCTGACACTATTCATGGAAAATAAAAAATATTACGCAGTTCAAGGGAAATATCCAAATATATGGCGTATTAATTTCAATCATCCATACTTGTATTGTAGCAATGAAATATTTTCGTTCTTCACCCCAAATGTTTATAGTAGCACTCTATTTCAGACCTTTCGAAACCTTTTTCAAATACAAAAGTCAAAGTTAAGGTATACTTATAGTTATTCTTGTCAATTCTTTGATTTTGAGAGTTTTGCGATGACATGGATTATACGGGCTTGTGTCAATCTCTCAAAGTTCCCATTTTTGGTTGATCGGGAAATTCTATCTCTAAAGTAGTGGAGCCTCTTAAGTGGGAAGCTTCTGTGATTTGTGTAAAAAAGTGACAGTGTTAGTGTAACAAAGTGCCAGTGTAAAGAGTGTCAGGCTAGTTTAAAGAGTGACAGTGAATGTATTATTAAGTGTCAGTGTAAAAAAGTAACAGTGTAAAAAAATGTCAGTGTTAGTGTTAAAAGTGACAATGTTAGTATAAACAAATGGCAGTGTTAAGAGTGTCAGTGCATGTATTATTAATTGCCAATATAAAATAGTGTCAGTGTATGGTAAAAAAGTGTCAGTATTAGTATAAAAAGTGTAAGTGTGAATGTGAAGAGTGTCAGTGCATGTATTATTAAATAACAGTGTAAAAATGTTTTTTTTTTAACCTTAGAAAAAACGCGTTTTTTATAAGACAAACTCTAATAATCTAGCCTAAAATAAAAATAAGAATTTTCTACAATTATATCCCCCCTCCCCCCTCTATAGTGAACCCACGTCACCCATTTTTTAAATTTTAAAATATTATTTTAGTAAAAAAATACTTTTAGTCCTACACTTAAATATATTTATATGTCTTATTTTTTATGCGTATAAAGGATGTGAGATATAATTTTAGGTGTTCTTACTTTTTGGCTAGATTATTTTAGTGATTTAAAAAAAAGATTAGTGAAATTATTTTTCAAAAAAATAATATAAAATTAATATAGTGAAAAAAATAAGTATATATTTAGTGAATTATATTTTAGTGAAAATTTTAAATTTAGTCCTTTAAAGTTTAAATATTCATTTTGTCTCTTAAATAGTAACATTAATTCCAATTAAGTCCATGACTCCATGTGCATTTCACATGTTGATTTAACCGAAAATCTTACATTTTAGTTAAAAAAAAAAAAACCTTTGTTACTATTTTTTCCTACCTTTAGCCCCTGTTCTGCTAGTTTTAGAACATCAGACCCCATTCTACGATCCCAAACTGCAGACTCTTATTTATCATTTGCCAAAAAATAAATAAAAATAGGTGTGATAGTTGAATTATGAGAACTAACGTGATTATGATTGTTGAAATATCAAATTTAACATTAATTGATGAAATATCAGTGTTCTTTGTTTGGTGCCCGAAAAAATGAGTCTTAAATTAAACTATAGTATTAGATTAAAGTGGCGAAGCTTATAATTTTCAGACGTTTAGAGAGAGTAATCAATTTGACAGAGTTTAGGGTCAAAAAGATAACGTCCCAAACAATTTGATATATGGCTTGTATTTATAGAAATAAATGTGTAGAATCCATGTTAAACTTGAACTGTAAAGAGATAAAATATAAATCATTTGAGGATTATATCGACTTGAGTCCTTAGTTGACTTGAATTGGGATAAATGATAGTCACAATCCTGATAAGATTACAACTGCTGTAGTATTCTTATTTGATTAGGACTGCATAAACTCTGCACGATAGCCGAGATGCTCATGTCCTCGTTTCTGTAGCTGGCTCGCCACGAGGAGCCGGGGAAAGGATGGGAGATAGATGGGAAGCCCGTCGTGATGATTTCATAGCCGAGGAAGACTCCTCGTCCGCAAGGGAGATCACCTCGGCTTTGGGGGGAGTTCCTCGGCACTTGAGTTGGGCTTTGATCATGTCGCCTATTTGGGCCTTGGCCAGCATTAGGGAATGAAGAGATAAAGAGACGAGAAAGCCCAGATCTTCCCTCGTAGTTGAGACTTGATGAATTATGTTTAGGGCCCAATCCACTTGGACCTTACCCGGACAAGCCCATGTTCGTATCTCAATTTATACTGTTCAGGGATCAAAATTAATGAAATTGTTAATTTTAATAGTAAAAATTAATTTTCTTAAATTTTGAAGGTGTAATAATTGACAATATTCAAATTTGAATGAGGTCAAGTGACCCCTTTTTTATTTATCACCTAGATCCGCCAGTGATTGAGTGATTGAGTCGCACAGTTAAACTAAGGCTCCGTTTGTTTCGACGTAAAACATTTTTCGGAAAACGTTTTCTGGAAAATATTTTCCTGTAAAATGTTTTTCTGTAAAATGTTTTACGGAGGTAGAGCGTAAAATATTTTACGGAGGAAGGGTGTAAAATGTTTTCGGGTGTTTGGTAAAACGACTCATATTTCACAAGGTGGCCTACCCCACCCCCCACCCACCCCCCCCCAATTTTTTTTATTTTTTATTTTTGTAACCGCCCCACCCACCCCCTGCCTACCCCCCCAATTTTTTTTTTATTTTTTTGTAATCGCCCACCCACCCCCTCGCCCCCACCCCCACCCCCACCCAATTTGTAACCGCCCCACCTACTCCCTTGCCTACCCACAACACCCCACCCACCCACCCAAAAATTTTTTTTTTTTTGTAATCGCCACCCCACCTCCCTGCACTCGCCTACCCCAATTTTTTTTGTAACCGCCCACCCACCCTCCTCTCCCCGACCCACCCCAAAAAAAAAAAATTTATATTTTTTGTAATCGCCCACCCACTCCCCCAAAAATTTTTTTTGGGGGGGGTGGGTGGGCGGTTACCAAAAAAATAAAAAAAATTGGGGGTGGGGTAGCAAAGCGGGTGGGCTACCAAAAATAAAAAAAAACTGTGAGGGGTGGGGCAGGCAGAAGTGGGTGGGGCTACCAAAAAAATAATAAAAAAAATTTGGGGGTGGGGGTGGGAGGTGAGGGGTGGGGGTTGGGGTAGGCAGTGTGGGGCGGTTACAAAAAAAATAAAAAAAAATTTTTTTTTGGGGGTGGGGCAAAGGGGGGCGTGGTTGCTACTAAAAAAATTAAAAAATTTTTTTTTGGGGGCGGGGGTGGGGTAGGTAGGTGGGTGGGCTACGTAAAATAAAAAAAAAATTGGGGGGTAGTCAGTGGTGGGGAGCAGCTAAATTTTTTTAAATTATTATTATTATGTCAGGACCGGGCGTAATATGAATTGTACATTAAGGCCTCCACTTTTCGAAAAATATTTTACTTAGGACAAGGTCAGTAGGTCGTTTTACTTAGAAAGAGTGTAAAATGTTTTTCGGAAAACGTTTTACTTAGGCAACCAAACAGCGGAAAACGAGTTATTTTTCGGAGAACATTTTTCGGAGAACATTTTTCGGAGGCTAACCAAACGGCGTAAAACGAGTTATTTTTCGAAAAACGTTTTCAAAAAAATATTTTACGACTAAACAAATGGAGTCTAAGTATAAGAAATGGACTAGTCTAATAGTTCAACCGTAAAAGCAAACTTCCATTGGATCAAGACTAATGGAGCGCACCAAAGTGGCCTTGGCCCAATGGTATGTTGGTGGCCTCCCGAAGGGGAGGTCACCGGTTCGATTCCCCTCAAGGGGAGTTTCTGTGGTTTAATTCCTACCTTGGTTCAGGGTCCTTTGGAGCCTCCCTGGCACATCCGCGTTGCAAAGGAAGCAGCATTGGCTGGGCTTGTATCCTCGGGTGGGGAGTTCAAATCTTGGCGTGAGCAAATGGAGCAGCCAATTGGTGTTGTAAGAGTGATGTAATTGCCTCTACAGCAGCTGGAGCACCAATCGGTGTTGTAAGAGTGATGTAAATGCCTTGTAGGAGGAGGCTCCTTGGGGCTCTGGAGTATAAGGGGTACGCCACCCCGTGCATAGGGCACATCCCGCGATTTACCTCCACCAAGATACATCAGGCAGCACTGCTGGTCCAGGATTAGTCATGTTCTGAGCCCTGATATCAAAAAAAAAAAGACTAATGGAGCGCGTTTGAGTGTGGTGGCAATATAAATAAGTGATAACGCATGTATAATTATTGATGGAGCTTTTATGGTATTTTAAGAATGTATTGTCTGTTTATGGTGATAGGTTGGAGGGTCCTAGGATATGTAGCTTTTTAACCTACTTTTACTGTTTTCTGATTTAAAAGTGTCACAACTTTGTTCACAGATTATTGCTCATTATTTTTTATCCTTAAACTAATTAATGAATTTTATTGACATAACTAAAGTTAAATGTTAATATTTATATGTATTTGAAAAATAATATAAGACCTAAGTTCTACTCCCTCCGTCTCAGATTAAGGATCCTAGGGGAGTATTTCATGGTTTTTAATTTTTTTTTAAAAATGAATAAAAAATTGAAAGTGGATAGAAGATTAGAGAAGAGAAAATATAAAAGTTAAAAATATTTAATATGAGAGAGAATGAGTGGGAGAAATAGTAAGTTAATGAATGATTTTTTTATAGGAGAGAGAATGAGTGAGAAGAATAGTAAGTTAATGATTGATTTTTTTGTAAATATGTTAAAATTATAAGGATATAATGAATTATTTTTTTTGTAAATATATAAACATTATGAGGGTATAAATGTCCGAAACACTGTTCACATATTTCCATTTTTGGAATGAGACTCTTGATTTGGGACGGACCAAAAGGAAAAGTGAGACTCTTGGTCTTGGTCTGGGACGGAGGGAGTATTTTTTACTTGATATTATACATGTGATTCTACATATATACTCCCTCCGTTTCGAAAAGTGTTCCCCTTTGACTTTCATAGTCAACTTATACATGAATTTTAAATCTCATAATTTATTATATATTAGCAAAACTAATAGTTGAAAAGTGAATATCAAGAATATTTATATAATTTAGTCTACCAAAAGTCAATATTTTCAAAATACACCTTGAAAATAAAATGATCATTTATTTTGAAACAAGAGAGAGAAGTAGTAAATACTAGCTTGTTAAACATATAATATTTGTCTGTAATATAATTATACCATAGTAAATTCGTACTAATAATACTTCATTATTTATAATTTAAAGATTGAGTAATATTTTATTCAGATGATCTAATGTAGCATTTATTAAGAGAGATAGAAAGAGTATTGTTTTAGGATTAATGTCTTATTCCATATACAAAATAGTGAAACTATTTTTAGCTAATTTCAACATATTTCTATACGGAGTAATATTAAATTTACAATATTTTGGTTACAAAATTATTTGATTGAATTTTGTGTGTGTAGACTCCAATATTCATTAATTAAATATGATAGCCAAATCATTTTGTAACTAATATTTTTTAACATTTATTTTTAATCATAGCAAGCATTACTCTATTAGGAATATAATATTGTCATAATATTATATTCTATATTATCAAGTATATATTCTAATGTATTTAGAATAGGTAATATAATATTATCATAATATTATATTCTATATTATTAACTATATATTGTCTGTATTAGAATAGAACTCTAAATATTCTAATGTATTTACAGAAAGATATATTCAAAATGAGATGGAAATATTTTATTGGTTTCATCAATTGTGAATGCGTCACACTCTAATTAAAATTATTAACAAAATCTTGATGTGAACCAAATTTGTGATTTTTTTTTATGATTTTAGTATTGCCCTTTTCAAAATTGTTTCTTCTTATATTGAATTTACATTAGTTTATTCAATTTTGATTTTTATTATCAACTCAATTAAAATTTGATTATAATTTCATGAAATCTAGATATAACTTCGTAATTCTAAAAAAATGTTATTTTCATTATTCATAATGGTGAAATGATAACAATTTTTAGAATTATATAGAGATGTCTAAATTCCTACTCCCTTCAATACAAAATAATTGTCACTTTTGGACGAAGTGTTTGACTCAAAATAATTGTCGTTTAGCATTCAAATTCCTATTTTATCCTCGCAAATGAAACTTAATTTGCTTTATTAATTGGGTTGTTGTGTGAAATAATGTAAAAGAGGAAAACATTAATTAAGAGACAATCATGATACCTTTATGATTAAGTTGGGATAATAATTATTTTTATTAAAATCTGTAAAAATAAAAATAAATGACAGTTATTTTGAAACGAAAAAAATATAAAATATTATCGAAGAAGTTCGAAATAAAGGGTTGATTATGAAAATTAAATGAGTCGGTCTGGGGAGAAACGCGTTTCTCCGTGCTTCTGGAGAAACGGGGCTTGTTTTGTCGCGCGACATAATAAGCCAGTTTCTGGATATACTTTCATCAGCTTCTGGATATCCAGAAGCTTTGGAAAGGATATCCAGAAGCTTTGGAAAAGATATCCAGAAATCAAATATTTTTTTCGGATATCCTTTCAAAGCTTCCGGATATCCGTAACATTGAATATGGATATCCGTAAGCTTTGGAAAGGATAAGTCGAAAAAATATTTGGTTTCCTGATATCCTTTCCAAAGCTTCTGGATATCCTTTCCAAAGCTTCTGGATATCCAGAAGCTTTGGAAAGGATATCCAGTTGTGGTGGCTAAGTATGTCGCGCGACAAAACAAGCCCCGTTTCTCCAGAAGCGACGGAGAAACGTGTTTCTTTCCAGATTTTGTGAAATTAAATAGGGAAAATGAGGGAGTATTAATATTTAGAGAGTTAAAATGTCAATGTCAAACTTAAATGGACATTTGGTAATCTTCATCTTCACGCGAATGAAAATCTTCAAGGCAAATGGTTGAAAATGCTGTAATTATCAATTATTTATACTACTATTTACTTCTATTTTTATTGGGCATTTTGAAGTCAACGGTGTTGAGTTTGAAATATTATCAGTGGGCTGAAATTAGTTTAGAAAATTTGTTATAACCCACGTTTGTGTGAAACGAGATAAGATACATTATCATGTTTAGAACTGACCCAATAAAAATAAAATTAGATTTTCCTTAGAATACTCGATTCCCTTGTATTTAGAATTTTCTTTAATTATATTATTGTTGGGATAGATTCCACCCAAGATATTAGGCTGATTAATAAGGAGAAAAATATCAAAGAAAAATCAAAACGAATTGACACGACAAGTGTGTAAGGGTTTTAGGGATTTTCAGGGACTTTGGTGTTATTTTTTGCTGACACGATTGTGCTGAATGAAGGACACGGTCGTGTCACTGGAGATGGTTTTTTGCCTAGAACGGTCGTGCCTTATAATTAACACGGTCGTGCTCTGCGCCCGCCAAAAATCTGATTTTGAAATTTTCTTATTGTCTAGGGTTTAGAACTATTTCGGAATGTCTATATAAGCAATGTTCCCTCCCCAAACTTGTTTAATCTAATACTTGACATATTATATTGCAATATTCTGACTTGGTAGTGCTTCCAGACTTAGCCAATTAATTGGTGAACTGGATAAACAATTCTCTTGTTTTATTTACTAGCAGTACCCCCGTGCGATGCACGGACAGCTATTAAAACATATTGACGAAAATTCATACAAATATAGCAGGAAATATAGAAATGTTTGTGTACATTGTAAAACACTTTTTTTAAAACTATATTATTAGTACAAACTAGATTGACTCCCGTGCGATGCACGGGGCATTACTATATATTTAAAAGACAAAAATTGAACTAAAATATACCAAGAACTCAATTCGTTTATACATTATGGAATACTTTCTTAAAGACTACATTGTCAGTACATAAAAATTAGAAAACAATAAAATAGAAATAAAAAAAAATTATAAGGAATATGCATAATGTATAAACGAATTGAGTTCTTATAATATTGACTTACAGTTCAATCAAAATTTTAAAAATGATGGTCATTTTTCCCGATATTAGTCTTTATAAATAAACAATATTTTGAGACGAATAGAAAAATTGACAAATTTAATAATACTTTATTTACTATGCTTCAAATAGTTTTTATAAAATAAATACTTCACACTTATTTACTTTTTTACTAAAAAGACCATGAAAAAAAAACTAAAAAAAAAAAAACCAATGCATTGACGCGCCTCTTTAGGCCCGTGTAATTTACGACTCTCATAATTTTAACCAATAAAAAATAAGAAACAAAATAAATCATTTACTATCCACTTTATTTGGGTAATTGTTAATAAAAGTAATTTATCTTATTTCATAAAAAATGAGATTATCACTCATTCAGTAAATAAAAATTAGAAAACAATAAAATAGAAATAAAAAAATTATAAGTGTTGGGTATGCATGTTTTAACCCTCCTATTTTGTATTAGATTTGATTGATACCATAACCTCCTGTCTATTTTAAGGACTTTAGGACCCTATGTAATGAAGCTTAGACTTCAATTTTTTAGCTAAGTCCATTTTATAGAATAGGTTAATCTTAGGCTTGAAGTATGGCACAAGACTCATTGGATGTAAGGTTGCCAGCGGTATTCAAAACCGCCCTAGAACCGCACATGCAACCGCATGTATGATTCCTCGAATCGCTCAATGAACTACCTCGGTCAGAAACCGCCGCTTGTTGAACCGCATCATTGCAGTTCACCTACAACCGCATTCTTGCAACCCCCTGGTGTAGCAAAACCGCACATTCCTAACCGCGTCTCACCAACCACATCCAATGATTGGCTACTTGAAGTGAACAACTTTTTATCCGTTGGAATCCACGTCAGCAATATCAAAAGTCAACCACCATATCTTGTCACGTGATTCAATGTCAGAAAAGATCTGCAAGGATCTTGAAAAGGTGACAGTGTCCTAACCTCATTGCTTGCATTGGAGCTCGATCGCCTTTATCTCAAAGCAGTGTACCAAAGGACAAAAGTGGTTCTTTGTGGACCCGATAGGATTGCATCAAGTACCGTCCTTACAACGGATGTATCCAACGGCTAGTTTCTTGATGCTTGGGTATAAATACCCCTAATCTTCACCATTTGAAGATTGCTTGAAAAATTGAGAAGTCTTTGTGTTCATAGAAAGTTTGAAGCTCGCCTGCAAATTATTCAACCCTTTGAATCTTCATCTTCATACTTCAAGAAATATTCCTAGCCCGAAATCAAGCCTTAACACATTCAAGAATCATTGTGCTCTACATCTCACAGATTTAAAGAGCCTTGATCTTGTTCTCACACACTCACCTCACTTGTTCTAATCACATAGATTAAACACTTGAGATACAATGGTTATAGTTTTGGATTTGTTCTTCATAGAAAAGATTTTATTGTACTTTGTAATCTCACTATACTTAATATAAAATCTCTCTTAGAAATCCAAGACTAACCATCTTGGTAGTGGACGTAGATCGTTTATCGATTGAACCACTCCAAATAGCGTGTTCTTACTTTCTGCATTTATATTTCTTGTGCTTGCTAATTATTTATCTTTGTCTCTCGTTTGATCTTTATTTAGTTATCCATTATTGTGAAATAGTGTTTGGAGTTAACAAAGTCAAAACCACACGTGTTTGTAAACCGCACTTCCCAAAACCGCACCACCAAAACCGCATTTTACAAACCGCCTCTCAAAACCGCTTTACAATCTATTATTCCGCCGTGCATTTTACACTATCACTTGCGCCTATTATCAACCGCAAGAGGATTTTGTAAGCGAGAGGTTTAGCTTTTAAAAGAGGGCGAAAAATTTTAAAACATGCCTATTCACCCCCTCTAGCCGTATTTTCACCCTTGTTGCCACCTTTGGGATCAACAAGTGGTATCGAGCTAACACATTTTAAAACCACTGTTTTTCAAGCTTAACAAATTGTGTGCCGATTCGATATGGCAACCTCAAAGACAATGACTACTGTTAACTATTCACACATTCCAATCTTGGACGAAGACCACTTTGACATCTGGAAGTGCCGAATGCTTATTCATTTGGAAACTATAGATGAAATGCTGGTGGAGTGCGTAATCAATGGCCCGTTAGTTCCAATGAAGGCCAACACGTATGCAACCACCGGTGCAACAATTCCGTGAGGTCAAAAGCCAAAAGAAGAGTGGTCGGATGAAGAGAAGAGATTGGTTGCCTTGGACAAGAAGGCTAGGCACATCATTTCGGAACCCTCCCGTATCAACTCTTCGAAAGTGATGTACCTCAAAACCGCAAAGCAGATGTGGGATGCCATTGAGAGCTACCTCGAAGGTGATGATGAATGCAAGGAAACCAAATTATATGCTGTTGAAAGATCATACAACAACTTCAACAGAAAATCCAACGAAACCCTGCGTCAAACCTACGATCGATATGTTGAGGTAGTTAATGCTTGTAGATCTCTTGGCAAAACTTTAACCGATAAGGAAATCAATATGACTTTCCTATCTGCTTTAGGTTCTAAATGGGTAAATAAGGCTACCTCTTTAGAAGATTCCAAAGTTTTGGGTACTTGGTCGTTAAGTAACTTGTACGCCAATCTTAGAGTCTATGAATTAAAATTAAATCATATTGAAGAGATTGAAGGAAAAACCAAATCGCTTTCCATGTCCGTTGTGGAACAAGAGGAGAAACCATCTACATCCAACCAAACCACTGATCCTCCCATATCAACCTCATCACTCATCGAGATGGATGATGATGATTTTGCCATGTTTGTGAAAAGATTCCAAAAATTTAGAAAATCCTCTAAACCTTTCACAAAATCATTTTCAAAAGGCAAACCTCCTGCAACGTTTTCTAAGGCTGGAGATACAAAGAAAAAAGAGTGATCTAGTTTGCTACAATTGTAGAAAACCTGGTCACTTTGCATCCGAGTGTCCACACCTAAATATGAATACATGAAAAAGAAAACCTCTCCTGCGAAATTTTCTCGTCGCAAGGGAATGGTTGCCGAGGAGGAAGAGAATTCCAAGGAATTAGCAACTTGGATTGAAACAGACTACGATGATGGAAGTGATGATGAAACCGAAGAGGTTAATCTCAGCTTAGTTGCGGATGCTTCCGATGAATCGATTCTCGAGTCACGAGTTGCAAGATATGGAAGAAAAGGAGGTTTCTACAAAACTTCCAAATTTTAAATTGAATGATGATATCAAACTTACTCCTAGCATTAAGATAGGAAATTGCTCGTATTCACGTCCCATTTTTCCTCCTACAAATGCTCCACCTTCAAAAACTATTCCAAAGAAGAAAATTTTGAAAAAGGTGGTGGAAGAGGTTTCTCCCATGGAACATGAAAGGATGTTCAAGGAAGCCGAAATGGTGATCCATCAATTCTCTAATCTTAAGAAAGCCTTAAGCTTAGCTCATGATGAACTTAATCTATACAAGACGGAGAAAACCGTGATGAGGTCCGAAATTTCTAATCTTAAGGACCAAATCAAACAGATGACTCCTCTTGCCGATCAAAACCGCATCCTTGAAACTAAGGTTGCTTTGCACTTCAACTCAGAATGATGACTTGGTAACCCAAATCGACGATCGCCAAAAGATTATTGATTCATGGCTCAAGTCTCAATCCACCAAGGATAAAATCATGGACTTCCAAGTTCCTCCCGGAACTAAGGATGGTCTAGGGTTTGGATCTCGAGGAAGAGGAGAAGTGTGCATCCTCGAGTGAAAAGGATGAGGAATTTCCGTAACTAACTAAAGAAATTCCCAAGGACAAGCATGCTAAAGGAAAGGGTAAAGGAAGACAAGTAAATTATGTCTACCCTAAAGGAAAGCAATATGGGAAGAATTACGTGTTAAAACCTAAGAATTCAGTGGAAGCACCCGAAGAGGAAATGGCTTATGGAATTGGTAGAATCCTGCTCCAACCGCTTCGGTGGAAAAGGCGGTTCTCGCTAACTTCGTGTCCGACCGCGCTTCTTCTTCGACCGCTCCTCCCGCCTTCAAAAGCAAGAATAGCGTTCCTGTGAAATACATGGTCAAACCAAAGCCTATTCCCTTTATATCACCGGAATGTTAGCTGGAATCGCACCTCCCAAACCGCTTCCTTGTCCCAAACCGCATGCAACTCCTAAGAAGAGTAAGGAGTTAGTAAAACCTCATGATGCTTGTAGTTTTTATAAATGTTCTGTGTGTGATGGTTTAGGTCACAAGGCTGCAGAATGCCTTTTGCGGTTCACACCCAATGCCAGGAAGAGCAAACCTCCTTCTCATCCAAACAGTGTGGGTCGTAAAGGGTTGCTAACTTCGAGACCCAAGGAATAAAGGGGGACCTCGTTCTTAATGTTTACATTTCAGGTCCTCTGCTTCATGGCTGGTCACTCCAAGGATAATGAATGGTATCTTGACAGTGGCTGCTCAAGACATATGACTGGAGATAGATCATTACTTGAAGATGTCGTTGAAGCAAGTGGTCCATCTGTAACCTTTGGTGACAACAACAAAGGCAAGACCATTGGATATGGTGTTATAAGGAGAGGAAACCTAACTATTGAGAAGGTTTCTCTTGTCGATGGACTCAAGCACAACCTCCTTTCAATTTCTCAATTTTGCGACAAAGGAATGCTTTGCAACTTCACGTCATCAAATTGCTTTATCAAAGATAGCATTTCCGGCGTCACCCTACTCACAAGGATTCGTAAGAGTAATATTTACATTATTGATCTAAATTCTGCATGTAGTATTACTAATCTCTGTTTTGTAGCTAAGAATGTGAGCGAAAATAGTTGGCTATGGCACAAGAGGTTGAGCCACTTGAACTTCAAGTATCTTGCAAAGATTGGTAGGGAAAACCTCGTTCGCGGTTTACCTAAAGTGGCTGACCACCATCCGTGAGAAATGCGTGCATGCTACTTGTAAGCAATCCGCGTCGTCTTTCACAAGACCGCTCCATCAACTTCAAGATGCTTACAACTGCTTCACATTGATTTGTTTGGACCCGTAACCACTGCCAGCATTGGAGGAAATAGATATACCTTAGTGGTGGTGGATGATTACTCAAGATATACGTGGGTTGAGATGATGATTTCCAAAGATGATTGTTATGAGATTCTCACCGCACTTTTAGACGGCTCCAAACTCAAAAAGAAGATGACATCGTTAGTGTTCGATCGTATAATGGAACAATTTAAGAACAATCGGTGTTGCTCGGTATTGTGATGACCGTAGGATTGATCACAATTTTTCCACGGTGGTGTTCCACAACAAAATGGGGTTGTGGAAAGGAAGAATAGGACGTTGATTGAGGTGAAAAGACAATGATATCTCGAAGCGAAGCTACCTCGCATTTTTGGGCCGAAGCAATCAATACCGCATGCTTCACTCGAACCGCTCCCTCATCAACAAAACCTATAATAAGACTCCCTATGAGCTTTGGCGAGGAAGAACCCCCAACATTGCATTCTTCAAGATCTTTGGCCGCAAATGTTTTGTCCTCACCACAACGGAAGAGAAAATAGAGGTAAATTCGGAGCCAAGGCCGACGAAGGTATTTTTGTTGGGTATGCTAAACATTCTAAAGCTTTTCGTGTTTTCAATAAAACTAGTTTAAAAATAGTAGAGTCTCGTCCATGTTACTTTTGATGAGCATTCTCTCCTTGAGCCACATTTGGCTCCAAATGTTCTTGATGATTTTGTTGAGCATAATGAACCAGGTGAACCATCTCAAACCGCACCCGAACCTCAACCGCAAAATCCAAGACCCTCAACCGAAATTCCCTCAAACCGCAATTTTCAAACCGCACCTGAAGTTCCTACTCCGGATGCAACTCCAAGGGAAGATGAAGTTGAAAATTCCCTATCCAAATTATAGAACCTCTTCGTCAACTCACCTTCCATGACTTATTTGAAGGATCTAACGATGTTCCAATTGAAGATCTTCAAAGAAACCTCGATCCAACCAGACTTACCCCGGAGGTTCGTGAAGTCGCGGCCACCCTCACTAATGTGATTGGTGATCTGTTTTCCGGTGTTCAAACAAGGAGATCAAATTATGACGAGCATACTTCTCTTTTATCTCAAGTTGAACCCAAGAAGATTGATGAAGCTCTCCAAGATTCCAGTTGGGTTGTTGCTATGCAAGAAGAACTCAACCAGTTTGAAAGATGCAAGGTCTGGACTTTGGTACCTAGACCTCAGGATCAAGGAGTGATAGGAACTAAGTGGGTATTTAAGAATAAGATGGACGAGAATGGAAGCATCACTAGGAATAAAGCAAGGTTGGTTGCACAAGGATATAGGCAAGAAGAAGGAATTGATTATGATGAAACCTTTGCTCCAGTTGCAAGATTGGAAGCTATCAGAATCTTCTTAGCCTACGCCTCTTTCAAGCATTTCAAGTTATATCAAATGGACGTAAAGAGTGCATTCCTCAACGGCGAACTGCAAGAGACCGTGTATGTTGCTCAACCTCCTGGATTTGAAGACTCCAAATTTCCCAATCATGTCTACAAACTCCAGAAAGCTTTGTATGGACTTAAGCAAGCTCCGAGGGCATGGTATGAGACTCTTTCTAAATTTTTACTAGAAAAGGGATTTAAACGTGGTAAAATTGATACAACTCTTTTTATTGCCAAATATAATGAGCATACTTTACTTGTTCAAATATATGTCGATGATATTATTTTTGGTTCTACTAATGAGTTGCTTTGTAAGCGTTTCGAGAAGCTAATGAAAAGCAAGTTTGAGATGAGCATGATGGGAGAATTAACTTTCTTCCTCGGGCTTCAAATCAAGCAATGCGAAGAAGGTATTTTCCTCAGCCAAGCTAAATACACCAAGGAGTTAATAAAGAAGTTTGGATTAGAAAATGCTAAAGCATATGATACTCCTATGGCCACCGGCAATAAGCTAGATAAGGATCTCAAAGGTAAGAAGGTTGATCAAACTTTATATCGAGGTATGATCGGCTCATTGCTTTACTTAACCGCTAGTAGGCCGTATATCATGTTTAGTGTCCGTGTATGTGCTCGCTATCAAGCGCAGATCCTAGAGAAGCACATCTTATTGCAGCCAAGCGTATAATCCGCTATTTATCTGGAACCACTAACCTTGGACTTTGGTATTCCAAAGATTCGAACTTCGATCTTGTAGGTTATTCGGTATGCAGACATTATGCAGCCTGTACTATTGACAGAAAGCACTAGTGGTACTTGTCATTTCCTCGGAAATAGACTAGTTGCTTGGGCGCAAGAAGCAAGCTTCGGTTTCATGTCAACCACAGTGAGTATATTTGGCGCTGGTAGTTGTTCTTTGTCAAATCCTTTGGATGAAGCGGCGGTTGGTAGACTATGGAATCCACGGCGGAATTGCCCCATCATGTGTGACAACACCTCAACTATTTCAGTCTCCAACAACCCTGTCATGCATTCCAAGACCAAGCATATTGATATCAAGTATCATTTCCTCAAAGACCATGTGGAGAAGAGGAATATCCATTTAGAGTACGTGGGGACAGACAACCAGATTGCTGACATCCTCACAAAAGCTCTTGACTCCAAGAGATTTTCCTTCCTTAGAGGAGAAATGGGTATGCTTGAACTTAAATAAATTCCATACTTTTATTAGCTAACTTGGGTGTTGAGTATAGTTCCAATTCCATGTTGAAACCGCGTGCATCAAACCGCAAGTATGTCCAACCGCACTGCAGCCAACCGCTTCACTTAAAACCGCAAGCTGCAGCTCAACCGCTTGGATCTTAACCGCGTTTCAACTTGGAGTATTTTATATCTTTACTTTTACTTATAGTTATTTAAGAAAAAAAAAAAACTGTTCAAATTCTTTTTATTTATTTTTCAGTCCTTATTTTTTCTTTAAGGGTTTATTTGCAAATGTTTTCCCACGAAAATTTAAATTTTAAGAGCATTTAATGCAAAGGGAACATTAGCATTAAATGGCCTTCATGTCAGCCGTCATTGGTTGATGTGTGAAGCTGAAAGGGTGCTAATTTGCAATGATTCACTGAGTTGGTGAAGCTAATGTGTCCTTTCAACTGCCAAACCCTAATTCTTTCCTACAAATAGAAGACATAACATACCTTTTCAAACTTTCCATTCTGTCTTCTCTGGCACCATACCTTCCCTGTGTCAGTCTCTACCAAACTCGTTTTCTCTCTCTAACCTTCAAAAGCTTCATAAATTTCTAAGTATTTTCTTCATCAATGGCACCCAAACCCATTGAAGACATGGTATGATTTCTTAAACTTAATCTTCTTAAATCTTCTGCAAATCATTACATGTTCATGTTCATAATCTGCCATTGTTGAAAAGCTTCAAGCTTCGAACAACTTAACCTAATTTCTGTTCATATATGCTTCATTTCTTGATCATTTTGCATGATAATTGTTAGGTTATGTTCGGATTATAGTTATTTGTTTGATTATATACTTTGTTTTATGATCAATCAACATCTTGAACACTGATTTTGAACTTTAAACTTTATAAGTTTCGAAACCCTCTTTTAGATTTTTCCATTTTCTGGATGATTTTGAGTAAAGTAGATGTTTTTATTGTTATATTATGAATCTCTTGCTCAATGTGATCATTTTGACATGTTATTTGATCACTTTGGTTAACATTTTTCAAAATCTTGTTCTTGGTGTTCTTCGTGTTCTTCATGCACTCAAGTAACTGTTCATCATGTTTTTCTAAAAATTCTTATGTTTTGGCTTGACCTAATTTTCAAACTTGTTTTTCCATACTTAGAAAATTTCAAAATTTTACCTTGTTGCATGTTTGAACCGCATGCCTTTGAACCGCTTCATTCAAAACCGCATGCTATGTTTTGAAACCGCACTTATAGTTGCTTAAGTCTTGTTTCAAAACCGCATCTCTGAACCGCATGTTTTTTCACTTCTAAACCGCATGCTAGAAAATTACTTAAGTTTTACTAAGTATATAGTCTGGACACCATAAATTTCCTCTCTAAGCACCGCTTGCAGTGTGGGATAATTTTGGATTACAATGCCACGTACTAAGTATATACTTTTGTATTCTTCTTATTTATTTCCTACTGTGTTCACAGTTGCTTGTGGTTGGAAATTTTCATTTCCAAAACCGCACTATTGCCAACCGCATGTGTGCACCAACCGCATGGGAACTGTGATTTTCTTAAAGTGTTCTAACTTGTGTGTTTTATTTGTAGAATACCAAATATTTCTTACCGAGGTTGGGAGATTAATGAACCGTAGTTGAAGATCGATGCCCTAGGAAGGGAGATGATCGTAAAGATGCAAGTTTACGGAATCCTTCCCCTCTTCACCAAACAAAGAAGGCTATACCATTCCATTATTCATTGATCAGTTCTACTCAACCGCAATGAGTGGAGAGGCGGAGCTTTCGATGGTACTAAGATCCCAAGTCTAGTGGGAGTTGTTGAAGGGTTCAAGGTCTCAATTGATTACCCGGATATCGAAGCACCTTCAATTTTCAAGTATCTGGTGCTCCAGTTGAAGTTTCTCAAGAAGTCCAGGATGCTACCTGTTCCACCCTCACTGGAACCCTGGATTCCCTTTCTGGTCACTACAAGACTACGCCCAGGAAAGATTTTGGAGAGATGATGAGCCTTCTTTTGCTATCTTGTAGGGAAGTACGTGTGTGGGAAGGCTGGAAACCACAACAACTTCACCTCTCACCAATGGCGGTATTCTTTGTGCCATCTTCAATGAAATGAAGCTCCATTGGCCCAAAATTTTGATGCGAGAACTTGCAAGCGGTATAGATGCCTATCAACGAGAAGACCAAAAATGTGCATGCCGGTGGAGACCCTTTGGTAGATTGCTAACCGCCATTTTTGCAAACTACCAAAGCACTTGGAAGATATGAGAACTTCTACTCCTGATATTTGCTATCACTGGGGACTTGAAGAATCTCTTGGGCTCAAGGCTTGTCACAGTTTCAGATTTTCTTTTGGGAATGTTGATTACAAGACTTTATATGATGCTGATACTTCTCAGACCAAAGAGCCATATGTTGAAATGACCCCGCTAACCGCGCAACCGCTCTTGGAAAAGCAATGAAGAATGTTTCAAGGAAGAGAAAAGTTCCTGCTGAACCGCTCCCAAAGCCTTCCAGAACCGCACCATCCAAGTCGCGTGGATCAACTGGTGCAGGCCCCAGTCAGAAAAAGCCAAGGAAGGAAAAGGAGAAGATGACCCTTCAAGATGAGGTCATTGAAGAAGAAGAAGAAGAAGAGGATGCATCTATCCCTCCTTTGATTGCTAGGGCCAAGAAGGCCAAGGAAACTCAAGCTAAATTGGCAAAGATGACTGATGAGGAGTTGTCCAATTTTTATAGAGCTGAGATTGAGAGAATAGAAAAAGCAAGAGCTGAGAAGGTATCTGTCAAAGGAAAATCCAAAGACCCCATTTCCCACCCGCCTCCTTCTCAACCGCCCCTAACCCAACCGCTTGTTCAAACCCCTCCTCAATCTCCCATCCATTCCCTTCAGCCATCCCCTGAAAAAGCACCTTCCAAAGCCCCAACACCTGAACCGCATTCTCCTCCCCAACCGCAAAGAAAAGCAACCACTCAGGGGGAGAAGCAACCTAGAGTCAAACAGATTGCTAAGAGGAGAACCCCTGAGAAAGGCCCCAAACGCTTTTTGCACCGCCTTTCAAGACAGAAAACTCCTTCACCCCCTTCTTCCCATTCCTCTTCACCTTCATCTACTCATTCATCCTCTGACTCCTCTACCAAATCCAACTCTTCCTCAAACCAATACAATTCTCAAACCTACTCACCTCAAAATTCCAACCGCTCTCCTTCTAAACAAAATTCAAACCGCGCCCAATCACCACCTTACTCACATCACACCCCAGCCATCTCAATCTCCAACCTTAACCGCGACAGAACTCCTTCCCCAAACCGCGTCAATACCCCTCCTCCTGAAAATTCTCCTCCTCATAAATCACCTACTCCTGACCGCCTTCCTACTCCACCTTATCAAACCTCACCCATTCCTGAAACCGCACCCACTCAACCGCAAAGAACCCCTCCTGTTTCTGTCCATACCTCTCATACCAGTTCTTCATCAAATTCCAACCCTATAACTTCTGGTATTCCAAATGTTATCATTCCACCTCCTCCAACCGCACCTATCTCAACCGCACCAATCCCCTCATTACCTATCCCAACCGCTTCTATCCCTTTACCCCAAACACAACCAATTCCTCCCTCAACCATTTCACCTTATACAGTCCCTGCCAGCCGCCTTTTCCAAACCCTCCTTCAACCCATTTCCCAAACCGCACCTCCAACCCAATCTCAACCGCCTCCCTCAATTACCCAAATTCCTTCAACTCCAACCGCACCCTCGAGACTACCTTCAAATTCTTTCAACCCTTCAACCGATTCAATCACGGTTGATTGTAAACCAAGGCCTTATGCTTAAACTCACTGAGTCAAACATTGCCTTAACCGCATCCAATGCCAACCTGGAAGCCTCCAACCGCTCTCTACATGCCAGGGTTGATGCTCAAACCGCTGAAATGGCCATCATGAAATCCCAGTTTATTGATGCCATTAAGGGGAGAGAGTGTCCACGTAAGCCGCCAAAACCGCAGCCTCTTGAATGCTTCCAGGCCTTTAAAGAAGATCTAGCCACCGGAGTGCTCAAAGCCATGGGTGATCTTTGTTTCGAAATCTCAACTTCATGAAATGCTCACCAATCTTTCCAGTGAGTTTGTCACCTCCACCAACTCTGCACTGATTGCTTTCATGAAGACCCTCCAAGAAACCCAACCGCAAAGAAGCCTCAACCTCGCCTCGCTCCTTCCCAAACCGCTCTGGATGACTTGCGGTGAAAATCTTTTCGAACCGGACTCCCTCAAAGAAAGAATCAATGTTGACCTCAACATAGTGGGAGACAGTATCAAAGAGCAAGTAAAGAATTTTGATGATGATATCTCCTTGATTTGAGAACCTCAAAGCGGGCTTCAACCTCAAGCTAGACAACTCCATCAAGGAATTGAAGTCCAACTGAATGTGACTGTTGATCTGGAACCGCTTAGAGATGCTCTCTCTACTCAAACGGTAGCCATTCGGGATGAGATCTTCACATTCTACAATTCTTTGAAGGCTCGCATTGAAGGATTCACTACTCGAGATCAAGGAAAGTGTTGATGGAAACACTAGATCTGTTGATCTTTGTTGGAACCGCCGCTTGACCCGTAACCACACTACGAACTGTTGAGACTACCCTTGCTAGACGGGTTGAAGACCTTAGAGCCCTCGTAAGAAATATCGAGGTGAAAGCTCAGCCTTCAGACCTTCAGAACCGCAGCTGCCCCAGCAAGAAGTCAATCAACCTAGAGAGCAAGCACGCCATCAACATCAACCGCGCCATCATCAACCGCATCATCAACCGCGTCAGCATTAGGATTTCTCTTTTGTAATTCCTTTATCCTTTTTGCTGAACTCTTTTTTGTTTTGTTGGACCGCACTCCATGTATTTTTGTCCAACTTTCTTTTTTTTTTGAAACCTTTGTATTTTGCTTCTCTACCATTGTAAGTGTAACCGCATTGGTAGTAATGAAAAATGCATCATTGGTTCCAAAACCTTGTTCATATCAAACTGCTTGTTTGTAGAACAATGAAACCTCTTATGGTTTATAACCTCATTCAAATATTTTCTAACTTAAAATCACTATTTTGAATTGATGTTTAAACATTCAGTTTAAACCGCACTTTGAACTTAAACTCACAATTTCTTAAGTGCACTGAATGCATTTCTATACCTTCCATATTGTAAGTATTTAACTTTCAGATAGTATAGAAATCTATAGCTTAAGCTAAGTGTGTGCATTGACTTGGGACATGAATTACCATGTTAATTCTTATGGACATGTTTTTACCAAGTACAATGTTTGCTTTAGTTATAGTAGGTAATGGCATCAATCAAATAGGGGGAGATTGTTGGGTATGCATGTTTTAACCCTCCTATTTTGTATTAGATTTGATTGATACCATAACCTCCTGTCTATTTTAAGGACTTTAGGACCCTATGTAATGAAGCTTAGACTTCAATTTTTTAGCTAAGTCCATTTTATAGAATAGGTTAATCTTAGGCTTGAAGTATGGCACAAGACTCATTGGATGTAAGGTTGCAGTTCCAGCAGTATTCAAAACCGCCCCTTAGAACCGCACATGCAACCGCATGTATGATTCCTTGAATCTGCTCAATGAACTACCTCGGTCTGTAAACCGCTTGTTGAACCGCATCATTGCGGTTCACCTACAACCGCATTCTTGCAACCCCCGGTGTAGCAAAACCGCACATTCCTAACCGCGTCTCACCAACCGCATCCAATGATTGGCTACTTGAAGTGAACAACTTTTTATCCGCTTGGAATCCACGTCAAAGAATATCAAAAGTCAACCACCATATCTTGTCACGTGATTCAATGTCGAAAAGATCCAAGGATCTTGAAAAGGTGACAGTGTCCTAACCTCATTGCTTGCAGGTGGAGCCCGATCGGCTTTATCTGCGGCAGTGTACCAAAGGACAAAAGTGGTTGTTGTGGACCAATAGGATTGCATCAAGTCTTGTCCTTACAACGAGATGTATCCAACGGCTAGTTTCTTGATGCTTGGGTATAAATACCCCTAATCTTCACCATTTGAAGATTGCTTGAAAAATTGAGAAGTGCTTTGTGTTCATGTAAGCCGAAGCTCGCCCGAAATTATTCAACCCTTTGAATCTTCATCTTCATACTTCAAGAAATATTCCTAGCCCGAAATCAAGCCTTAACACATTCAAGAATCATTGTGCTCTACATCTCACAGATTTTAAGAGCCTTGATCTTGTTCTCACACACTCACCTCACTTGTTCTAATCACATAGATTAAACACTTGAGATACACTGGTTATAGTTTTGGATTTGTTCTTCATAGAAAAGATTTTATTGTACTTTGTAATCTCACTATACTTAATATAAAATCTCTCTTAGAAATCCAAGACTAACCATCTTGGTAGTGGACGTAGATCGTTTATCGATTGAACCACTCCAAATAGCGTGTTCTTACTTTCTGCATTTATATTTCTTGTGCTTGCTAATTATTTATCTTTGTCTCTGTTTGATCTTTATTTAGTTATCCATTATTGTGAAATAGTGTTTGGAGTTAACAAAGTCAAAACCACACGTGTTTGTAAAACTGCACTTCCCAAAACCGCACCACCAAAACCGCATTTTACAAACCGCCTCTCAAAACCGCTTTACAATCTATTATTCCGCTGTGCATTTTACACTATCACTTGCAGTCTATTATCAACTGCAAGAGGATTTTGTAAGCGAGAGGTTTAGCTTTTAAAAGAGGGCGAAAAATTTTAAAACAGCTATTCACCCCCCCATCTAGCTGTATTTTCACCCTTGTTGCCACCTTTGGGACCAACAATAAGGAATATGCATAATGTATAAACGAATTGAATTCTTATAATATTGACATACAGTTCAATCAAAATTTTAAAAATGATCGCCATTTTTCCCGATATTCGTCTTTATAAATAAACAATATTTTGAGACGAATAGAAAAATCGACAAATTTAATAATACTTTATTTACTATGCTTCAAATTGTTTTTTATAAAAAAATTAAATAAATTGTTTGATATATCGAACTAAAATAAACAAAATAACCATATTACTCCATCTCACTTATTAAATATATCAAAATCCACATTCATCACAATTAGGGGCGTAATCGAATCGGATCGAATATCATCATATTCGATTAGTATTCAATTTGTATTCGAATATAAAATTTGATTTTTATTCGTATTCGAATATAAAAATTGATTCGTATACGATTCGAAATTGATATTCGAATTATTCGATTCGAGTATTCGATTTGACCTATTTTTTGAAAAATATAAAAGTCAGTGCCAAGGCCACGGCCGGTCAAGGCCAAGCCGACCATTGATAATGCCACGGACGAATCATGCATGCGTGGCTAAGCTTCATCCTCATTATATAACCTAGGCAAGTCAGCTTACTTTGGTTTTTTTCCCCTGTGGGATAAAGGTCAAGGCCAAGTCAAGGACATGGCCGGCCAAGGGCCGAGCCAAGGCAAGGCCAAGACAAAGGCCAGCGGAGGCAAGGCCAAGGGCAAGGCAGATTTCCCACATCAAAAGAAAACGAATCAAAAATGGCATTCGCCTTGGTATTTAATGATCCTTCAAGTTCAAGGTAGGTGTAATTATATTTATATACATATATAATTATTAATATTAAATATACATATATAATTTTAAATATAAAACATATATTCAACACCATTCGAACTCATCATCCTATACCCCACCACTTTTATTTTATTTAATATTCTTTATTTTTATGATTAGTAAAAATATTATTATTATTATTATTATTATTATTATTATTATTATTATTATTATTATTATTATCATCATCATTTATAATTGAAAATAAATACTTCACATTTATTTACTTTTTTACAAAAAAGACCATGAACAATAAAAAACTAAAAAAAAATGCATTGACGCGCCTCTTTAGGCCCGTGTAATTTACGACTCTCATAATTTTAACCAATAAAAAAATAAGAAACAAAATAAATCATTTACTATCCACTTTATTTGGGTAATTGTTAATAAAAGTAATTTATTTTATTTCATAAAAAATGAGATTTTCACTCATTCAGTACATAAAAATTAGAAAACAATAAAATAGAAAAAAATAATTATAAGGAATATGCATAATGTATAAACGAATTGAGTTCTTATAATATTGACATACAGTTCAATCAAATAGAAATAAAGAAAATATCAAATGGAAAATATTTTATTCTACAATTCTGAAGTATTTTATTTTTGATAAAAATTACATAAAAATCACAAACATTTATTTCAAATCAAAACTTTCCCTTAACTCATGCTCGTACATCTAAAAAAATAGTATGTAATATTCGTCTTTATTAATACTTTATTTACTATGATTAAATTTTTTTAAATATAATAAATAAATTGTTTGATGTATCGAACTAAAATAAACTCAATAACCATATTACCCCTTCGAATTCATTATCCTATACCCCATCACTTTTATTTTATTTTATATTCTTTATTTTTAGAATTAGTAAAATTATTATTATTATCATTATCATTTATAAATAAAATAAACTTGACACTTAATTAATTTTGACTAAAAACATATTGAAAAATTAAAAAGGAAAATTAACATAGAATAAATAAGAAATTTATATTTAAAAAAATGGTATTTTTTTTCTGTGTCCAAATCAAATGAAAATATATTGTTAGTACAAATATCAAAATGGTCAGTATTATCATCATTACATATCAATATTTAAAATCATTTACCTTTTAAATAAATTGTTTGATATATCGAACTAAAATAAAAAAAATAACCATATTACCCAATCACACTTATTAAATAGAAACCAAAGTCCACATTCATCACACTCCCCCATATATATATATATATATATATATATATATATATATATATATATATATATATATATATATAATTAAAACAGTTACTTCACACTTAATTAATTTAATTTTTTTTTTTTGAAAAATTAGTAAAGAATAATTAATAAATTTATATTTAAAAAAGAAGATTTTTTTCTTTATTCAAATCAGATGAAAGAAGTCTCTATTTAAAGAGAAAAAAAAATAATGAATTTTGGTGTAATTTTTTTTATAAAAATTAATTTATTATAAAATAATTAAGGTAAAAGAAATGGGTGAAAAAAAAATTTCAAAATCCAATCGCTCAATAGGAACACGCCAAGTGTCCACCCAAAAAAAAAAAAAAAGGAAAAATAATCTGGCATAACGCGCCATTATAGGCGCGTGTAGAACACGCTCTTTGGAAAAGACAGTAATGCCCTTCACCCAAACGCCGACACGTGTCCAAAACTTATTAAAAGAAAAAAAAATTTATTTATCCTCCAATCATAAAATGCCACGTGTATCTTCAGCCGGATTTATTGCAATTTTGCCACAAGAAGAAATGACCAAAATGCCCCTCATTGGCAAAAAATTTACCAAAACCTTATTATTATATATTGATAGATATAATATTACATTTTTTATCCAAAAAAATGAGCATTATTTCCTTCATCTCAATTAATATTTTAAAAACTAATACTACTTCATTCGCCTCTGCAATTAATGTTTGTAATGTTAGTGTCTTCGTCTCAAAATATTACATTAATTTTTTAGAAGAATAAAGTAGTATTATTTTTTAAAATGTTCATTGAGACGAAAGAAGCAATGTTCATTTTTTTTTAACATATAAAAAAATACTACTTTTTTTAAAAAAAAATTCCTTCAATTCAAAAATGAATATTACTTTCATCCCATAATTAATACTACTTTCTATATCAAAAAAAAAAAATGATTCCTTTGCCTCAATGAATTTACTTTGCTCAAAAATTAATATTTATTTTTTGACACTAAGACACGAACATTATAAACATTAATTTTTACAAAATAATACTACTTCGGGAAAAAAATAAATTACTAAATTCATCCCAAGGAATATTTTATAAAATATTACTTAATATGTGTAAAAAATTAATGTCAAATTTTGAAACGAAGGAACTAACATTAAAAATATTAATTTTTGAGCCGAATGAAACAGTACTAATATTCATATTAGTAAAATTATGATTATTATTATCATCATTTATAATAAAAAAATATACTTCACACTTAATTAATTTTCACAAAAAAGATAATGAAAAATTAAAAAGAAAAATAAAGAAAGAATAATTAAGAAATTTATATTTAAAAAATAGTGTTTTTTTTTGTGTCCAAATTAAATGAAATTAGTCTCTAATTAAAGAGGAAAAAAATTATGAATTTTGGTGTAAAAATTTTTTAAAAATTTTTTTTATATAAAATAATTGAGGTCGAAAAAAGGGGATGAAAAATAAAAATCTGAAAATAAACCGGCCAATAAAATCTCGCCACGTGTCTCACTTTAAAAAAATAAATAAATAAATACATGCGTACACGCGCCTTTGGCGACGCGTGTAACGCACGCGCCAAAGGATCCACTTATCAGCGCCAGCCACGTCAGCCTTGGTTCCTATATCTACAAATTTGCCACCGTGTGAAGTTACGAAAATGCCCTTGGTTTTGGCTCCAAGGTTGTGCTCCTTTTATATTACTTTAGATTTCTTTGATTGCGTGTTCTTATTTCTGTTGTGTGAGTGGGTGCTCTGTAATATCTTGAATTATTTAACAAGAATTGAGACCAAATTCCCTAACATCTAGTACTAGAACTTTGGTTCTAAAGTCCTAGGATTTTAGTAGTCAAGATGGGCAACGACAAACAAAATGTTGATATGTTCGGTGGATCGGATTATGGCTTCTGTTGAATGCAAATAGATGATTTCTTATACGGTATCTATAGGCCTCTAAAAAAAATCATGGGTGTTCTTAGGTCGACTTTGGTAAAGAGTATTGCTAAGAACCAAGAATATGAAGATCACCAAGTAGATTATTGATTTTCTGTTTGACAAGCATGAGAAGCCATCAGCAGCCGGCAAGGTTGACTTGGTGCATATGTGCAGAAGTTATTCAACATGAAGATGGCAGAAGGGGCATCAATATCAGACCACATTGATGATTATCAAGACATTCTTGACTCATTGATTGCAATATTGATTACGCTTGAGGATGAATTCCAATCATTAATATTGTTGGATTCTTTGCCAGAAAGCTGGAGCATAACGATTACTGCATTAAATACTGCAGTAGGAAAGAACAAATTGAATAGTGAGGATGTCAAGGAATTGCTTATTGGCGAGGAAATAGTCGTAAGAAATTGGGTGTTGTCTCTACTTCAGGAGCGACATTAGTTAAGCAGGGGGAGTCGGGTACAAACACTAAGTGGAAATCAAAATCGGGTAAGAACGTAATCGGTATTGGGTCTAAATCTAAGGAAAAGTCCAAGGGGAATTAGGATTCGATAAAGTGCTATAAATATGGGGAGATCGGGCACTTCAAGAAAAATTGTCCCTTGATGGGGAACAAGGCAGTAAACATAGGATATAAAGGATGCACTGGTTCTTAGTGTTAGTAATTCACTAAAATCATGGGTGTTAGATTCAGGGGCATCATTCATGTAAACGCTCAGAGGAGATGGATAACTATACTTCCAGAGATTTTGGAAAGATCTATCTGGCGGATGAGGAACCTTAACATATCAAGGGGAAGAGGGATGTCAGAATTGAAACATTAAGCGGTTCGACTTTGCAACTATTTGGGGTAAGACATATTCGAGGTTTGAAAAAGAACTTGTTATTAGTTGGGCAGTTAGATGAAAAAGGTTTTGAAGTGATCTTTGGCTGCAGGAACTGGGTTATTACTAAGGGGACCGAGGAGGTGGCTCAAGGTAATAAGGTGGGTGCATTGTATGTGGCTAGCAACACCAAGGATTGTATTGCCCTTGCAGGTAGAAAGGGTGATACGGATTTGTGGCAGTGTCGATTGGGCCACGTGAGTGAAAAAGGGATGAGGGTACTATCTTCGAGGGGAATACTATCAGGCTTGAAGATAATGTACGTGGGTACATGCGAGGACTGTGTCTTTAGAAAGCAATCAAGGAATAATTTCTCAATGAAGGGTAAGGCTTTGAGGGAACAGAAGTTGAAGTTGGTTTACACGGATTTTTGGGGGGCATCATCGATTATATCTCTGGGTGGTGCGGCATATTACATGACCTTTATTAATGACTCTACAAGGAAGAACGAAACACAAAGATGAGACATTCGAGGTGTTCAAGAAGTAGAAGGTCTTGGTAGAGATAGAGACCAGACTCAAGACCAAAAACTTGAGGTTCGATAATGGTGGGGAGTACGAGCTCGGAGGGTTGAAGGAATATTTTGTTGTGAATGGTATTCGCATGGTGAAAACCCCAAGTGGGACACCAAGACATAACAGGGTGTAGGGGAGGATGAACAAAACATTGAATGAATGGCCAGGGCTATGAGATTGAAATGTGGACTTCCGAATATGTTTTGGGCAGATGCAATTAACACATCGATTTTCTTGATTAACAGGGGACCATCAGTTCCGCTGGGAAATAGAATTACAGAGGAGGCGTGGAGTGGTAAGCAGGTAAATCTGTCTTTTCTTTGCATATTTGGTTGTGTTGGATATGCTCATGTTAATTATGCTAAGTGAACTAAATTGGATGCTAAGTCTTTAAAGTATACATTCATTGGGTATGATGGGGATAACTTCGGGTACAGAATTTGGGATGAATAGAATCATAAAGTTATTCATAGTCGGGATGTCATATTCAATGAAAAGCTTTTGTATAAAGACAGGAAAAGTGTAAGTGCAGCTGATAGGATTAGTTTAGAATCTGAGACTGTTGAGCTAGAGGAGATTCCTAACTCAGAGCAATGAGGTTCATGTTGGCCAAGATCAGGGGTTCATTGATAATGAACCAAGTACTACAGGACCAGTTCTGTTGCGCAGATCCACAAGATTGCGTGGATCGCCTGATAGGTATTCTCCTTCAAATTTCTATTTGTTGTAAACAGATAGTGGTGCGGAGGCTAGTCGTAGTGAGCTTAGGGATAAGTGGAAATTTGCGATGGATGATGAGATATACTCACGGATAGCCAATGATACTTGGGAGTTGGTAAAGCTTCCTGAGGGGAAACGAGCATTGTATAATAAGTAGGTTTACAGGATCAAGGAGGAAGCAAATGGCAACATTCGTTACAAGGCAAGGTTGGTTGGTTGTAAAGGGATTTGAACAGAAGGGATTGAATACAAAGAGGTCTTCACTCTGGTTGTGAAGATGACTACTATCATAATGGTTCTAGATTTAGTAGCTGTAGAGAACTTACTTTTGAAGCAGATGATTGTAAAGATGGTCTTCATTATGGGGATTTAGAGGAGGTAATTTACATGGTACAACCACGGGGTTACTTGTCTAAGGGTAATGAAGAGTTGGTTTGCAAATTGAAGAAGAGATTGTATGGTCTGAAACAAGCTCCTCGACAGTGGTACAAGAAGTTTGATAGATTCATGCATGACATTCAGTTTGTTAGCTGCGAGACGGATCATTGTTGCTACTTCAAAAGGTTTGGCAACGGGTACATAATCATGCTTTTATATGTGGACGACATGTTAATAGCGGGATCTAGTAATAAAAAGGCAAACAGATAGAAGGGACAATTGTCATAACGCTTTGAGATAAAGGATTTAGGGGAGGCCAGTCATATTTTGGTATGCGAATTGTCCAGGATAGGAAGGCATGGAAGTTATTTCTTTTGCAGGTTGAATATGTAAAGAAGGAATTAGGGAGATTCAACATGGAGGGAGCAAAGCCAACGAGTACACCGTTGGGTAGCCATTTTAAGCTATCTAACAAGGAATTGCCTATGGACAAGGAATAGCGTACTCAGATGGAGAAGACTCCATATGCTTCGACAATTGTGAGTCTAATAAATGTCATGGTGTGTACAAGGCCAGATATTGCTCATGCGGTGGGAGTAGTCAGTCGGTTCATGGGTAATCCATGGAAGAAACATTGGGAAGCGGTTATGTGTTCATATTGGGTAGTACTTGACGGATATTACTGTTATGGCTTGATGTTTCGTAGATAAGGGTGTCGAGTTAGCGGGTTATGTGGATGCGGATTTGGCATCAAGTGATCTTGATAGCATGAAAAGTACTACGGGTTATGTGTTCATATTGGTGGTATGCCAATTTTCGGGGCTTCTAAGTTGCAGAAGGTCGTGGCACAGTCGACTGCTGAAACATGATATGTTGCAGTGACTATAGCAAGCAAAGAGATGATATGGTTGCAGAGTTTTTTGAGTGAACTTGGGAAGGGTCAGAGTGATAATGTGCTTTACAGTGACAGTTAGAGTGTTATTCATCTTGCGAAGAATTCAACGTTTTTTTAGTACGAAGCACATTGAGCTGAGGTTTCATTACATCAGGTAGCTCTTGGAGCGAAAGATTTTAAAGCTTGAGAACATTCAAGGATCGAAGAACCCGACTGACATGTTGACAAAGGTTGTGAACCTTGATAAATTGAAGTTATTTATAGCTTCAACTAAGCTTGGAAACTAGGAGAGAAGACCGACACTTTCATGATTGAGGTGAGTAAGGACCACCGGGAACAAGTGAAGGAACAGATAAGGGAGCTTGATATGGTTGGTCTCTAGGTGGGAGATTGTTGGAATAGAGTCCAACAAAACTAGGCTGATTAATAAGGAGGAAAATATCAAAGAGAAACCAAAACGGGTTGACACAAAAAGTGTGTAAGGGTTTTGAGGGACTTTGGTATTATTTTCAAATGGCAGGGTCGTGTTGAATAAAGGACATGGTCGTATCATTGGAGATGATTTTTTGATTTTTTTGCCTAGCACGGTTATGCCTTATAATTAGCACGATCGTGCTCGGCTGGGCTGGGCCAAAAATATGATTTCAGGATTTCCTTATAGTCTAGGGTTTAAGACTAGTTCGGGTTGCCTATATAAGCAATGTTCCGCCCCCCCAAACTTTTTGCCTGAATATTAGCTGCCAAAAACATACTATGGCAGCTAAATCCCTATTCATAATTGCCTGAATATTATTTGAATTCGAGAAATGTTAATTGAGAAGATGGGAACTCAATCTATCTACTATCGGATCCTTATATTGTATTCAAATCCAAAAATTTGCCAAAAAACTCACATGATGACACATATCAGTAGTCGTAATATAAGTTAATTTCGTCGACATTTCTCTCGTCGGAATTCCCAACCGATGGCTGGCAAAAAGTAGCCATCACACGATCATTTCCTTTATTAATATACTTAAATACTTACTTAATCGCGCGAGATTGTTTGCACCACTCCACATTCAAATGAGCACCATATGTTACTATAAAATAACGATTGTGAGGTACAACATATCTGTTATCCAAAAGAATACCATTTTTGTTTATTGTTCGACCATTATCTCGATGCCTATAAACAACAAATCCATCTTCATCGATCGTCGTAAACTCGCGCGAGATTGTTTTCATCACATGTACCATGTACCATCAGGTCCTTGACAGCTTCGTGATACGCGGGATCAACATTCTCATCAGGTATCTCAGCCGAAATTATAGAGTCAATTTCATCTGCAGTACGACGCTTAAAATCACTTGAAAGGAATAGAAAAACATGTCCGTGTAGCAAACCTCTTTTTTGAAACTCAATCGTGTATACCACTATAGCAATTAGGAAGAACAACATTCAAAACTAACCCTTTCCTTGCTAAATAAAACTTAACTTCATCTATTTCGTAATTTCTTTTTCACATTTTTGATGCAAAATAATTTTTAAATTCTCATATAAAACTTCAGCTTCCATATATTAGAAACAAAATATTAGCTACATAAATTAGGTTCTTCTTTTTGAAATAATAATTATTTATCAGCAAAGAAAATATATTAAATAATTGTTTTTTATAAAAAAAATTATAATGACTATTAATCATCATAAATAACTTAAATAGGTGAGGGTAAAGTAATTTTAGTTAGTAGTTAAAAAAATCTAAAAAAAAAAAAAAAAAGAAAAAGGATTGATCATGAATGGAATGATTTTTGGGCGAGAGGATCTATATTACAATAGAGGTGGAGAATAACCACCACATAAAGAGTGGTCAGGATTGAGTTTCAGAAAAGACAAAGGAGGGTCAAGATTGAATCTCAAACCCTAACTTCCTCCACTACCCCACTCCCATGTACGCCTGACGCTCAACCCAAATAACTGATCATTCCTCTCAACCGGTTTCTCATCTCTTCAACCGGTTTCTCATCTACTCAGTAAATCGGTTCCTAACTCCTCTGACGATCCCTCCCTCCTCTCTCCCCAATTGCAATCATCCTGATTTAATTTGTAGAAAAGTATGTGTCTAAGGAGATTAAAAACTAATAGGAATTTTTATTTCTGTGTGAAGTGTAAAGTGTTGGAGGTCTTACCGAGTTTCGATTTCAAGCAAGTTTATTCTGATTTTTATCCATTTGTTTTTTTAATTTTATTCATCGGAATTTCTCAATTGCCATATTCCGTTTTCAGGTTTTGTGGGTTTGCATTGAGGGTTTCAATTTGTGACTGTCTTACTATGTGATGCTCACTGCTATTTATTATGTCCGTTGTTGTTACTTTTTGACTTGTATGAGCAGCATAGTGGAGAGAGGATGCAACGGACGTACAAAGTCGATGGATGGAGGGCGCGACAGCTGATGTACATAAAGAGGGGCCATCTACCCAAGGTTTGTTTCCGTTATACTCCCTCCGTCCCAGACCAAGAGTCTCATTTATAAATGGAAATACGTGAACAGTGTTTCGGACATTTATACCCTCATAATGTTTATATATTTACAAAAAAAAAAACCATTCATTATACCCTTATAATTTTAACATATTAAAAAAAAAAAACAATCATTAACTTACTATTCCTCCCACTCATTCTCTCTCCTACAAAAAAAAAACATTCATTAACTTACTATTTCTCCCACTCATTCTCTCTCCTATTAAATATTTTTAACTTTTACTTTATCTCTCCTCTAATCTTATATCCATTTTCAATTTTTTATTAATTTTTTTTTAAAATTTTCTTAAAAATCATGAAATACTCCCCTAGGACCCTTGGTTTGGGACGGAGGGAGTACTTTTTTTAATCGAGCAATCTAAAAACTAGATAAGAGTGGTTAGTGTTTCCTTTTCCTCACTTCTAGCAGCATGAACAAATTCTAAGGTTTGTTTTGAAGAAAGTTCATGCATGAAGGGTCTGTCTGTTCAAACTAAATTTGTGAGCAAATTGATGATGGTTATCCTTTCGCCCGACAAGAACAAAGTTATGGTTTATACATATTTTTTTGGCTTTGAAGCTTGCATAAATTCCTTAAGTGTATTAGAATTGGTATTAATGGGTTCTTGCATGTCGGTTGACATATTTTTGCTGTATTTTGTTTTCAGACATATACTCCCTCCGTCCCGCTAGTAATCGCACTGTTACTGTTTGCGCGGGAATTAAGGAATATGATATTTTAATAAAAAGTACACAAAGTGGGAGGGATTAATAAGGATTAATAGAGATTTGACTTTCAGTCAAATCTCCTTAATCCTTCCTTCCCTCCAACTCATTTCAAACTTGCTGCCACTTAATCAATTACTGTAAGTACACAAATTCACATTTTTACATTAATAGAAGGAGATAAAATTACAAACCAGGTTCAATCTGAAAAGTTAAAATTGGAGCCAAAAAAAATCAAATTACATTTTGCCTCCACTTTTTCCCTCCTTTTCTTCCCTACTTAAGACCTCCTATTAAAACAACTGTAGAAACAGTCATTCATTTCAAACTACCAGCTTCTACAAAAAATGGTCAGAAAAAACATGAACAATGAAGAAAGAAACTTGCTGGCCCAGTTTCTGTTATTGAAGGCTGAATATGGAGTTCTTCCAAAAGGCTTGCCGACTGAAGCATCTACAAAGTTTGGAGTGAGCAAGAGGACTGTTTAGGTAACTTGGGCTGAAGTTCAAAAATAACAAGCACTTGGAGTTCCTGTTTGTCTAACAAACAAAAAAACCAATCAAAGAGGTAAGAGAGTTCATTTAGATGCTAAGAAAATGAAGACTATTCCCTTTTCAAAAAGAAATACAATACGAAATTTAGCACATGAATTGGGAGTTAGTAAAAGCACAATAGGGAGGTGGAAAAAAGATGGTGAATCAGATCTCACACAAATGCCATAAAGCCAGCTTTAAACTTTTCAAATGAACTAGCAAGGCTCAGATTTTGCATTCAAGCACTAACATTTGACATAGAAGCAAATAAACCAAAGTTCAAACCCATGACACACGTAGTACATGTTGATGAAAAATGGTTTCAAATGACAGAATGTACAACTAGGTACTACATGTGTCATGGAGAAGAACCACCACATAGATCATGCCAAAGTAAAAGATATGTTCCCAAAATTATGTTCATATGTGCTGTAAGTAGACCAATCTACTCAATTACTGGAGATTTAGTGTTTGATGGAAAGATTGGAGTGTGGCCATTTATCAAAACAACCCCAGCAAAAAGAAACAATTAAAACAGACCAGCTGGAACAATGGTGACAAAAGCACTTGATGGAATCAACAGGGAAGTTACAAAAGCCATGATGCTCAACAATGTAAGCTTGTTTAAAAAAAATTCATGTTTTTCAATTCAAAACAGTCAAATGTGGAGCAGCAACTGCTGAATTACTTACTCAGCAACTCAATTACTTAGTACTCAGCAACTGAATTCATGTTTTCATTGCAGATTATCCTAGCAATTAAAGTAAAGTGGCCAAAAAATGAAAGAAAGGACATTGTCATTCAATGGTACAATGCTCCCCCTCATATTTGCATTGATGATGATGAATTCAGAGCAGCAGCAACTGCTGATGGTTTCAACATAACCATAGTATTCCAGCCTCCAAATTCCCCATATACCAATATAAGTGACTTGGGATGGTTTAGGTCCATAGATACACTCTAGAGAACTTTCGATGCAAGAACAGTTGATGAGTTGGTCCTAGCAGTTCATAACTCATTTGCAAGCCTTGAACAAGGGACTTTGAACAAGATTTTTATAAGGTTGCAAAGTACCATGATCAAAATCATGGAGGCAAAGGGGAAAAACAACTTCCCACTTCCACATGATGGAAAAGATGCTCTAGAAAGATTGGGGCTACTTCCAAAAGACCAATACGTAGAACCACAACTGGTGAGGGAAAGTATTTGGTATCTAATGGAACACGGGCAAGCAAATGGACTAGAAGGCATGTTGGCAGATTTAAACTAGGTATGAATGGCAAAACTTTTGTAAGCCTTAAAATGGCAAAACTTTTGTACTGCCTATAGAATGGCAAAACTTTTGTAAGCCTTTTAAATGGCAAAAAATTTCCTTTTGTTTAATGGAAATTGTTACTCTCAGAAATTAATCATCACAGAGCCATGTTTGCCAATATCACTCTCAGAAAAAATTCATCACTGAGATCTCTCAGAAATTAATCATCATAAAGCCATATTTTCTCAACATTTCTCTCAGAAATAAAACATCATAGAGATCTCTCAGAAATTAATCATCATCGAGATATGCCAAATTCACACACTAGTTAACAAACTACCAGCTCACCAATTCAGATCCAAGATAGACTATGTTTTCATCACATAATTTGAAATAAGAAAACAGATTCATCATTTCACACACAATACAATTGTTCCAAAACCCTAATCATATTTTTAGCAACTCCCAACATCAAAATGAACATAAAATAAGGAAGAAGTAAAGAAATGACCTTCATAGTTACTGGGTATCATCCTCACTTTCTTCTGAGCAAGAGTTAACAAAGTGAGCGACGGACAAAACCTCATACGAGCAGGAATAAGATGAGTTGGACCCGTCAGACAGAGTTTTCTTCCCCAAAGAAAATTTGTTTTTATCACGCCAACCGATGCGTTCCTCGTATTCCTTCTCAAAGGCCTCGTAATCCGCTATTGACCAAGGTTTCAGCACCAAGTCGTCGGCCAAAACTTTCTCCGGCACGAAAATGTCGGCCAAAGAAGGAGAGACGGACGACAACGCACGAAAATGTGGGGATGGTGGCGTCTACACCCCGATCTACTTCGTCGTTCATGAAAGCTTTTTATAAGAAATAAAGTCTTAGGCGATTCGATGTGTACCGTTAGTACGTGTTAGTACATGTAAGCTTTTGGTGTATATAAATAAAATTTGGAGCTACGTAACTGTCCCAAAATAAACATTTATTTTAGTTCTTGATTAAAAACAAAAATGAATATTCATTTTGAGACGGAGAAAGTAGTAGCTTATATTTTTGTGATTTTTTTGAGTTATATGTCTCAAAATTAAATTCAAATTTGTTCCTGAGCAAGAATAAAAATAAATCTTTATTTTGGGAAGGATGAAGAAGGAGCTGATATTTTAAAGAAAAAAAAAGGTCTAGCAATTCAAGTTTAGTGTTAGTATATGTAAGATGTATTTTACATGTAAGCTTTTGATTTATAAAATGATAATTTGGAGCTATGGCAAGAAAGATTCCACATTTACCGTAAATGTTCAACAACAGTTTAAATACATGTTTTTAGTTTGCTTTACATGATTCTACTTTGTGATTGACAACTTGATCGTTTTGTGGGATTATATATTATCAAAATTAATTGTACTGATTCCTTACTATAAATTACAAATCGTATCTCAAAGTACACCGATTGAGCATGATGCCTATACGTTCACATTCATCATGATTGATTGAGCAAGAAGAATGTTGTCGCTTAGTAAAGCCACTCTAGCATTGATCTGTGATTTACTCTTAGAATGCTTATGATTTCTCGGTGTATCAAGCCTATGTTCATGGTTGTAATCTAGGTTGTATCTTTTTTAGTCTTTAGCATATGTGTAATGTTTTTGTTTTACAACATTTAGTTGGAGAAAGTGTATGTTCATAATTTTTATAGTATCTTTTCCTAGCAAAATCATATTTGCTTAGCTTCTTTGACGTTGAGAGAAACGTAACTTTTTGTAACTTTCCTTCATACTCTCCTCCTTGAACCCGTGTTACGGTCATGATTAGAGTAGTCACAATTAATATATGTTGTTTCATTTCCTCCCAATTTCTTCCCCTTTTCATATTGGTTTCTATTTTCTATTTGTATTTATAATTGTTTTGTACTTGATTGATTGCATACTGGCACCGTGCCATTGGCACGAGCATGAAAGTACTAGTAGTATTACACTATTATTGGATATAGAAAAGTGGGAAGTTCAAAGTTGGGTTAGTTATTCACTTGTTAAAATATTTCTTTAAACACAATATTAGACTATTAGTAGAAACACATTAATTATATCTAAACATATATTCTCACATCTAAGTGATTATAGTAAAAACAATCTGATATTGTTAAAATAAACAAAATTCTAATTTAGTCTTTCTATCTCTCTCTCTCATCTTAAATTTCCTTTGATTTATATTTTTTAACCGAATATTTTTATAAAAGGTCAAAATATGTTTGCCCCAAACAATACAACAAAATTCACTTTGTTTCCTTGTGATGTGCCCATAACAAAATGTTATGCCCCACAAATATTTACCCGGCCCAAGTTCAAATATGGTCTATATGGGCCCCTATTTCATGAGGATCTCGTCAAGAGCTTGGTTCTCGTCTGTTGATTCTCGCCAAAGTTATGGTTCTGATTCTGGTTCTCGCCAAAGTTATGGTTATGCTTCTCGAATGTCGCTAATATCTTGGGTCTCGCATGTCGTCAAAGTTTGGTTGTCCCATGTCGTATGTCACATGTCGCATCTCGGTTCTCTCAGCATGTGTATGTCTCCAAGTAAGATCCAAGCCACATGTCAAGTATCTTATCTTGATCTTATCCAAACGAAATCTCTTGTTAGATATCCCTCCAATGAAGGCGTGACACGTGTAAAGTTAAGATGATAATGTTCTCCACTTGATTGGCTATATATCCTCCCTCCCTCCATTTGCAAAGTAAGTTTTAAGTTTTGAAGATATATCTCTCTCTTTCTAGAAAATAAGCATTATGTTTATATATGAAATGTTATGAATCAGATTGATAATTCTCACGCCGGAGGGTTTTGGGGAGAAAGGCCCCCCACCCCTAACAGTGATTTGTCTTGTAGGTCCCACATTACATCGGACCGAGGGACGTTCATCTGGATCGTACATCTTTGCCACCCCCGGTCAGTCCTGTGCAACCATTTGGCTTGATAGCATCAGTTGGTTCCGTTGCCGGGACTGACATTTTTCGACGGATTAGAGGAGCCGAATATATCAAAACTAGAAGACAGTGGAGGGATGGCAACGGATCTGGACTGAGCAGCCGGAATTGGAAGTCAACAATTTCCGTTTTTTCTGGGCAGGGGAAAAGGCATATCCAAATCTGGAAATCCAGATATGGTACCTTACATCAGAAGAAAAATGAAAGAGAAGAAGAGGAGGAAGGACATATCTGGGATACGTTAGTCACCGGAGGAGAGCTGTTCGCCGGAAAGATAAAGGGTAAGGAAGAGAGAGAAAGCAAAAAGTAAACAATTGTAAAGGCAGTTCATCTCGCATCTTGCGTAGTTCAGTTCATTGCACCAGTTTGGTCCATCATCTCGCCAGTTCAGTTGAAATCGCAAATTTACAAAAATCGCAATCAAGATGAAATCGCAAAAAAGAAAAGGAAATAGCAAAGTAATGTCGCAAAGTTAAATTGCAGAGGGGAAATCGAAAAGTGAAGTCACAAATCGGTACTTCGAAAATTGAGCAAGTCGCCAAGTCCAAATCGCCATCCAAGTCGCAAAATTCATATCACCAAAAACCAAATCGCAGAAAATGGAAATAGCAGAAATTGAAATCGCAAAGATTGGGAAAGAAAGGAGACTTATAGTGTATCTCGCCGGAAATGATGGAAGTCGACTGGTGAAAAACAAACCGCCATCCTCAGAAGCCGCGAAGCAAGATAGGGGTTGGGGGAAATCGAGGTTGGAGAACAGTGGAAACAGAGGAGGAAATCGCAGGAATACTGAGAGCAGGGAGATCGCCAGGAACAAAGAATGATGTCGCCAGGCGGGGATCTCGCAGCAAATCGAGGAATTTTGAACAGTGGAAGGATCAGCCATCTCACTTGGAAATCGATGTACCTTGAGGCCTCCGGTGGAGGAAGTCGCCGATGGAGGAAGTCGTTCCTGATGAGTAGGGAAAACGAAGGGAAAGTGAAAGTGGGAAGTTTTCTGGAAGCTTTGATATCTGTGTGAGGGAATTAGAGGAGGAAAGCATAGGAGGGTTTGTTACTGTAGATGGGTCAAGCTACGTGCCAATGGTATATTCCTCCGTTAAATGTCCCAGTTTTGTTAATTTTGATGGCTTTTCAAGCTCACGGCAGTTGAAAATTCTGTTAAGTCCTTGACGGGTTTCGTCAAAATCACAGCAAATCTCCATCAGGTTGCTTCTTTTCATCTTTGCCATATATAGTGAATGAATGCTTAACAGTACATGCTTATTAATGACAAGTATATGCAAATTTATTTTTAATAAGGATAGGAATATATTTTGAATACGTTTATCATGTTAAGTGGATGCTTTACCTTGATATTAGTTGAGCGATATTAAAGCTTGTGATCAATTTCTAAGAGTCGTGAGGTGGAAAATATGCCCTGCGACTTGCTCTAGTTATTAGATGGAAGGAAAGGAAAGTGAAACACGAAGAAAATAGTATGCAAATAAATGTGTTGTGTGAGATCCACTCTCGTTGTCATCTTGCCTCAACTCTGTCTTGTAAATTTAAGAATAAAAGAAATCTAGATGAATTGTTTTAAATATGATAATTACACTGTATAATATATATTTTTACTTGAGCATTGTGAATTTGTATTACTTCTTTAGTCTATTTTTTAATTATCTCCAAGTGTGTTTAGGAAAGTGACATGGAAAAAAATGATTTACAATTTTATCAAACAGATTTCATGTGCACTTTTTTTATACCAATTTTCATGCACAATGTAATTTTAAAAATTATTATTGTGCATAGTCGAATTAAAAATCAGCTTTTAAAAGTACATACTTTCCTCCTTCAAATGATTGTTTTGAAATAATAATAATAATTGAACATATCAAAAATGTCGAGTTGGGCCAAGCGGATAAAAGCCCAACCACAGGCAACCGTGGCATCCACATTCTTAGTGAAGCCGGCCCAATCACCATAAGGCCCAAGGCCCAGTAACAGCATCAGTCGATCTAATCTCATTGTCCAACCTCCAAGGTCCCTACCTAACTTGATCCGAATCAATGATCCATACTACACTTCGGGTACGAACCATGCTCTACCCGCCAGTCAGGTCGACCATTCCACAAATGGCGACCTCGACCTAATCACCAAGTGTCGACCTAACAGATATGGACGCACGTGAGTCAAACCTTTCCATAACTGCATCCCTACAAATCAGGGACCGTTACAGGCACGTTCCCATTACAAGTAACTGTCGCTGGAATCTAGGAGCATACATCGCTCCTCCAAATAAACAACATTCATCACCTATAAATACATCATCACTACCAACAGTAAAAGGTAACTACAATTTTGCTATTTGAATATACTTTGTTCAATACATTTTGCTCTCCCATCATCAAATACTTACTCTCACGCCCGAGGGTCTAAGCCGGAGACACATCCGGCTAGTCGTGGGTTCTGATTTCAGGTCAAGGAGCCAGGTGATCAGTCCTGCCACGTGGAGGAAGATTGATAAGCACTTTTCTTGCGGCATCGGCTTGGTTCCATTGCCGGAATCGTGCTTAAGTTTGACCTCGAAACTTTTCTCAACCTACAACAATGGTAACCCCAGACGGGCATGTCTCAGACGCTTCTGAAGAATTCAATGAAGTGAATGTCAACACCAATGCAGATACCAATGCAAATGCTGAAAACACAAATCTACCTCCTCCCCCACCAAACCGCCCTCATGGTAGAGCAACACGCTCTACCAGTATTGCTGATGGCAGAGGATTGCCAGATACCAGAAGAGGGAAAAGACACATGGAGGGACAAGGAGCTCCACATCCTCCTAAGCGTCCAACTACTCATGTGAATGTTGGAAATAGGGCAGGTCCCTCATCCAACCCCTTGAGTAGAAAGGAAATGCTATTGGAGCGAGCCCAGATTCTGGTCGAGTTACTGGCTATAGAGGAGGCTGAGAAGGCGGATATAAGATCAGAGAGGGTGGCTCCTCAAATGTCCAACAGGGAGCAGGCCAGGAGTGCTAGGCCTAATGAAATTGTGGGACAAAATGTAGTGCAGCGGGTTCCATCCCTCATTCATGTGCCAAGCAACGACCTAAGGCTAGCCTCACCAGGAACAGGGAGCAGGAGGCTTAGTCGGATTTGAGGACGCATTTAGAAGCCAACCGAAGCCGACGTGGTTCGCCTGCCAGGACACAGAGATCACAGTCTAATAGGGACAGGAATGGGCGTAGGTCGCCCATAAGAGAAGAAAGGCGCAGGTCGCCACTTGGAGATAACAGGCGCAGGTCGCCATCCAGGGATGAGAGGCGCAGGTCTCCCCAAAGGAACGACAGGCATAGGTCTCCAGTTCGATCAGAAAGGGCTCATTCTCACCGAGACAGGAGGAGTAGGCAGGTAACTCCCCCCAGGAGCGAAGGCCAAAGGTCGAATGTCGTTCCCCCTGTAGGAGATGACAGACCCGACGCTAGGGAATAGCTGTTGATGAAAAAGAGGTTCGAACAATAGGAGGAGGAGAAGAAAAAGGACACTGGAAAGGTTGAACGAATTGACTTTGCTCTTCAACCTTTGTCCAAGGAACTGAGAGACAGTCGACCTCCTGCTGGATTTAGGTTGCCCCTTCTAGAGAAGTATTCAGGGTCAACCAATGCAAAAAGTCATATAGCACATCTGGAAGCCACAATGTGCTTTGTCGCCAATGAGGACGACAATATGTGCAAAGCTCTCATAAGCACACTCACGGGGCAAATTTCTTTTTAACTTGGTTCAATGGTTTGGCCACTGGTAGCATCTCCACCTGGACGTGTTTCAGGACAAAGTTCTTAGATCGCTTCTCAACTGCAGAAGCTCGAAAAATGACAGTGACCGATCTAAATAACTGTGTGCAGGCTAAAAATGAAAGCTTAATGAGCTACTTTACCAAGTTCAAGGAGATGGTGGATAAGATCGAGGAAGATCTCACTGACAGGGAGGTGATCAATTGCTTCCGGAATGGTATTTCCTCGGCAGACATGGATTACGAACTGACGGTGCGTACGGTTACTACTCGACAGGAGTTGTTCGAGAAGGTTTATAACGTGGCACTAGCCGAGGAGAGAAAGGAAAAGAAGAATGGGAAAGGTCCCAAGGTTGAGGTCGCCGATGACAAGAAAGACTCCAACAAAAATGGAGGAAACAATAAAAATGGAAAGAATAGGACCAGGGCAACAGAGAAGGTGCCCGAGGCTTTCACTCCCCTAACGGTGAGTCGAACTGAAATCATGAATGCGGTCGAGCTGGCCCCACCTGCCCCCATGAACCCAGGCAACAAGTTCAGGAGAGACAATAGCAAGTAATGCGATTACCACAAAGACACAGGTCATCTCACAGAGGATTGCTTGGGATTGAAGCGTATCATCCAGAGAATGGTCGACCAGGGAAGGCTCGATGCATATGTTAAAAGGCCTCAAGCTGGTGGGGGAGAGCAACCAGCAGGTGGACAGTAGGGACCAAGGCAACCTAGATTGAACTTGGGAGTCATCACAGAGCAAGCCAGCAACACAGCCATCAAACATAAAATTTTTCAGCTCAACAAGGCCCCACATGTGCCTCCAAGGAGAGATGTCAGAGATGATGTGATCAGCTTCTACCCCCATGAGTTGGCAACTAATATGGCGGCTAGGGAGCAAGTTCTCGTCATCCCAGGTCTCATAGACGGATGTACGACGAGCAGACTCCTGGTCGACACGGGGGCCTGTAAAGACATTTTGTTCTACAAAACCTTCCAGGAGATGGGTCTTTCCAACGAGCAGCTTGAAAGGTATGATGGCAGGTTAGAAGGCTTCACGAATCATCGAGTCGACGCTAAGGGGCAAATAGAGCTAGATGTCGACCTAGGCCAGCACCCTTACAGGGTCGTATCCAAGGTACAATTTATTGTGATAGATGTGAACAGTGACTATGCTGCTATTCTTGGTATTCTTGGTCAGGTCGCGCTTGGAATGGTAGCATCAATCCCCCACCAACGAGTCAAGTTTCCTACACCTGCTGGAGTAGGCTGCGTACAAGGCACAGCTCGAGCCTACCTGGTGTAAGTACCCCAATCTGGATCACACCCTTTCAAACACACGGGAAACACCGCAGACTCATCAACACAGTCTCGACGACCCCTCTCACTCAAAACCCTCTCTAAACCCCAACCAAACCAAGGGAGGAGCCTTTCTGGGATAAAAAGGGACAAAAGGACCTTTCGGGAATTTTCAGAAAATTGGGTAAGCAATAGTGGTCCGTACGGACCTCTTTGTTGTCATAATTACTGAATCTTCTTAAAGTCCACAATATTCCCTCAAATCTCGGGGAAAATGATTACTCCCCTGCAGAGTTGGTCCGTACGGACCTCTTTGCATGCAAGATGGTCCGTACGGACCTTATTGCTCAGGGGACACCATAATTGCAAATATTCCTCCATCATCACAGATTCCCTCAAATCGAGGAAAACCAAAATACTGGATTACCAGGGAGGTCCGTACGGACCTCTTTGCACCTAATCTGGCACTATAAATAGAGGGCTCCCCCTCCTCATTTTCACACACCTCCCTCTTCTCTCTTCCTCCCTTAGCCTTCTGGCTCCCCTCTAAGTCCTCTCTAGGCACTCCCGGCCCCTTTCGGATCCTTCCGAGGCCTTCCGAGCCCCCTCGTGGTGCTCCGAAGCCTCCCCGAGCGCTCCCGAGACGCTCCCGCGCTGCCCCGAGGCACTCTCGAGGTACTCTGAGGCCCCTCGTGGTACTCCGAGGCCTTGTCTGGTCTTTCCACGGTGTCCCGGCTCTTTCCGAGTCAAACCGACGATCCCAAACCACGCCGAAACTCGCCCGAGTGACTCCCGCCACCACAACGCACGCCGAACCTCCGCCCGAGTGATCCCGACGATCCCCACGCACGCCGAACCTGCGCCCCACGCAGCAGGCAACCTCAACTCACGCCGAAACTCTGTTCGCAGACAACCGGCATCTCCCGAAGCAATCCCGATCCGTACCGGAACGCTACTCCGACCTCAAACACTATTCCCCAGCGGAAGACAGACACGAACCAACATTGGTAAGGCTTCCTTCCATTACTATTTCAATACATTTCCATACATAGCATACAATGTAGACATCCGATACAGCATGCATTTTTAAAAGCACACACACACACACACACAACATTTAAAGGATATTAGGGGTATCCGAAAGACTCGTTTTACGAGGCTACTCGGGTGAGCTCTAATATTCTAATATTCTCTTCCCGAGGAGTCATCTGACCTCCGAACTCAAAATCTCATCACACAAAAAACAGTTTAAAATTATCTTTAAACTGATGCCCTTTTTCAATGTTTTGGGCTTAATAAAAACGGCGTGGCGACTCTACAAAAATGCGAAAGCAAAACGGCGAGAACGAAACCGCTCCAACGCGAAAGATTGCCAGATGCCGGGGCTGCGAAGCCTTTCTCGGATCCGGGCTATTTCAGTTGGCGACTCCGCTGGGGATCAATTTGTTTTAAAAACTTTTAAACAAAACAAAAGATTTTTAAAACGATGATGAGGGTCAAACTTTCATTTTACCCCTTCCTTTAACTGTTGTGTGTGTGTGCACGTGCTTCGTTTTTATTTTACAAAAAAATAAAAATACAAAAAAAAATGCATCAATATACATACGTGCATACATTTAAAATTCTTCAAAAACTTCGTTTTACTCGGAAAAGAATTTTAGAGACCGCACACTACTCGCATCGCCGCCTCGGTTACACCGCACACTACTCACCTTTCTTTGCCTCGGTTACATCGCACGCTACGCGCACCGCCGCCTCGGATACACCGCACACTACAACCCTCAACCCGGAATGGTCTCGGTTGCGATCCGTTAGGTCTTCCTAGGCCTCTTGGACGCGCACGGGATCATTCCAAACATCCCATCCTAGCCAAGCGTCAACCCCGCACGTTTGAGTCTTGAGTCACACTCTGTCCGGACTCGGTTGGTTTTACCCGGTCCGTGTCATACGGCTGGATACATATACCATGCCGGCCATTTTTCTCGGGAAAGTCAAGGCTCGGAACTCAAGATCCCTTGCGCCAGCAAAGCGATGAAAGGTCATGCTAAAATCTTGACCCGATCTTGATTTCCGAAGCTACACCCGGACGATGTTCCGTCCCGGATATACATCCATGCCCACATGACACCATGTCATCACGCCTTTGATACGTCGGCCATGACAATATGACCCGGCCAATGCCTAACGTCACGGATCCCTTGCGCAAGCAAGGTAAAGAGAGGTCATGCCGAACTCTTGACCCGATCTTGACTCGGTGGCCGGCTCGGTTCACTATTCACATGGCTAACGCTTCAAAACGAACATGACAGCTCGGTCCTTAGGTTCGATTTTTTTTTTAGGCCGGTGGAAACTGCTTGCACTATAGGACCCTCGCCCGGGCCGTCCACCCCGGATGTCGAAATACGGGTGCAAAACGAGGGGCTTATAGCCGCACGAGATGGTCTCCATCTGACCCAGGATCTAGCATAGTTGCGAAAAACAAGAGCAATCTTTTCCAACCTACCTAGGATTCTGAGAAAACACGTTTTAAGTAAATTAAAACAACAAAAAAAAAAAAATCAAAAATAAAAGAAACGGAAACCGCATGCCACGTGAGCTTTCCCCCTTTTATCCCGTGAGGTCTTTCCTGTGTCTAAACCTTGCCCGTCACCCCCTCCAGCTAACAGAGAGTGGTCGAGAGTACCCGGGAACCCGTCTCCCAGTGTCAAAACAGCAAGGTCCTACCTCCTTCCCAGCTCTGTCACCAGGACAGTCCGTCAACTCCCCATGGCCAAATCAGTGGATAACAACGATGAGAACGGGACCTTACCCCCAAGAAATTTCCCAACATTGGAAGAAGTTTGGCAGGTCCTCATGGCTATTGAGAAACGTCAAGGTGAGCAACAAGCCTGGATCGAAGGTGCCATGCACCACTTCGGAACATTAGCCACCCAATTACCTGGGGCTTCCCAAGTCATGACTGCTCCTACAGCCTCTAACATCTCTCATTGTCTCCCAGAAGTCAACCTGTTACCCTCATACGAGCCATGCAGTTATGACGTAAGGCCACAAGACCTTCCAGAGGAAAGCACGCCCATCCCAGCCTCCTGAGGTCCCGGTACCACCGCCGAACAACGAACACATCTGGTGGGATGTTTGCGATTGCAGTGCTTGTCTGGAAATGGAATTCCAGGATGCAATGAACGAGGGCCGTCCTCGACGAAAGAAGAAGCTATCTTCTCAACAAAAACTTAAAAAGAGGTACGAATCCGGTGATCCCACAGTCGGAACCCTTGGAGAACCCTCAGGAAAGTTTGACTACTATGTCATCTACTCCGGCCAAAGAAGCCTAGCTACGCACAAGGCCACGGCAATGTACGCTCCATGATCAGTGGGACGAAGCTTCGCACCGCCACCGAAGGCCCGAAGGTCCGGATAATCCAACCCCTGTCTTGGGAAGATCTCAAAGCCACTATTGATGCTTCAGAAAGGCTATGACAGTGAACGAATTGAAATGCGCAGTCGGCCTTACGCCAATCAGGCTCCTCCCACTACGAAATACGGGAGAGACAAGCAAAACCATAAGTCCGTAGGTGAATGTTCGACACGTTCGGTCAAATCCCAGTGAATCCTCCACGAATGTACAAAAGGCCGGCCATGCACGAGCCACGAATTGAAAAGGGGCCCTACGCCAAAGAAGCCGAAATCTTGGACCCAAAGGTGAAGATCCTGTCTTGACACGGCTCAAGCGCACTCGAGGCTAACATCTCACTATGGTCCTTACTTACTTCATCTTACCCGCACAAGCTCAAGTTGGAAGAAAGCCTGGCCCGGACCATGGTTCCCATCACAGTGACACACGATGAAGCGGTTCGAGATGATTGGCAACGTCAATTATAGCAATATCATCACCTTCACAGAGCTCGACCTTCCAAAATTTGGGGCTGACCATAACGAGCCTCTCTACATAACAGTTCAACTGGACGAGCGTCGTCTCCCACGAGTGTTGGTAGATGGGGGATCATCCATGAACGTCCTTCCAGCCAAAATGATGGATTTGCTAGGGATCAAAGCAACTGATCTAAAGCCCTCGACTCAGGCAATCAAGGCATACGACTCAACATCCCGCCCAGTCTTGGGAATAGCCTCCTTGAACCTGTGGTTTGGGAAACAAATGGTCCCGACGGATTTCCAAGTCATCGACATCCCGATCACATTCACTGCCATTTTGGGACGCCCTTGGCTACACCAGATCAATGGGGTGGCATCCACTCTTCATCAGTGCGTAAAGTTCGTCCAAGGAACAGATCTTACCATCATCTACGGTGATAGCGTAGTCAACGAAAGGACCGACACAAACGGCGTCCCGGTCTTAGAGATCAAACCCGACGATGAGGGCATGATGCTAACAGGGTTCACCATCGAAAGCCCAAAGGCCCAAGTGTGCCACATAGACCTGCCTTTGATTTGGGACAAGATCCCTCCCCGATGAAAATGATGAAGCACATGAACTACATCCGGGGCTCGGTTTGGGAAAACGCCATCGGGGCACCCAACGGATCATCAATATCAAAGAAACAGAATACCTGCACGGCACAGGATACTCCCTACTCCCGAACACATTGCGGAGGACAAGCAAGCTGCACGAAAACGCTCCACAGATAACAAAAGAGGCTTGCACGCCATCTCCGATCTTCGTCCTTACAGCTTCGACATGACCAAGTACTTCACAAAGAAGGCCGGCAACTTGGAAGAAGATCCAGGAAATGGAACAGAGCTGATCAGCGCCAAACAAAGCTGGCCGACAACCATGGACAAGCTCCAGCAGAACCTGGCAAGATTCAGAGGCCTCAAGCCAAATCCCGTCCGAAGAGCATTCCTCGACACACCGCCCCTGCCGGGATCCACAACCACCACTATTCACAATGAATTTTGGTTCGGGAAAACTCCCTCTTTGGCGGAAGAATTCGAAAAACTCTCTGTCAACACTCCTGCCTTCAACAAACGGGACAAGTCTGCATTCGAGCTAGTAATGCCCAAGACAAAAGCAAAAGACTGCGCAGACGATGCTTGGGACGAACCACTGCTCCACCTGCTCTTCAAAGAAGAAATCGAGATGCCAGATCTAATCGATTTTGTTTCTGATAACTCTGTGATATCAATGATCGGGAACGGTGACATAAAGCCCTTCAAGCCCCATCTCCTATCAAGCTCATTGCCACTCAATAACTGGGCCACCTTCTCCGGACCCACTACCAGCAAAAAGGACATGATCGAACAACTTGGTCTGACCCCTCGAGTCCTAGAGTCCAGTGTCAAAACTCATCCTGAGTCCATTAGCTTTGAATTTGAGTCTCTCGAGTCATCTGATGGCCTCACGCCAGAAGATTACGAACTCATTGCCAATAATGTATTCCCGTATGCTCTTAATGAATGCTTCGATCTTTCCGAGTATCCTCTCATTGCATCTTTAACAACTGATAAATTAACTAACACACAAACAGTTAATAACGATTCACTTGATAAAGAAGCAGACACATTAAACGAACAATACATTAAGCACATCTTTAAGCATGTTGTCAACCGAGAGAAAAACCGGGCCCAAGCTGCCGAGAAGGTTTTAATCACAACGATTTGCAAGATTGTTGAAGAGCCAAAGAGACGCAAGTCCGACGCCATTTCCAGCACAAACCAGATCTTCCAATACCTCAAGAACGGGGAAACCACCTTCATGAACAAGGAGGACCCACACACAGGAGGGGTCAAAACCAAGAGCATCATGGCCCTAAAACGCCTTGCCTCTCACTTCGTCATCCTCAGGGACATGCTATACAAGAAACGATACCACGGGCCACTCCTACGCTGCATCAGGCAAGAAGAAGCAAGCAAGTTCATGAACGAAGTCCACAATGGGGCTTGCGGTCCTCACATGAACGCCAGATCCCTGATGCAAATCATTCTCAGGATGGGCTACTACTGGATCTCCATGGAGGCAGATTGCATCCACTTTGTCCGAAGCTGCGACAAGTGCCAACGGTTCTCCAACCTCAATCATCTGCCGCCCCACGATCTCTACTGCATGACTACACCTTGGCCCTTTGCCACTTGGGGAATTGACGTCATCGGGAAAATCGCTCCGCCAGGCAGCAACGGTCACGAGTTCATCTTAGTAGCCATCGACTACTTCACCAAATGGGTCGAAGCCAAGTCCTACAAGGTACTCACCTCCAAGAAGGTCGCGCATTTCCTCAAGGAAAACATCATCTGCCGATACGGCATCCCAAATGAGGTCATATCGGACAATGGTTCACACTTCGAAGGAAATTCGACGGCTAGCCGGCTGAATTCAAGATCACACGCCACAAATCTTCTCCCTACCGGCCACAAACAAACGGCGCCGTGGAGCGGCCAAACAAAACCCTCGAACGGATCATCCGAAAAATGACCACCCGAGGACGAGATTGGCCCGAGAAGCTGCACCTTGCACTTTGGGGCTACCGCATCGGTCGAAACGACCACGGGAGAAACCCCATTTGCCACGACATACGGGATGGAAGCGATCCTTCCCATCGAGTGGAAATTCCCTCACTTCAGTCTTTCTTTGGAAAATGACATCAACGAAGTCGAATGGCTCGAAGCCGACACGACGAATTGGCTCGCTAGACGAGCGACGACTAAAGGCCATGGAACACGTCCGAGCCTATCAAAGCAGGATGGCTAGAGCTTTCGACAAGAAAGTCAAATCCCGAGACATCAGGGAGGGCGACCTTGTACTCAAAGAAAAGCCTCCCACTCGAACCAACCCACTGGGAAAATGGGAACCCACATGGATCGGCCCTTTCGTGGTTCAAAAGATCTTCTCGGAGGCGCCATGAAGGCGCAGGACCTAGACGGCAATCCCTTCATGAATCCACTCAACGGAAGCAAACTTCGCGAGATACTTCGCTGAAGAAGAACAGTTTGTGCATCTCTTGGCACTCCATGTAGTGTCGAACTACGCGACACTGAGCCCTCTAGTCAGGAGAACGTAGGCAACCTTAATTGGTCCGGTCTAAAAATACACAAAAGTCAAAAGTTTGAATGTCAATCAAGACCTCCATCAAGCTACGCACTTTTCAAGAACACGCCCCAACGGATCACCTTGACCAAGTCAAACGACGGCGGCAACATCAAAGGACATCCGAGGGTCACTCAAAGCATCAAACGATCGGCTCATGTTTGCTTCCAAGCCGGGGCTTGTCTTCGACCTCACGCGCTTCAAAAAGAAAAAAAAAAGAGCTCGAGCAAGGGCTCACAAAAAAATAGCAAGGGCTCACAAAAAAAAAAAATAAAAAGAGAGCTCGAGCAAGGGCTCACAAAAATAAAAATAAAAATAAAAGAAGCTCAAGCGAAGGCTGCGAAAAAGAGGTCAAGAGCCCGACGCCAACAAAGAGGCAAGGAAGCTACGTAAAAGACCGTCAAAACGACTTGTCGTGGGATCATTCAACCTCTCGGCCAAGCACAAAGCCCAAAGAAAAGGGATTGCCGTCAGTGGCCTGCACCGTCTTTCCGCAAATGCAACGAAAAGTCCAAAGATGGACGCCGACAAAGTGCACAAAAGAAACAAAGGCAAACAAGAGATCTTGCGTCTCGACAAAGCTTTAAAAGTAAATCACAAATCACTAACGGTTACAACATTTCTTGATGAGTTCAAGCACGGTCTACTCTCAAGTTCACAACATGCTAAAAAACAGCTTAATGCATTTAACTAATAATGTGTTTGCAATGCAATGAATGGATACCTAGGAGGTCATTCCGCGCCATATGCGCTTGTCCCCTCGCCATTCTTTCCTTTCTTCCCTCGTCCCCGACGAGTCTTCTTTCGCTCCATGTGAACCAACTCTGCGTCTCTCAGTCCGAGATCTGGGGTCCTCCCCGTAGAGTCCAACAATCCAGCAGCTCTCAGGGCTTCATTCGCCCGTGCTTCGGCTCGGATCTCCTCCCTGCGAGTCTGTAAAAGAGGACCTCTCCCTGTCAGTCGGTCAACTCTAGTCTCGGAGTCAAACAAAGTGTCTCCCGTCACATCCAAAGGGTCAGACCAGGCTTCGGCACTCCTAAGGCAATAGCTATTACGGCAAGCCGGGTCCCCGGAATCGCTACACGCCTTCTCCCAAGACCACTTGGGACGCCCAACACGCTGCTCATACCGGGCCGGAGTGCGAGTCGTCAACACGACACTCTCCCGACGTCTAAGGAGTACCACAGGAGGGAAAGCGGAATACTTTCATACCCTCGTAAAATACAAGAAGGCACCTGAAGAGTTGCCATACAAAGAGGAACTACCTCCGCGGTAGCAAGGTCATCCGGCCAACAAAGGCTCCTTTTTCATCCCAAACCGCCGGAAACAAGCGACGGAATATAGAAGGAGGACCAAGACAAACTGGAACTCGATAACGTAGGACCCTTCTGCCAAGATCCTCCTGGTCTCAATCCTCCGGTGCGAAACCCACCGGCGGATACGATGCGTACCAAGGCTGTGCCATCCATCTCTCCCGGGCGGGTGATCCATATCCAACACAAGAGGTCGGCGAGCAAATGACCCACGGGCTAAACGACGTCGGAGCCTCGGGCATGGCTGAAGTCTCTCTCGCAGCCACAAGGTGAGCAAAGCGGGGCTTCCCCCTCTCATAAAATGATCCCCAGTCGCCAGACGATCGATACCATGAAGAGTCTCCCCCAGCACCAACGGGACAATATCCTCTCCAGCTCTGCAGTGCCCTACCACATCTAGCAAAGCCCCATCACAAATGCCAAGGGAGCTGACCATGAAAAGCGTCGCCATCACGCACAAGGCAAAGGCATCCCAAGAGACGTCACTCTCATCATCAACCATGAACCGCTCCGGCAGCTCAGAAATGTCGATATGACCCGAATCAAGGATCATGCCCTGCACTTCTTCCAACGAAGTACGAAGAAAGCCTGCAAGCTTCACGCTCACAAAGAAGACCACCAATCAAAGGAAGCGAGATGGCCTCCACCTCCGGTCCTCCAATCAAAGCCTGAAAATCCTCAAAAGTGGGCACCATTTCATTGTAGGAGAAACAATACACATGCCTCCTAACATCCCAGAACTTCGCGGCAGCCCGCAACAAATCCCAATCAGGAACCAACTCCTTAAAAGACCAAATCGAGCAAAGACGAAACCTTACCTCGAAAGCCCGTCTCTGATGCCTCATACGGCACCGCATCCACGTTTTCAACTGCTCAAGGAAGTGTGCTTGCCTCTCCTGCGAAAGCCTCGGCAAAATTCTAGGGACGTACGAAGAATCCATGGCAAAAATGGAGGTTCCTAGAGAAAATGGGGAAGAAAGCTCGAAAATGGTACAAATGGGGAAATGAGGAATAACCGGACACTGGAAAGCATTTATGTCCTTCCCAAAAGCAAGGTTGGTCCGTACGGACCTCTTTGCATGCTAAAGTATGTCCGTACGGACCTCCTTGTAAAAAGAACCCATTTTCCCCGGTAAAACAACCCTGTCCTCGGCGGGACCTTGCTCCAAAGCGCCCAAACAACGGCCAAAGCCATTCCGGCAAACATATACTACCCACAAACGCACTCTCGGCTCACGTGGCATGCACAAAAATATATAATAATAGCAACAATTTCTAGGACAAATCCAGGAATCACAAAAATGACATTACATCTTAAAATAAAATACCGTTTGCCATGCAAATACGAGTGTTTTATTACGGTACATCAAATGTCATTTGCTAAACAAAAAAAAAAAAAAGAGGGAAAGCAAATGAATACTAATCGGACTCCTCGGCATCATCATCCTCGCCGAGGTCCTCCAAAGAAAAGTCGGGCATCCCGGCGAACTCGCCGTCACATCCTGCGTCGTCGAATACAGAGCACCCGCTGAGGCTCCCACGAAAAGTAATCCGAAGGATCAAATCCGACGAAAGGATCGAAGAAAGAAGGCTCGAGGAACCCTCGCCACTGTGCGCCATGCGGAGGCATAAAGCGATAAAGGGCTGCTCCCTCGAAGGCCTGCGGCTCCCGAAGACATCCGGCATCCATGCTTTATGCCGCCCCCTCGAAGGTCCCTCCTGCTGCGGCTCCGGCTCGGCTCTAGGCGGAGGAACGTCTGAGAATGCCTCGACGGCATAGGCTGGTACGCAGGCACGCGTCGCGAAGACCGGCAAGATATCTTCGACGCCATCTTCTTCGCAAACGACCTCATCGCCACATAACGGCGAGTCAGCATATCATAGGCTCTCCCCGGGACCTGCACCAACAAGCGACAAGGAAACGCTCGGCAATACGGTTATACTCGACAACAAAAAGAAAAATGCGAGAAAAGATGCCAAGATGGAAAAGAGTCGGCACACTCACCGATCTATCGGGATCCGCTCTGTATGCGGCGGGGAGCTGCTCGAGGCAGTACGAGACACCCTCCTCCTCGATCCGTCCCCCCGGACATACGTGAAATCCGGCCCCGGCATCGGAACCTCTGGGGGAGCCTGCGGGCCAGCCTCTCTCTCTCTCGCCAGTACCTGCGGCGTCCTCAGCTTCCTCCTCACGAAGGCCCCGTACTCCTCTCCATACAAAATGAACTCCTCGGCGCCGACACCGCCAAGGTACCTCTCGAAATCAAGCACATCCATATCCCGGGAATCAAGCATCCCAAAGGGAGGGTCCCTCGGAGCCACGGGAAGCACACCGGGGCCATCTTTGCCGCGGGAAGACCCGCTCCCCGGATACATGACGTCGCGGGAATTCGAGCCCCGCGGCATCTTCCGCGGCTTGTCACCTCGGGAGCCCCACTCAGGCTCATCCCCCTCATACAGGAGCCCGGGAACAAAATGAACCCCTCCAGGGCTACCCTCTCCAGGACGCTCCACACGCACATCCTCAGTAGCGATGGTGAGCTTCCCCTGCTTGGTCCTCCTCTTCCTCGCCGTACGAGCCTGACCCGGCATAGCGAGTGCGCGGCAACGGCCCGGATCTCTATCCCGGGAAGCCTTTGGAAAACCTCATAGAACCACACCTGTGACAAAAAACAGAAAGGGCTCAGTGCAAAAGAAAAACGGAGAAGAGACAAGTTGCTAAATCAAAAACGGGCAATAAACTCATACCTCCAAAGCGAAGTCAAAAGCAGACGATGAGGCCACGCCCGAAGCTAAACCGGTCCAAGGAAAAGTAGAGCTCGGCCAAGCACACGCCTCGCCCCAGCGATGTCACAAACTCTATCCAGATCAATCGAAGCTCTCAGCCAGAGCAAAGGGAGCGCGGTCGCGTGGTTCGAGAACAAAGTCTCGGACGGTGCATACCACAAAAAGGAGCGCGCCGAGCTGCTTTCCGCCGTCACTGGCCGGTACCCCGGATGTAGGCCCCACATCTTGGCCGTAATCTTCGGCTCCACGTCACTATACAACATGCCCGGGCCCTGCGAGGACGAGGCTCAAAGCCCGGCGGCTCGGTCCACCACGGCATCGGAGATCATATCTCTCCACCGTCTGGCCCTCCTTTGAAGGAAAGCTCCGCGTAATCGCAAAGCAAAGTCGGTAGGCGTCACCGTCACCTCTCCCGGCTCGGATGGAAGGTGTGAGTGGTATCCCGGATGCTCGGAAAGGCCAAGGAAGACGCTCTTGTTCTTCCTCGTGTCGAAACTGACCGGGTTCTCAAGCACACCCCGGCCGTCAGCGTAAGACCGGTCCTCGCCCACTCCAACGGCAATTCAATCCCCGGCCATCAACGTAAGACCGGTCCTCGCCCAGGTAATTCAATCCCCGGCCATCAACGTAAGACCGGTCCTCGCCCACTCAACGGCAATTCAATCCGGCCATCAACGTAAGCCCGGTCCTCGCCACTTCAACGGCAATTCAACCACCGGCCATCAACGTAAGACCGGTCCTCGCCCACTCCAACGGCAATTCAATCCCCGGCCATCAGCGTAAGACCGGTCCTCGCCCACTCCAACGGCAATTCAATCCCCGGCCATCAACGTAAGACCGGTCCTCGCCCACTCCAACGGCAACTCAATCCCCGGCCATCAGCGTAAGACCGGTTCTCGCCCACTCCAACGGCAATTCCAATCCCGGCGGTCAAGGCCGGCCGTCCTCGCCCAGCTCAACGGCAATTCAAGGAGCCAACACCTCCCAGCTGAATATCAAGGCACGAGACGCCTCCAAAATGCCTCGACGGCAATTCAAGAAGGAGCCAACACCTCCCGGCCTGATGCGAATATCAAGGCACAAGACGCCTCCAAACGCTCAGCGACAACTCAAATCCACCGGCCCTCAAAAGAGGTCCGAAGTCATCTTCCCAATGAAAAGGGCCCCTACAAGGTCATGCATCCTCAGCAATTCAAGCACCGGTCAGTGTAAGCCCGAACTTCGCCCACTTCAACGGCAACGCAAGCACCGGCCATCAAAGTAAGCCCGAGCTCCTCCCCAACAAGTCAAAGGGAAGTCATGCAAGATTGCATATCCCCAGCATCGGCCATCATCCTTGCCCACTCAACGGCAAAACAAGCCACAGAAGGAGCCAACACCTCAGCACAAGTCCCAAGGCACGAAGCGCCTCCAAAATGCCAAATGGTGAAGCAATCACCGGCCGTCATCCTTGCCCACTTCCAATGGCAACATGGCACCGTAGCGATCATCGTAAGTCCAACCTTCTACTCAACATGCAAAACACAAAGGCATCTACGCCTCTCGCTATCAAAGCACAAGGCAGCCCACGCCTCCACTGGCTGCGGCTAGAAGACGATTCAAAGTCCTCGCGCATTACATCAAATGCGGCTAGAAGACGATTCAAAGTCCTCGCGCATTACATCAACTGCGGCTAGAAGACGATTCAAAGTCCTCGCGCATTACATCAACTGCGGCTAGAAGACGATTCAAAGTCCTCGCGCATTACATCAACTGCGGCTAGAAGACGATTCAAAGTCCTCGCGCATTACATCAAACTGCGGCTAGAAGACGATTCAAAGTCCTCGCGCATTACATCAACTGCGGCTAGAAGACGATTCAAAGTCCTCGCGCATTACATCAACCGCGGCTAGAAGACGATTCAAAGTCCTCGCGCATAACACCAACCGCCGCCAGAAGACGATTCAAAGTCCTCCCGCGTGGCACCAACCGCCGCCAGAAGACGATTCAAAGTCCTCCAGCGTGGCACCAACCGCCGCCAGAAGACGATTCAAAGTCCTCCAGCGTGGCACCAACCGCAATCAGAAGACGATTCAAGTCCTCACAACTATCTCCGGCCCGGAAGGCCTTAAACCACCCGATTAGGAAAATCGTAAAATTTCCATCCCCAGGACACCACCACGTCCTCACAATTGACCTCGACGGTCACCACACTTCAGGGTACCACCACGCCCGCACTCACAGATTTCACGACCTCTGAACTACGACCAGGCTTGATTCCCGCCAGGGATACGTAGGAATCCTATCACGGGGGTCCGGCCATGTCGACCTATGCGGTCACCCGGGACACCACCACGTCCTCACCACCGACCTCGGCGGTCACGCGACACTTCGGGGCACCACCGCGCCCGCATTCACAAAACACTCACCCCACACCCGAACTACGACCGGGCTTGATTCCCGCCGAGGATACGTAGGAATCCTATCGCGGGGTCCGGCCCTGCGACCTATGCGGTCACACAAGGACACCACCACGTCCTCACGCGACCTCCACGGTCACTTCCTCT